>JASPKZ010002300.1:1400000-1830281 GCA_030220185.1 Diploptera punctata | reverse complement strand
TCCACTTCACCCTTTTTACATTTCTAAGGTGTTCCTTCAATCTAGTTTATAAATTTCTTTTTGTTTTTCCTATATAGATTCTGTCGCAATCTTGACATTTGATCTGATATATTCCTGATTTATATTCTTCTCCAATTTTTTTCATTTTTGTTGGTTTTAATTATCTTGTTTAGGCTGTATTCATTCTTTGGGGCCAATCGAATGTTAAACTTATTGCAAATTTTCTGGAACTTGTGGTGTTTTAAAGGATGGTAAGTGAATTTTTTGAATCTTATGTTCTCTTCTGTTTGTTTTTTAAGTGTGCTTTCATTAATTAGTTTTTGCCTTTTAAACTTATTTATTTTCTTGTGTACCATGTTCTCTTCATAACCATTTTCTATTGCTACTTTAATTATGTATTCTTTTTCTTCTTCATATTTTTCACGGTTCAGGGTTACATTCACCAATCTGTGTGTTAGGCTATTGAATACAGCTTCTTTGTGAGCGAAATGGTTGAATCCTGATGCTTAATGTAGTTATCTTTATGTGTGTTCTTTCTGCATATTCCAAATTCTATTTATTTTTTTCGTTTCTAGTTAGGTTTAGATCCAAAAATGAAATTTGTCTGTCAGTTTCAGTTTCCATTTTGCTCTGAAGGTTCAGGAGTTTTAAGGCATCTTCTATTTGTTTATGGTTTATAATGGCTATTATATCGTCTTATTGTTGTCACTGTGAATGGACATGGAGGGGGGGCTAGTTCATTTCCTCCGATGGAAGGGAAGCATGTGGTATAAACAACTTTCGATGGCATTGCTGTAGCATAGCTGCCACTACTAAAAAATAATTCCTTGCAAAAGGAAAAATATAAGAATATAAAGCAAAAATAAAACCTAAATGCAATTATAAAATTAAATTACTTTGAAGGGGTCCTCATCTAGGGGATATGTGGATGGCGACCACAAGGTGCCCAAGCTGTGCAAAACATTTCTTCCACTTACTTGTGTTTTGCACTCTTTATCTTTACTGTCTAACCTCTCTTGGTTAGCTCTTGTTTTTTCGACCCCAATGCTATTAGGGCATCCAAGGGCTAGGGAGTCTTTCCTTTCTTCCATTTCTTCTTTCCTTTATTTTCTTTTCTTCTCCAGAAAAGCCTGGCCAGAGGCTATAAGATGGCAGCCCCATCACTGGTCTTGCCTTCCTTTGGCCAGCAACCAATCGAAGGGACTATTATTATGCTTTCAAGTCTTATACAAGAATTTCCTTCAAATGCTGGAGGGAAAATTTTCTATAGGATCGTAACAGGCCTTGGCCTAATACTTGGAAGGAAGAAGAAGAAGATAATAAAATTCCATCATGCATGAACTATACAAATTAAGTTAATCCTCACCAATTCGAATATATGATCTAATTTTGTTGGTTTTGGGAATATATCTTTCTTTTGTTAATTAAATAATAAGTTTAGGTAACAAATAAGCACATTTATTTTTGTTGTGAAATGAAAACAAAATAGAACTCTATCCTTGTAAATGGACAGAAATTTCATCTTCATCTTCATTACGTGTATCCAGCCATAGCTGACAACACGAATCCATTGCATACTTATGCTGTAAGATGCAATGGGACTGCACTTGAACATGCAGCTTATGTGGGCATTCAAGGTGAGTATCCACGAGGTTAAAGGAAAGAGATATAGGAAAGACAGAAATGAACCCTTGGCCTCGAATACTCTAATAACATCAGGGTCGAAGAAAACAAGAGGTTAGGCAAGGGAGACTGGATAGGAAAGTAAAAAGAGGGATCTGGTACTAGAAAGGAAGAAATACCAGATCGGTAAAGATAAAAATAAGGAGCAAAACACAAGTAAGTGGAAGGAATGTTTTGCTCAGCTTGGGCACTTTGTAGTTGCCATCCACATATCCCCTAGATGGGGACCCCTGAGGGTATGAACAGAAATTTAAAAAAATATAACTTTTTTGGTGATTTGGTTTACCAAAGTTCAGTTATGGTTTACTTTAATTTAATGAGAATTACTATTCTTTTGTTAATTATAATCATTTATAGTTAATTACCTGAATTGTGTGTTTAGATTCCTTGAGTTGTGACTTGGAACGCACCACTGTGTCAATATGTTCAGTTTTCTCTTCATTTTCAGATATTAGAAATACGAAAGCTTGCCATTTTAATTCAAATTCCTTAAAAAAAAATGAAAACAATTAAAATCAAATACTTAAATTAAAATCCTAATCACCAGCAGCAGCACGGTGTAGAAATTTCTTAGATTTTGTCAGTTTGAAAAATATTATATCCTCGAGAAGATGAGGGAAGAAAAACATTTAGGCTACTTTTGAGTCTAACTGCACCACAGTATAACAATTTCACTGAAGGTCACTGACATCTTGTGCTACTCAAGCATCTTTATTCAGACAATAATTTTTCTGTCTTATTCTCTTATAATCTCATTCCCCTAGCAGTGAATCATATTCACAACACAATTGGGTTGTTTTCAGCTTAAAAAGTAGTGTTAAAATCCCTTCTTGATGTAGAAGCAACCCATTTGTATTGTTCACTGCTCCTCGAAAGCAGGATTATACAAGAATAAAAGAGAGAGAAATTAATGTATAGATAAGAATGCCTAGTTTAAAAAACAAATTATGAGGTAAGATAAGAAGTGATTAGTGTACCAGTAGGTAAAAATGGATGTCTTTGATTCATAAACACGGGAACTGCAGTTTTCAAGAGGAGTCCTTCTTATCTTCAGTCAACATTATGACTCATTAAGAACCTTATAATGTTATTTCCCATATTTAACTATGAATATTACATGAGTGTTTCCTTTTTGACCAGCCTCATGGCCCTATCAAAACTCAGAAATTGTTCCTTAAAAGGAATTATTCCTATGGTCGTCCATGGTCTGGAGGTTTCTTCACTTCAAAGATAACAAATCCGTAATTAGAGATGACAGAATTTACAAAATTAGACCAGTGGTAGAATATTTGAATACAAATGTTTCTGTCCTTCTATGTTCCAAGTGAATTCATTTCACTTGATGAATCTCTTATGAAATTTCGAGTTAGACAAGCTTACATTCAGTTCAAACTCTCTAAACGGAATAAAATTTGATGAATCTCTTACGAAATTTCGAGGTAGACTGGCTTACGTTCATTTCAAACTCTCTAAACAGAATAAAACGGCGCGATTTGGAATAACATATTAGAAATTGTGCAAGTCCTTTTCAGGATATGATTCAAATAAAGACTGGACAAGATGCACAAGAAAATTCCGATTTTATAGCAAATGAGAGTGTAGTCCTGGAATTAGCAAATCCGTTCATAGAGAAAGATTACACATTATAATTGTGTTCTCCTAATTTATTTTTAGAACTTAGAAGACGAGAGACATATTTAGGGACAGTAAAATCTAATAGAAGAAATATGCCTATGGATTTAGTGAACGTCAAATTTAAAAAAAGGAGAGGGTAACAACATGATCGAGTCAGAGACTTTCTGCATTGAAGTGGAAAGATAAGAAAGACGTATATTTATTATCATCCAAACACGAAAAAGCCGACATGACTTACACCAGTAAGAAGCAATGGAAGAATGAAGACGAGGAACAAGAAGAAAAAATCATAAAGGCTAAATGTATTCTAGAATACAATAAAGGAATGGGAGGAGAAGATCGACATGACAAGGTTGTGGCTTGTTTTCCAGCAATGAGGAGATTTTTGTAAAGGACTACTGGAAAATTGCTTTTTACATTATCGATAATTTGAGAAGATATATAGCAAGAACTTTCTATGATTTGATAATGTATAGGCCGATGCTTTTATATGTTTAGTTTCATTTATTTTTATAATATGCAGTATTATATACTTTTGTTATTTTTTTCCGTTCCTGTTAGCACATATGATTCGTATTTACTTTAAATGTAATGACCGAGAAATGATAGTAAAAGATGATTTTTGAAATGTTTATCAACTTCACTGCCTTGAAACTAACAATAGATAACGGTTTAAATTGAACAAAATAGGGTTGTAGGCAGGCCACATTCCTTTGCTATTCTAAAGTACAAAATACTACAAGAAAAAACAGGGGGTAAACAACTATCTGAAATTCATTTGTGATAGAACGCAGTACGCATGGTCTGGGTATGCAGCCAGAGTAGTGCTGGGGAGATTTAAACATACCTGGCGCTTTAATGTGTGCATGTGAGGCCAGTTGCAAATATCTGGATCATGTTTACAGGTAGAAAGAGTTGAAAAAGTCACAATAATTAAAATAGAAGGTAAAAGAAAAAATGGACAGCGTAACATCAGATAGTTATATTGTAGTAGCTATTATTACTACTTCTAATTATATTGTAGTAAATGGGATTTGAACATTTTGAGATTACAAGAAAGGTAGAAGACAGGAATGAATGAAGGCATATTAATAGGGTTGCAATATGTTTCTCTATCTTAGATAAATATGAGGAGAAGTGTAAATAACTGATTCAATTTCTTTGAACTACAGTGAATTTTATACATAACTTAATACTAGGGGGCTGACAGTATATTCAATTGTAATTATAATTACTGTCAATATCTTAAATTTTAAAATTAGACATGAAAAAATATTCCGATATTATACATCCGACAATAATATGATCTACATTAAAAACACAGTTATTATTACTACAGAGTATCCCAAATTGATGTATACACTCTTTGAAACATTATTTCTCAGCAACAAAATTAGACAGAAATACAATTTTTGTTGTGTTTGATCCACAGGGCACTGGAAAAGCATAGCAACACGTTCATTGATCTTCACGTCTTTATAAACAACAATGGCGGCGAGATTATCATTCGATGAACGTAAGTGGATACTGAAGTGTTACTGGAAAATGGAGAATGTTGTTGAAGTGCAATGATGTTGGATGGTTGAATTTGGGACACCACCACCAACAAGGGTAACAATAACTAGAATCCGAGACAAGTTTGAAGACGATGGAATGGTGCAAGATGTGATGCAGAAGAAAGAGACGTTCGACTGATAACAAAAGTACTGTTCCAGCATGCAAGTTTTTGCATGATCCCCAAAGGCAATGTTCTTGTGAGATTGGCATCAAGAAAAGCAGTGTTCATCGAATTTTGCAGGGCCAAAAATGGAAGCCTTGCATTCCGAGACTTCTCCACGCACTAAATGAGGACGACTGCAATTTTGTGAGTGGTTCCTGCAGAAGTGTGACGATCAGAGATGTATACGCGAAGAGGAAGTACTATGGAGTTCCCACCTCAATCTCCTGATTTAACACCTCTAGACTTCTTTCTTTGGGGAACTGTAAAGAACATGGTGTACGCACAAAACCACAAACACTGGAGGAACTGAGAGATCAGATTGAACATGCCGTCAATGACATTCCAATAAATAATCCAAAACGTGTGTCACTCTGTTCAACATCATTGTTGGGAGTGTACTGCGGCAGAAGGTGAGCATTTTGAACATGTACGGGCTTAACAAATAAAACACAAAAAAAAAAATTGTATTTGTCTCATTTTGTTGCTGAGAAATAACATTTCAAAGAGTGTATACATCAATTTTGGGACACTCTGTATATGTTTTCAAGTAAACATGATACTATCAACAATTTTATATACAAATTAAACAATACTTACATCCCAGTGTTCTGCAAGTTTTGTGAGTGTATCTCGTCTGCTTTGAAGTCCACTCAGTAAATCATTCCACTCTCTGTTGATGTTACTCAATTGTTTTTCAACATTTTCATGATTTGAATGATCAGCCTGCCTTGTAATATCACGCCCTCGTTCATTCAGCAGATCTATTTCTGCCTGCTGATTCTGTAATAATTAAATTACTTCTATTTAACCAAATACAATAATAATAATAATAATGTACACCTTAAAACCAGAAAAGATAGAATACAGAACACTAAAGAGAAAATCTCTGCACTGGTGAGCACTGTTCAAAAAACCAGTGCCAGTCCCAAGCCTGGATAAAGAAGGAATGTGAATGGCTGGATTTTTGAGTCCTGGTGGATACAAGGATATTGAATAGGTGCAGCCATTAAAACCAGGAAATGCTCACATTGCCAGATTATTCTAACTACATAACCGGCAAACCCTACCTCTTATTGAGGGTGGGTGAAGGCACATTAAAATTGGGACATCTCGATTAGAGTATGGTAACCCTGACAATTGTCCCTGGTCCTCCAGGAATGGAGGTTTGGGTGTGGGGGTTGACATCTCCACACTAGTAAAACCTACATTGTTGTGAAATTGAAACAATAGCCTTGAAAGAATAAATTAGTGTTAGACAAAAATTGAAAGCTGTTTCAAAAGAGCCAAAACCTAACCAAGTTGTAGTGCCTGGAGGTGATGACAATAAGAGACACTGAAATTGGATAACATGAAATGGAAGACAGTAGAATAAGATGGTATGGCTATTTTAAAAGAAGGAATACTTGAAAGTTATCAAGAAAAACACTGGAATTTAGATTAGGGGGAAGAGACCAAGAATCAACCGAGATATAGATAGGGAGAACAATATTTATAGTAGAGAGAAAAATATCTGCCAACAAAAGTTGTTTTTGCAGTAGCTTCTAGTTGTATTCATAATGTCCTCTAGAATTAGAAAATACCTATATTAATGTGAATAATGGTTCACTGCTCAATAGTTAGGGATTAAGTTATAAGAGGAAGGTTTCTGCGCGAATGAATGGGTACAAAAGAATAGAGATCTGAAGGTTCAGGGTTCAATTCCTCGTTCAAGCAGATATATTTATCTTTACTATAAATTGTACTAGCTTAGCTGTGTATAATAATTTGTTTGCTTCCATAATTGTTATAGCTTTTAGTTCTATTTAATCACATCATAATGTCTTCTAGTATTAGAAGATACCCACAAGCACTGTGAATAATGACTTACCACTCTGAGGTTAGGAATTAAAATGGGAACAATTATCAGAGGAAGGTGAATGGGTGCAAATTTTGAATAACTCAGTGATTAGAGCATCAGCACAGAGAGCTGAAGATTGGGGTTCGATTCCTGATTCAGGAAAATATTTTTCTCTTTACTACAAATTGTACAAGCTTAGCTGTGTATAATAATTTGTTTATTTCTAGTAAGAATAAGTTAAGAAGAATATTGAGAAATGAGTAGATGAATGGATGGAAATGACAGAAGAGGAAATATGAAATGTCTAAGATAGATCGAGACTTTGTCCAAAACTCAGCTCCCAAAATGGGACACAAGAGTAAATGATGAAGAACTAATTACCTGGATATCATTAAGATCATGTGTAATCTTCAGAATGTCGAAGTGAAGCCCAGCTAAGGATGTGACTGGCTCATCAGTATACTGTGATCTTGCAAGAACACACCTCACTTTATCCATGGTCTGATAGAAATCTTTCCAGATCTCCATGTTCAGCTCCAACTGTGCTCGTTGTGATCGTGCTAAACTCAGCATATTGTTCAACAGTTGTGTGCGTTGCTGTTCTTCTCTGCTGAAATCTTCTTGTTCTGAACGAGTCAAAGACGGCAGATTCTATCAGCTGCTTGCTGAATTTGTTGTGACACTAATTTCCTAATTGATGCTTCACTGCTGAAAAATATCTGTAATAAAATTTACCATAAACATTACTAACTTTTTTCACAACATGTCAAATAAAATACATCATACAGGAACTCCATAAACTAAGTACATTTTTCGGCAAGTCAAATTTATGGTCCAATTTTGTTAACTTAAGCAATATATCTTTTATTTTCTTAATTACATTCTATGTATTGTTACACTGCAAGGAGGAGAGAAAAACAAAAGAAAACATGATGGCAAGTAGAATGACTTTTAAATTATGGTTTTTGAAACCTCCACTGCTAATGGTCAGATTTTGCTGATATCTTTAGAATATATTCCTAGTTTTATTTAAATGACATATACCAAGTTTCATTGCAAAAAACTGAAAATTGTGCCCTCTAGAGCAATTTTTAAATTTTAATTTGAGATGAACTCCCTATCCTAATGGTCCTATTTTGCTGGTTAATGATTTCAATCTTACTTTCCTTTTTATTTAATACAAATTCTAATGGGAAGTAACACTATGAGGCAAATTATCAATTGAATTGGACATTTTTTTTCACCTCACTCTTAAAATGTTTTTCTCACTTGACTAGTTTCAAAGGCAATTGCCTCCATTGTCAGTTGAACTGGTCAGCTGATTTGAAAAAAAAAATCTATATTCAAAATATGCAAAGACAAAATAAGAATTTTGAAATTTCTGTGATAAAGAATTGATTTGGAGGTTCATCTCCACCAACAGGGGGAGGAAAATCAAGAATTTACCAACTGGCAAATCAACAGTCACAGCCATCAATATTAATATTCTTCATGTTCATTGTTATCACAAATGAGGTTATGTAATGAAATGTTATAAATAATAATATAGTCACATGCCAGTTGACAATGAGCAAAAGTTCCTTTAAACAAGTACTGGAAAAGTTCAAAACAAGTGGTGATCTGATTAATTCATAAGTTATTTTTAGATTGTGCATCAGGGGTGGTCGGCCGCACTCTTGTAGTTCACATACCTCTATAAATATAGGGGCTTCATCTCATCTCATTCCTCAACCTGACCCCGAGTTGGACACGAGTTGAGGATATTTTGTTTATTTTTTTAGATTAGGTCCTCAATTTGAAGAAAAAAAAATTCAGTCAAAATATATAATGTTACTTTACCTTATGCTCTTCCAAATCTCTAATTACATTTTCAGAATTGACTCCAAATGGCTGCGGAAAAGCTACTGTCTTTAACAGAGAGGAGACCCTTTAATTCCTTCCATCGAAGGCTTAAAGGAACCGACCTGGACAGTAACCTAGTGTCCAATCCCTCACCTTCTCGTGGTGCAGCTGTTAGTAATCATGCTTATGCATGGGAAGAGCTACTCACCAATAAGCACTGGTCAGCTTGGTGAGTTTTCTTTTTTGACCGAAATTGGTATTACTTCTTCTTCCCATACCAATTCCCTCTTTCAACTTTTCTATCCAGTCTCCCTTGACTGACCTCTTGTTTTTTCGACCCTGATGGTATTAGAGTATTCGAGGCCTAGGGGTTCATTTCTCCTTCCTTCCTATACCTACTTTCTCTCTACGGGTGACGTAACCACCACATGTGGTGCCTACTACTAAACGGTTACAACTAGTTTATTGTACTCCAATACAAACATGAAGCCTTGGAAAAAGAAATACAAATCCGGAGGTAAAATAGTCCCCCATTCGGATCTCCGGACGGGGACCTTTCTTCAAGGAAATAAATATACCAAACCAAACTCGATCAAAATCCTCCAGTGGAATACTGGAGGACTATCACAAGCTAAAAAGACTGAACTTACAAAAATGCTATCTGACCACCAAATTGATGTATTCACAATTCAAGAAACAAATCTCACACAGGAACAGTTACAATATTACCACTTCAAGGATTTTACTGTTCACATACTTCCTAAAGGACGACAAATAAGCAGTGGTATTTTAGTTGGAATTCGAACACATATGACTTCGTCCGTTCAATTTATCAAAGAAATGGACAATGTAGACAAGATTGAAATAATTAAAATTAACGTATGGATAAATAAATCTCAGTATAATATATATTCAATTTATAATCCACCAAATAACTCCCCTAATCTTGAACATATTAGAATAAACCCAAATACAATTATAATGGGAGCTTTTAATGCCCATTCACGACGATGGGGCTATACCAATTCAAATAATGCAGGGAAAATTGTAGAAGACTTATTAAATTCAACACCCTTAGAAATAATACACAACAAAGAGGATCCTCCAACATATGTACATTACTCTGGTTCAGGAACCAATCCTGACTTACTCTTTGTATCTTCTAATTTATAACTCTAAAACAAAAAACAAATTGTAGAAGATCCTGGCTCAGGACATAGAGCCATCATTGCTACTATTCAACTGGGGAATAACAACTTACTTCCAATGCATCTTAAACCCAGGTGGAACTTCAAAAAAGCCAATTGGAAACTGTACCCAGACGAACTGGAAACTGAATTTGAAAATCCTTTAAACGAATCACTTCAATCAGATCAAATTAACAAACCTATATGCAAAATAATATTAAAAACAGCAAAAAAATATATACCACGAATAGTTAAAAACTACAAACCCTTCTGGAATTCAAAACTAGAAAGAATGAAAATAGACCGAGATCTCGCTAGAAATAAAGCAGAAAAAACAAAAGACCCAACAGATGTACAAAATTGGAGAAAACTGTGCGCACAACTCAAAAAAGAAATTAACAGCAATAAAAGAGAAAATTTTAATAACTTTCTCCAAAAAGTGGATTATAGGAAAGATGGCCAGAAAGCATATAGATTTGTACACAATATACAAAATAAAAAAGAACGACAAAAAACACCATTTATCCACAACAACAAACAAATTACAAATGAAAGTGAAATAGCCAACAAATTCAACAAACACTATGCTAACACCTATACTTTGTCCTCAGAGACCAAAAAGGAACAAAAAACAACAAAAGAGAACCTAAAAAATTGCATAATATCAACAAGCAGTACAAAAGATAATATTTTTAATAAAAATTTCAACATTAAAGAGTTAAACATAGCCATTAATAGTTTAAAATCAAACAATCTCCAGGAGCAGATAATATACATGCAGAATTTCTCAAACACCTTGGCAATAAAGCCAAAACTCAATTGCTCTCCCTTTATAATCTTTCTTGGAACACAAAAGTTCCTGATGAATGGAAAAAAGCTATTATAATACCTATTTTGAAAACTAAAAAATCAGCAAATACCTTTTCAAATTATCGCCCAATAGCACTAACTAGTGTAATTGTTAAAACTATGGAAAAAATGATTTCAAATCGATTAAATTGGTATTTAGAAACCAATAATTTACTTTCACCCAATCAAGCTGGATTTAGAGAATTACATTCAACAAATTGTACACCTAAGTCAAGCTATTAAAGACAGTTTCAACAGAAAAGAAGACACTCTGGCAATGTTTGTTGATTTCCAAGGAGCATATGACTCTATTTGGAGATATAAATTATTAGAAAAATGCAGACTTTAGGCATTCAAGGGAATATGCTACTCTGGATCACAATTTTCTCATCCAATGGTTCATCGCTACAAAGTATAATAATCACCTCTCTAAATACCAACAAACACATCGAGGTTCTGTACTCAGTACCATTCTCTTCAATATCTACATTAATGATCTATCTAAGCATATAGAAAAGCTCCAAAAAAAACCCTACTTTTTGCTGATGATGTTGCAATATGGGTCTCCAAACCGAAAAACCAAAGTCAACAATTAATAACCATAGCCCAACAATCATTAATACAGTTAGAGAATTGGACATCCCAGAACTTAATGAAGATAAATGTACAGAAGACAAATTATCAACTATTTACATTAAGATAGAAACCACTACCCATCACTCTGAAATTGGAGGGTGAATTATTAACTCAAACACATGAAGCAAAATATTTAGGAATAACTCTGGACACAAAATTAACATGGAAGAAACACATAGAGAATATATGTACAAAGATAGAAACAAGGTTACCATTATTAAAACGATTAGCAGGGAAAAAGTGGAGTTGCAACACACAAACCCTAAACACCCTACCTACTACCGAATGTACATAAAACCTGTACTTCATTATTGCGAAGAAATCCTAGTAACTACTAAAGTGGAAAAACTTAATAAATTGCAGAACCAAATCCTCCACCTGATAACAGGAGCCGTTAAAACAACACCAATCACTGCCATGCAAATCTTAACAAATAACCCAAACATACTTACTTACTTACTCACTGGCACTATCGAACCCGTAGGTTCATGGCCGCGCGGACATAAGCTCTCCATACATCCCTATCCTGAGCTAATGCTTTCCAATCATTCCCTGTATAATCTACTTCCCTCAAATCATAGTTAATGTTATTCTCCCACCTCATTCTTGGTCTACCAACTGGGCATTTTCCTTCTGGCTTTCCTAGAAGAAGTTTCCATGCACATCTTTCATTCCCCATTTAATGCAACATGTCCTGCCCATCGCAGTCTACGAGACTTAACTGTTCTTATTATATCTGGCTTCCTATAAAGACCATGTAGTTCATTGTTATGTAGTCATCTCCATTCACCTGTCTGCTCATCTCTCTTTGGTCCAAAAATTTTCCTAAGTACTTTATTCTCAAATACTCTTGAAATTGAGAAAACAGCAATCACACAGTATGAAAAATTTTTAAGGCTACCCCATAATAACTGGACCCAAAGAAAAACACAAGTATGTTTAAAATCTCAGCAAAGCTTCTTAAGCATAGTACAAGAAATCAAACAGAAATTGCAACTTCCACATTCAAAAGAAAATATGCAGATGAGAAACAATCCTCTAGAATTTTGGAAATTGAATATAACCTTAATTTAACAGAAGACATCAAGAAATGTGAAACTCCTCCATATATTTTAAAACAAATGTCACTGGAATAATAAATCTAAGATACCCAGCTCCTGAATGGATACATATTTTTACAGATGGCTCCAGCCTACCAAATGACGGTGGCACTGGTGCTGGTGCAGTATGTCCACTTTTTTTCCTTTTATCGTAAACTAAACACAAATTCAACAAACTTTGATGGCGAAATCCTAGCAATTTTCTTAAGTTTACAAAATCTTTTATACCACATCCAAAAATTTACACAAGTTGTAATTCTATGTGACTCCAAAGCAGCCATTCTCGCTATAACACGAGACACAACACCCAAAAGCATCAAAATTATCAAATGTCACAAAATGATAAACAGTTATCCCATCTATATAAAAAAGTTGTACTTCAATGGATTCCGGCCCATTGTGGAGTGACAGGCAATGAAATAGCCGATTTTCTGGCCAAGAGGGTAGCAAATTGTTTCAAACCCAACTTCTACTCCAGTTTCCTTTCACTCTATCAAAAGAATTATCTCAAATAAATACATCAATAAACTTAGAGAAGAATACCACCACCAAAACATCTGGAAAGGAATGGGAAAATCTACAAGCTTATGACATTACTACATTACAAAGAAAATCTGCAGTAGCAACATTCAGACTGCTAACGGGACATGACTGCTTGAATAAACACCTACACAGAATTGGCATAACAGATTCACCTAAATGCCCTTTTTGCAATTTAAATGAAGATATGGAAAACCATCTCCTCCGTTGTCCAGCTTTTGTAGAAGAGACCAGCCTTTCTGCTAAATATTGGAGTGCAAGAGAGTGAATGATTTCATTATCAAGTGCTCGACATTAGATACCAACCAACCAATTGACTCCAAATTTTCCATTCTTAAGTATGGTATCTGCTTCTTTCACCCAAACAAAAAATGTTTCTTTCAATGCTGCATATTCAAGTCTTAGTTGTTTATTCATTTCCAGATATTTTCCACGTTCCTCCAGTTCTTGTGGCAGTGAATTAGTTTCACTCAATTGTTCAATTAGAGAACCTGGCATTCCTTCCTCATGGCGTACCAATTCTTGCACAGCTCGAACACGATCAAGATAGCTATTCACTTTAGCTGCCAATTCCTAAATGCAAATCAAATGGAGTCAGTCAAATATATTTCTATTAACAGACATCAGTTGTGAAAAGAGATAAAAAATAACTTGCAATCAAAAAATGTTATATCTCATTCTAATTACCTCGCATTATTGTTATTATTTTAGTTAATTAAACGGTACGGTCTGATTTAAAAATATATGTATTCTTAGATATCTTAAATCATTCACTCTGAATTAATTTACAAATAATTATTTCAGAAAAATCATCCTCATGTTATACTTTCCTCCAGAATTACTTGAGGCAGGACAATAACGTTTACTGGAGATTTTACTCACTATATGATGAATCTCCTGAAGCTGATTCAGTAAAATAATCCTTCACAAATCATATTTCATCATTTTTCAAAGTTGAAAATAAGCCAACTAAATTAAATGGGGAAGTAGAAAAATCTGCAGCAGCTGCTCATACTTGGTCATAAAAACATCAAAATGAAAGAAAGGCAAAATTAATAAAACAGGCAGGAAAACCTAAATAACTCGAGAGTTTGGGAAAATATCTACATTAAAAAAAAAAAAAGGAAGAAGCAATTAATGAATTTTGAAATTCATGGAGAATGTGATTTGGAGATTCGTAGGTCTATCACATATGGAGAATCACATTGAATCACCAAGACAAATAACCGTCAAATACAAACTGAAAATATTCTAAAAATGAAGATGAAATATGATGTGAGGTGTAATTTAATAAGAATATTTAAGTAACTAAATTAGCTTGGTCAAAAAGCTGTTGCTACGGAAGCACCCATGTCTCCATATACACACATACAATAAAACTGCTAAGACAGATTTTTAAATTTAATGAATACTTGTAGTTAAAATTTCATTTTTTTAGTTATTACATGAAAAGTACTTCAATACAGGTATGCGATGGTCAAACTTCAATTGTTTAAAAATTAATTCACAGTAAATGGCCCAAGATATTCAATAAACACATATACATTTTTAAAATGAAAATAACCCTATATTACTAAAAATGTAATAATGTGAGATAATTAAAATCAGAAAAATACATTTTTTTTATTATGAGTTACTTCATATCTATTTTCATTACCGACTTCATGAAAATCTTCACAAGAGAACAAGGGAACAAATATAATGTGTCAGGACTTGGCATCTATGTGGTAATTTTCCAAATGCTTTTCTCAATGTTTCAAGAGGTGGGTGGCCTATGGCTAGCCTGGTGGATGTATCCAGGGCAGATCATCTCAAGAGGTGGGACAGTGGTGAGCTACAATGAGTCTTCCAGTGTGTCTGGAGTAGAATGTCTCAAGACATGGGCATATGGTGGTTCACAGCATGCCTTCCAGAAATATCAAGAGTTCCATACTTCTCGGAATCTCTGGAATATTCGGCATGACTTCACTCTCTTATGTAAGACATGACTGAAGAGTTAAGAGTCGACATTTGAAGTAGTTGAAGTTGTGAGATAGAAATCAGTGTGTGAAGTAGTTATGAGATGGAAGTCAGTGCATGAAATTCATGATGATTTGGGAGGTGACAATTAAAGTGCCACTAAAAAGTTAAGTGTTTCGGTGAGCGATATAAAGTGATATCTGAAGTACCAAGTACTGATAAAACAATAATTATAAAGAAAAATTATTGTAATTCAAAACAGATTACTATTTTCAGTGAAACTAGTCATTATTATTTAAAGAATTTCTAGTTGGTAAAAGGTTACCCTAACAAGTTACAATATTTTAAAATAAATTGGAATATGTGTTTGTGTTTCTAATGTCACCCATGCACTTTTCATACCGCGCAGGCAGATGGCATTAATGTGGTCTATTTTAAATTTATTACCACTTTGGCAGGCAGACCACTTGTATTGTGTACAGAGAAGATTATGGATGAATGTCTGTTTGTTTGTGTGTGTGTATGTGTGCGTAAAGTGTGTTGTATGAAGGATGATGAAGAAGAGAAAGGAAAAGGTGAAACCTGATGCCAGCACATAGCTTATTCCTATAAAAAAATCAAGGGGGGCGGGCTTTAGGCTTAACATCCCCAACCAACATACAAATATCTATCTGCAGTACCACACACTTATCTATGCACAACATATCTATTACAGAGAGATTTACAATTTAATGCACAAATCTGTTACACAATCTAGTGATTGCACACCCAGTCCTCTTGGCCCCCAGACAGAAAATTTTATGATTGCATAAAATGGAATACGATCTTGTGGGACTGACTTGAGGGTTAATGAAATAGATGAGAGTATTTTCCAAAATGAATGATTTTGTATACTACCTACAAAGATTAATGTACTTTTCCTGAGATAATAACTGAATTGGTCATTGCTAAAAGCCCTTTCTCAATACAGCTAATTGGCAAGGTCACTGCTAGAAGGCCCTCTATCGTGGAGTCAGGACATTAGAAATTAAATGCTTAACTGTGGCTCTACATGAAGGCTGGAGGAAGCTCCTTTAAGCACAGAATGTGAACCTATATATAAGGATAATGAATCAGTATTAAGTCATTTTTGCAAAAAAAAAAAAATGGAGAAAGGGCCTTTTAGCAAAGACCAATTCAATTGCATACCTTATAAAATAAAATAAGTTAAAATATACCTTCTTAGGTATAGATTACATATTTTATAAGTTGACGACGATGGATTTTACCTAAGAAGGTATCTTTTAACTTATGTTATTTTATGACTCTCCACCTCAACGGTTTTAACAATGAATTTTATTAGTATTGACTCCATACCTTATGTTTTTCAATCTCCTTTTCAACACTAGCAGGATCTCTTTTTAACAGTGGTCTTGATGAGATAATGGTTTCATTGGCATTTAGCCAATCCAAGATGGTTTTTAACTCGACACCCAGTTTTTTGTATTTTTCTACAGCCTTTTCATGCTGTTCATGTTGTTTATCAACAGCACGTCGCAAAGTCTGCAGATGCCGTTTCATAGACTTAAGTTGTTTTGTTATACTGTTACAGTCTGCAGCTGAACTTTCTTCTAAAATCTGCTGACCTTTGCCAGTTGGCGATACTAACATGGCTTCACATTTCTTGATCTTTAGTATCATCTGACAAATTAAATATATGTTAGAATTGAACTTATATAAGAAAAAAAATCGCTATGAGGTTTAATTTAAGAATTAAATTAAAGTGTTTAATACCTCAGTCACCTCATATCCATGGCTTAAAATTCCTTCCAAAGGAATTGTATCTTAGATTTATCCAGTCTAAAAAATCCACTGACTCCAGCAGGATTTAAACTCAATTCAATTTGTTCATCCAACTGATCATATACATGATATGGGACAAGTCTAATTTTTACAAATTTTTACTCGTCCATTAGGACTAGAAGCAAGGAACTTAACTCCTAGACCACTGAGCCCAATTACCTTTTGAGAAATCTCAACAAAATAAATCCAGATGAATCAAAGGGCATAGACCAAGACATGTCAAATGGAATAATAGAAGATATTCATTACTCAGTATCCAGCCATTGCTGATGATATTTATAATTCTAGAATAGCTGACTAGTGAAAACCATATGTAAGCTCAGCAATATTACATAATTTAGGTGTAGAAGAAACTATAAATAACATCAAACCAATTAACTAACTAATACACTGGTACTTTCAAACCTGTATGTTCATGACTGCATGGACATAATGTCTCCATATATCCCTATCCTGAGCTAATGTTTTCCAATCATCTCTTGTAAAATCAACTTCCCTCAAATCATGATTAATGTTATTCTCTTACCTCATCCTTGGCCTACCTACAGGGTACACTTTCCCTCTCATTTTCTAACAAGGTTTCCATGTCCCTCTTTCATTCCTCATCCGTATCACTTGTCCTGCCATTGCTATCTACCAAACTTAACAGTTCTTATTATATCTGGTGTCCCATAAAGATCATGTAGTTCACTGTAATGTAGTCTTCTCGATTGCCTTTCTGATCAACTCTCTTTGGTCCAAAAATTTTCCCAAGAATTTTATTCTCAAGAATCAAATAAAATAAGATAAAAAATTGGTCCAAAAATATCCAGGACAGAAAGTAGTGGAAAGATTTTGTTTTGAAAAGGTCATAAAATTTTTAAGTTGAAGCTGTAGTGTCTTTAATTTGATGAAATGTTTCACAGAAAGAATTCACATCAATTTTCCCTTCATGACAAATGGAGAATTCGAGGGACAGAGATGACATTTTTAAGAAGCATGCTTGAAAAAAACCTGAAGAGATAGAATACAGTACACTAGAGCAAAATAAATTTTGTATTGGATAATATACAAGATAAAAATGGAAGATATCGATAGTAGAATATGATGGTATGGCCATCAAATAATAAATAATGGAAGGATAACATGACAACCACTGCATTTTTAGATTAGAAGGAAGAGACTAAGAGGTCAGTCTACATACAGATGGGAAGAACATGTTAAAAAAAAATTGAACAAAGAGGAACTTGAAGAAGATTTCCAGACTGTTTGCCATGGTCTTGAGGCTTGAGTTCCCTGACGTTTTGCCAGAGACTGTGTTTGGTATCCTCAAGCGTTGTCTTGAGACTCTTGAGGATGCCAGATGCAGCCTCTGGTGAAACATCGGGGAACTTCAAGCCTCTCAAGACCATGGCCAACAGCCCAGAAATCTTCTTCAAGATCATCATACTAACTGTGGCCGTGAAAGCCTAAGAAAAAAAAGGAGTTTAATGAATGGAAATCATTTATAAGGAGACATGTAATAACCGATATAAATGGAGGGGTTTGTCCAAAACTTGACCCCTGGAATGGAGACACGAGACTAGATGAAGAAGAGAAATGGATATGAATCCACTGCAAAGTATTTCATCAAAATAAACCCATTACATCTAAATATTGGACCCCACAAATAATTCTACTGTTAAAACAACAGCATTACATACCTACATAGTGACATAGTACTTACTTCATACGAATGTATCATTCCAACAGGACGATTCAGTTCCTTCATCTCTCTTTTAATATCACTCATGATGTTTACACATTCTTGCATTCTGGCTGTAGCAAGTTTGTACTGCTCTAGCTGAAACTTGAAAGCATCAGAGCGATCTCTAATTAAGTTTTTATTCATTTGCTCAGAGAGCATAAGTTTATCCGCTTCGCCTTTCTCACCACGATCTGAATTAAGTTCATTATACTAGAAAACAAGCAAATCAAAATTAACACTACAAAATTACCTTCGACTCTCAAGAAACTAGATACAAACATATCACATAAGACTGAGAGTAATTAAACAATATAATAATAATAATAATAACAATAATAACAATAATAGTGTTTATGAGTAATTCACAATTTTCAACAACTGTACCATGGTGAAGAAATTTAAGTTTAAATAGCAAATGATTCTTTAAAAAAATACATCCATTTACAATGATAGTGGAATAATATAATAATAATAATAATAATTAATAACAATAATAATAATAATAATGAATTATTTAAACTGGTAGAGTTAAGGCCATAAGCCTTCTCTTCCATTCAACCAGCGAAAAATATTAATACAGAAAATATTTACACAAGATCATAACATATAGAATTCTTCTTCTTCTTCCTTCCAAGCAGAAGAAGAAGAAGAATTGTATATATTATGATCCTGTGTAAATATTTTCTGTATTTAATATTTTTCGCGACATATACAATTATAAGTAAATATTTATACAAATTGAACTAAAATTATGAGTATGATGAATAAAGTCATATTACAGGGAAGCTAAACTCAGAAACCATCGACTAATCACTAAAAGACCAATTACAACAGAAAAGAGTTTTAAATTTATTTTAAAGAAAGCTAATGTCCACCAGTCCCTGATTTCTTGTGGTAAGGAGTTCCAGAATCTAATAGTAGATACAGTATAGGAATTAGAATAAAGGGAGGTTCTTTGTTGTGGAATGTTAAGTATGAGATTCTGGTGCAAATGTGTACCCAATTGTGATTGGAGGATAGGGGATGGAAGCGAGAGGATAAGTAGCTTGGTATAGAGGTATGTATAATTTTGAATAACTGAATAAGAGAATGCATTTTTTCTACGATCATGAAGATGGAGACAACATACTTTGTGGAAGTATGAAGAAATATGGTCATATTTACGAATATTGAAAATATATCTGATACACATGTTTTCATTGTTAATGTCTGCCAATAAGATGCTGCAAAATCAAAATGTGGTATCATAAGAGTTTGTACTAAAATTCTTCTGAGATCAGTCGAAAGATAATTTCTGAATCTATTTAAAATTCAATGAGAAGTTGAGATAGAAATAACGTATAAACACCATATTAACACTGGATGATAGATATTAATTAAATGTACAATTGTAGTGTCAAATTATGGGAATTCAGTAAAACTAAATGAATAACCCATTTCAGTTAACAAATTTCGTCCATGTACCTGTGTATTTGCATCTCTTTGGTCAAAAAACTTTTTTATTCTCAAATACCTCTTATCTCCTCTCTTAAAGTAACAGTCCATGATTCACATCCATATAAATGGAAAAATTGCAGTTTTATACAATTTTAGTTTAAATTATTTGAGAGAATTTGGAATAACAAGAGTACTTGTAATCCATAATAGCATGCATTTCCAGAGATGGGTCTGTGTTTAATTTCTTTCTGTTATCATTCCTCTTTGCAAGTTTTTTTCATATAATGTGAATAAATAAGGAATTCTCAACATGTGTGGAAGTTGACACAAGTCTGATTAATACCCCAGCTGTACTGTTATTGGATACAAACAAATTAATGTTTCTTGCTAGCTAGTTTGTTATGAGACCTTCAAGTCTGGCTCGGACAGCAAGTTCTCTGTCAGGTACAGGTGGTGGCATTGTATCTTGAGGACTGCTTGGTCGGGATATGCAGGCTGTAGCAGCTTCACAAGCTGGAACTGCCACAGCAAGCCTTGACTTTTCTGCTTGTAGGTTGTTATGTAAATTCTGAAACATAACAAGTACATCTTCTTCTTCTTCTTTCTGCTTCATGAAATTAGGTCTTTTGACCTGTTTTCACATCAAGTGGGATTTAATGAATCCTCCCATCTAGTAAATGGGCGTCCAACATTTCTATGTCCTATTGGTTTGTACTTTAGTAACAGCTGAGGGATTCTATCTGTAGGCATTCTCTTGACATGTTCATACCAGTTGTTTCTCATGTTGCCAATTCTATTTGTTAAATTGAAAATATTTAAGTCCTTCCTAATATCCTCACTTCTTTTCTTGTCCAAAATTGTCACACCCGCTACTGAACGTAGGAACTTCATTTCTGCAGTTTCTATTTTCCTTCTGTCTGAACGGTTAAGAGTCCAATTTTCACTTGCATATGTTAAGACAGGCACTGCCATAATTTTGTAAAATTTTAGTTGTGTGCTCCTCAAAGTTTTATTTTTCAGTGTCCGTCTTATAGTGCCACACATTCTGTAAAATCTATTTAATTTAATATTAATATCTTCCTTCTGGCAGTATGATACGTTGCATCCTAAATAATTAAAATTGTTCACCTGTTGTATTATACTGTTATTAATACTGATTTTACACCTCATATGGTCTTTCCCGTTGAATGCCATTACTTTCGATTTACTTTCAGAGATTGTCATATTGAATTTATTTGCTATTTCGTTTAATTTATATGCTGCTATTTGTAAATTGTCTTCTGAAGAGCTAAGGATTGTCTGATCGTCTGCAAACAGTATGGTATTTAGAATCGTACCGCCAACTTTAAACTCTGTGGTTAAATTTGATTGCCATTGTACAATGATCTCGTCTATATATATACTAAAGAGTGCAGGAGATAGCGGGCATCCTTATATGACTCCTTGATTAATTTCTAATGTATTATCGCTCATTGTACCTCCTTTATCAATCATTATTTCTGATTTAAAATATAAGCTTTGCACAACTTTGACAATGTGTCCTGGAAACCCTTTGTCATACATTATTTCCCATAGTTTATTTCTTGACAGTCTATCAAATGCTTTTTAATAGTCAATAAAAAGTATGCAAGTTGGCAAATTAAATTCTCTTCTGAATAAGTTGCTCTATTGTGAAAATGGCATCTGAACATGACCGACCTTTCCGAAAGCACACTGTTCTTCACTTAATATATACTCATTTATTATATTTAATCGTCTAGTAATAATCTTAGCGTATATCTTGTAAGCTGTATTCAATAAACAGATTCCCCTGTAACTTGTGCACTCGTGTCTACTTCCTTTTTTAAATATGGGGCATATAAGTCCTTTCTTCCATTCATCCGGGATTATGCACATTCTCCAGCACACATTTAGTACATCTAAGAGTCTCTGCTTAATTTCTCTTGGAGCATACTTCAAAAGTTCAATATTTAAACAGTCTATTCCTGGAGTTTTCTTATTTTTGAATGTCTCTAGAGCGTTTTCTAATTCTTTGATTTCAAGGAGATCTACATGTGCCATTTCCTTTAATTTGGGGTCAATGTTTATTTCTGACATATCTGTCCATAATGTTCCATAATATTTGAGCCACTCTTTTTCTGGTATATTATTTAATTTGGCTGTGTCTCTTTCAGTTGGGTTCAGATGTTTCAAACCTTGTAAGCCATATCCTGTGATCCATGGCAATCGTATTCTATATTGTACATAGAATCAAATTAATCGTGAATTCTTACTTGATATACCTATGTTTCTTTAAATTTTAGATCATCATAACTATGAACTTATAAATGATAAAAATTAAATTTTGATATTAATACATTTATACATGTATTCACTATATTTAGGGATACATAAAATTAAAAAAAATAAATTGCAAGATTTTTTGCTGTCCGATTTGATATGGATTATCCCAATAACGCCTGCTTTCTAATTAGCGGGCCTGGGTTCAATACCCAGAAAGATTGAAAATTTTAATTGTTACATTATTAAATTACTTAATTATAAAATTTTCAATTTTGGGATCAGGAGAGGTGGTGATATACAATTTTTAATTGTTAGATTGTGCCACCAGATTCCTGCATTAAATTGCAAATCTCTCTGCAATACATATGTTGAGACGACATATGGCACTCTTGATAGCAACGTGGCCATCAGATGGGTATGTTCTGCCTGGCGGCCCCTTTGGTACTTTTTGATAGGAGTAGGTTATGTGCTGGCAACAGGTTTCACATTCTCCCTTCTCTTCATCATCATCCCTCATACAACAAACTTTAAACTACACAAACACATAAACATACGCTCATTCTAGACTCCTCTCTATACACAATACAAGAAAACATCATCTACATAAGTGGTCTGCCGAAGTAGTGTATAATTGAAAATAGGCCACATTAACGCCATCTATTCACCCAGCACAGATCCTGAAGTGCACAAAGTGGAGAAGGTGGCATTGGAACAAACACAGAATATAATATAGTAAAACACTATTTTTTTTCTTTTTCTTATTGTTAGTAATGTAGATATCCTGGCCAAAAAAAAGGAACAAAAATTATATCCAATAAATGACCAATGAATTTCAAAATTGTAAAAAAGGCTAATATTAAATAAAACTGTAAACACTTTTTAGAAAATGCCAATTAAATTACAAAATATAAAGTTAGGAACAGAATACAAAATAAATGGATTTATTAAAAAAAAAAAAACGAAATCATACATGAATTGCATAAACTAAGTGAATTTTTCAGCAAGTTGATTTTATGGTCCGACTTTACTGGTTTACAGAATGTCTTTCTTTTGTTAATTAATTGTATGCATTCTGTTTTGTTGCAAACAAGCAAACAAACATGGTACATAAACATACATATACACCGTGTACATATATATTTTTTAATTTGGTAAATTATTATTTATGTCCTGTCAACTAGTACATTACAATACTGCAGTAAGAATTACTATACAAAATACTATAGGCCTATGTATAGGCCTAACATACTAAAATAACTAACTCATGGCACAATCAAACCCATAGATTTATGGCCAGGCAGACATAAGCTCTCCATATATCCATATCCTGAGCTAATGCTTTCCAATCATTTCCTGTATAATTTACTTCCCTCAAATCATGGTTAATGTTTTCTCCCACCTCATCCTTGGTCTACCAACTGGGTGTTTTCTCTCTGGTTTTCCTACAAGAAGCTTCCATGCACGTCTTTCACCCATCATTTGTGCCACATGTCCTGCCCATAACAGTCTACAGTGTGTGTACATTTCACAGCATGAGCTAAAGTATTTAATTTGGCTAAAGAATTGTCATTCACGCATAATTAATTATATCTCAGTATAAAATAATCACAACATTACTAAAATAAAATCTATTATATAGAGTCTAATGTTTGTTATCATAGAAAGCCTAACTTTTTTTTGTTTCATTTTAACTGCCTGTCAAATATGGCAATCAGATTTTATTTTTAAAAATTTGCATAGTAGAGTAATAAACACTATATGATTTATTTAACAGATATAAGAATATTTAAATTAATATTGGGAAGTAAACATTATGAGGTTATATCATTAATAGTGAGTGGAGAACATAGTTTAATCGACTCACCTCATACATTTTCAAACTTCTTTGATACCGACGGTTTCAGACAATATCATATCCTTCATCAGTGGACGCCATGACTGATGAAGGACATGATATTGTCTGAAACCGTCGGTATCAAAGAAGTTTGAAAATGTATGAGGTGAGTCGATTAAAATATGTTCTCCACTCACTATTAAAGATATAAGAATCTTTGGAAATGTTGCATTTATGTAATAAAGTAAAAGTAAAGTGATCCCACAACAGCCCCGGAGGCCCTTGGGGTAGTAGGAGGTTAAGGCTCCCACTTTTTCTAGACAATCAGCACTTTATGTCAGCCGGGTTGTCAGCCCTGCGTGACGGCCGCCTTTACCCCCAGAACAAGCGTCTGGTACTCATTTCAGTTAGAGGCTGAGTCGACCCCAGGGCCATAGTGCCGCCAGAGGGTTTGGGTCAGTTTAAAAATCCTGACCCCAACGGGACTTGAACCCTCGACCCTTCGGCTTGTAGCTCAGTGCCTTAACCACTACGCTACGGCGTGCCCCTATTTATGTAATAATAGGCATAAATGGGTTAATACCCCTATCAAAAAACAGTACAATATATTTGCTCACATAATTAAGCCAGATATTTGGTACCTACTAAGTCTCCAATTACATGGCATGAGAGGTCTAGAAGGCCCTTGGCCTACCTGTCCTTCTTCACAACCACATGTATTCATCATAGAGGTGGATGATCATCTAGCCAGTATTAGGGTGACATGAAGTCAGGTATCGGGTCCCCCCTGTCATTATAGCTTGTTTCCTTAACCTGGAGCCACTAATTATGTAGTTACCCAAATTCCTCACAATGCAAGGTGTGCCCAGTCACATATTGATCAAAATTTAAAGAGAAAATGTCTTCTCTCATGGGGATTCAAACTAGCACAAGTCCTGCACTCTGTACTAAGGCTTCATGCCTTAAATCTCTCGGCTATGGCATGGGATTATCTACTTAATTAATCTAGTGATTATACTTTATACACTGCACTTTGATGGCTCAAAATAAAAAATAAAAAATTCTACCCCCACAGGATTCAAACTCAGATCTGCAGATCAACAGGCAGGGGTTACCATCTGACGTAACATATCCAGTGTTTGGTTAATACAAATATATACAGTATTAAATATAGTGCTACTAATATATTACATCTTTGTTAACAATAGCATTATTATACAAACAGAGCAAATATAGAGATGTTTGAGATACATCATTCTCTAATTCATAACAATACATTAAACATTCACATAAAGGAAGGGGGATGTTAATTTAGCACTCCTTATAACATATTGTAAAAAAAAAGATGTATGAAACATTTATCAATGAAACAGAAGTTTTGCTGTTAAATTCTATGATAGACAATTTATTAATTTTAACATTCATTTGTGAACCCACTGTATGGCAGACTCCACTATTACTGATATCTCTATTTAATTTTTTTTAAAATTACAAATATAAACTCTTCATCAATCAAAATTTCTGAAAGTCACAATGGGTTAAGGCAAGCCGATGTTCAGTCTCCTTTTGCTATTCAATTATATATTAGAGCAAGCAATCAAATCTTTAGAGAATAAAAAGATGTACAATTAAAATGGTATTAATACATTGTATACAGAGTAAACAGGACCTCACTGACAAAATTATAGGGATGATAGGCCATGCAGAGAGGATCATATTTTGTGAAGGTACATATAGTCGCAAACATGTCGTTTATGAGTTATGTGCAGATGAAGATGTTCACCTGTAAGGGTCAGAATTGAATGCAACAATTGTACACGTATCGTTTTATTAAAAAATACATGTTTTTACAATAAGTGTTTCAAACAGTCAACCCTATGCCTCATTGCATGTTTGATATTGTCGCAGCAACGATCGGCCAGCATGCTCGATCATGGCAGGATTCTTTTTGACATTGTCAAAACACTTATTGTTTTGAACACTTCTTTTTCAATAAAATGATACGTGTACAATTGTTTGTATTAAATTCCGACCCTTATGGGTGAATACCTTCTTCTGTGCATAACTCATAAATGATGTGTTTGTGACTATATGTTCCTTCACAAAAAATTATCCTCTCTGCATGGCCTATCACCCCTATCATTTTGTCACTGAGGTTCTGTTACACAAACCCTGTATATTGATGATGTATTAGTATTAGATGATAGGGAGGAATAAAGACACATACTAGGAAAAAAAAGTTGGAAGTAGGCCTAAATTTCAATAAAATGTATACAAATAGTCACATGTAAAGTACTTTATATAATGAAAATTAATATTTTATGACACATGACTAAATTCAAATAGCAAGGAACAATAATTACAAATATGAAGTACAGAAATAAATTAGACTAGGTTCACTCTGGAAATGCATGCTATTATGCATTACAGGCATCTTGGGAACATTTTTGGTTCAAAGAGAGATGAACAGACAGGTGAATGGAGAAGACTCTCTATGTCAATGCTCTATCCAAGTGAGCTACCTAGGCCTCCAATCTAAACGTGTATTTTTCTCTTATACATAGTTAATTTCCTAACCCCAAATGCTACGAGCCATGGCTACGATTTTTGCAAATGGCGACTTCTTTATTAAGAAGACTTTTTATTGGGAATTTAAACATTACTTATAAAGCCAGTAGTGTTTCTTTCAATGTTCATATTATTCGTTTTTAAACATCTTAATGATGGACAAATTATATTTGAAAAGAAAAATACATGCATTGACATAGAGAGTCAAAGGTCCTGGGTTCAAACCCCAGTCTAAGCGTATATTTTTCTTTTCAAATATAATTTGTCCATCATTACGATGTTTAAAAATGAATATGAACATGGGAAACTAAAATTAACTTGGTCTAGTAACTCCTTATAAAGGAGAGGCTATGGCTCAACAAAGGGCTACACCATTCTGATAGATAGATAGATATAGATGTTTATCATAAGTTGGTTATTTTGTTTCACTATAGATAATATACATATTCTAAGACAGTATGGTTATTCTGAGGTTAGATTTACATCAACTTCTCATTTAATTTACGGGATTTTTAAGGAGGAAATAAAGACATATACTAGAAAAAAAGAGTTGGAAGTAGGCCTAATTTTCAATAAAAATGTAGCCTATACAAATGATCACATGTAAAAATAATTTATATAATGAAAATTAATAGTTTATGACACACGAGGAAAATTTTGAAGAAGTGACTAAATTCAAATAGCAGGGAACAATAATTACAAATATGAAGTACAGAAAAATAATTAACTAGTTCATTCTGGAAATGCATGCTATTATGCATTACAGGCACCCAAATTTTCTCTCAAAAAAATGATAAAAACTAAAAATATATAAAATGGTTATTCCCCATTTATATTATGTGGATGCAAAAACATGGTATTTTACTTTAAAGGAGGAGAAAAGATTACAAGATCTTGGGAACATTTTTGGTTCAAAGAAAGATGAACAGACAGGTAAACGGAAAAGACTTACATAGCAGAAAGTTACACCTATGGGAAACTAAATGTAATGAGAATAGTTATGTTTCATAGACTCTGATATGCAGGACATCTGAAACAAATGGGGAATGAAATAGGGGCATGGAAACATTAATCATGATTTGGGGAGATGAATTATGTAGTGAATGATTGGATAACATTAGCTCAGGATAGGGATGGATGGATAGCTATGTTCGTGCAGCCATAAACTTCCAGACTTGATAATGTCAGTGATTTGTTATTAGAGAATAGCATTGCATTTGTGAGTTATAAATACAGTACACAATTTTTACAACAATAAAAAAAAGCTGTCAAAAATACTTCAGCATTACATTATCCTTGGGATTTATTTGACAATGGCACATAATTGCAGGTGTAAGTAGATCTAGATTAGCTTGGTACTTCTGGATATTTCCAAGCAAAGCCTGTAATGTCATTCATAAATATTACACTCAACTGAAGAAAGACAATCATTAACTTTGAAACAACGTTGTCTCTTTGTGTGTGTGTTGATTAGTATAGGTGAGTTGAGTAAAGATAATAAAAAGCGAGAAGACAAAATATCTAAATGCTGTCAGTTTATTATAGAAAATATCTGACTCTGTCAGGTGCCAGTTGAAACTGAAACCGGTCCTAGCAATTATACAAAACAAGAGGTAAGTTGTAATATCTGATTTATTTAATGATTATCAACTTCTTAACTTAAAAACACAAGTATATTTGGAATTTTGATTTGTACGTAATTTAAAATCCCGAAATATACTTGTGTATCTTCACAATGTCATGTTTATAAATTTGAACCCCAAAGAAATTCTTTGCAACTAGTTTTTTATAAATCTGGTCAGTAGAGAGCAGTGTAACAGCTATCTGAAGCATTCTAGTAATCAGCTGCAGTCAATGTTAATGGAAGGAGATTGTAGTTGTCATGTACTCAAACTGTGTAACAGTATTATATTCTGGCTTGTTTTATCTTTGTTTTTTCATTATGGACAGTTTAATATTAAATTTAGTATGTAAGAAAGCGAATGACAGTGTTAATGAAGAGATCAAGAAAGATGCTAATTTTTCCAGCATCAGATTATGGTAGGAAATAGACATGATAGCAACAATTTACCTTTTCTGAAGCTCGAGATTTCAAATCAAATGACTCTTCATAAACAATTGATGATTTAGAAACCGTGGCCGAAACTAATAATATTACAACTATCCTTGCTATGGATAATAACATCATTTTCTGCATTTTATATCACTAAGTATATTTGCAATATCTACCTTCGTGATAAAAAACCTTTACATTACTTACTAAGCAACAAACAATAATAGTTTTTTGATAAACAATTGATCTAAATATCCATTATTTGTAATTCCAATTTTTGATCAGTTACTTAAGCAACAAAAAATGTTGATAAACAATTGATCAAAAAATCAACTACTTGTAATTTCAACAGTTACTCAGCTACAAGCAATTTTGATACTAAAGAAATGCCTTAATTTATCAGACAACTCAAGATACAACCCTGCTACATCTACAGCCAAATTGAAACAAATCTGGTCTATTTTGGAACAACTCAATTTTGGAACAACTCAATAGTAATTCAAAATTCTTTGTATTCCAGAGAGGGATGATATCAAAGATGAGAGCCTTATGTTATATAAAGGAAGTTCAGTATCTACCACTAAAGAGAACAATATTTGAGATAAATACCTACATGTTGTGTGAGTCCAATTCTGACTATGTACTTACTCTTACTTACTCACTGGCACTATCGAACCCGTAGGTTCATGGCCGCATGGACATAAGCTCTCCATATATCCCTATCCTGAGCTAATACTTTCCAATCATTCCCTGTATAATCTATTTCCCTCAAATCATAGTTAATGTTATTCTCCCACCTCATTCTTGGTCTACCAACTGGGCATTTTCCCTCTGGCTTTCCTACAAGAAGCTTCCATGCAAAATTCTGGTTATGTATGCTTTATAATTATATATACAGGTAAACACACAACATTTTATGATGAATATAATGATCTGCCCCAGTCATCTCAAATAGTAATGACCCTAATGAAACCTCTCTTCTCAACAATGGCTGCTGCCTCACAATCAATAATTTCTACACCTCTACTTTACTAGCAGATCTTTTTATTGCTAAGAATAGTTCCATATATTGCAGCTGTGCGACCTTCTAGAAAAGATATGCCACCAAGATTTTGCAGCAAGAAATTGAAGAAGGGAGAAGTTGTTGCTTTTCAGAGGAGTAAAGTTACAGCAATAAGATGGAAAGACAAGCCTGATGTGTCTATTTTGTGTAGTATTAACAATGCACAATGAAAAATGAAAATAAAAGGAGTAACCAGATAATGAAAATCTGCAGCAGTCATAGCATATAATGACACAATGGGAGGAGTAGATAAAGTTGATCAACATATAATAAACAATCCAGTAACATGGAAAAGAGGGAAAAAATACTACAAAAAAATATTCTCTCTGCAAGGCCTATCATCCCTATAATTTTGTCGCTGAGGTTCTGTTACACCCTGTATATTGATGATGTATTAGTATTAGATCATAGGGAGAAAATAAAGACACATACTAGAAAAAAAGAGTTGGAAGTAGGCCTAAATTTCAATAAAAATGTAGCCTATACAAATGATCACATGTAAAAATAATTTATATAATGAAAATTAATAGTTTATGACACACGAGGAAAATTTTGAAGAAGTGACTAAATTCAAATAGCAGGGAACAATAATTACAAAATATGAAGTACAGAAATAAATTAAACTAGGTTCACTCTGGAAATGTATGCTATTATGCATTACAGGTACCCAAATTTCTCTCAAAAAATGATAAAAACTAAAAATATATAAAATGGTTATTCCCCATTTATATTATGTGGATGCAAAAACATGGTATTTTACTTTAAAGGAGGAGAAAAGGTTACAAGATCTTGGGAACATTTTTGGTTCAAAGAGAGATGAACAGACAGGTGAATGGAGACGACTTACATAGCAGGAAGTTACACCTATGGGAAACTAAATGTAATGAGAATAGTTATGTTTCATAGACTCTGATATGCAGGACATCTGAAACAAATGGGGAATGAAATAGGGGCATGGAAACATTAATCATGATTTGGGGTGGTGAATTATGTAGCAAATGATTGGATAACATTAGCTCAGGATAGGGATGTATGGATAGCTATGTTCGTGCAGCCATAAACTTCTGGACTTGATAATGTCAGTGATTTGTTATTAGAGAATAGCATTGCATTTGTGAGTTATAAATACAGTACACACAGATGGAAAGACAAGCCTGATGTGTCTATTTTGAGTAGTATTAACAATGCACAATGAAAAATGAAAATAAAAGGAGTAACCAGATAATGAAACCTGCAGCAGTCATAGCATATAACGACACAATGGGAGGAGTAGATAAAGTTGATAAACATATAATAAACACAGGGATTAGTTGGGATGCCACAGTGAGTGAGTTTTGCATATGTGCCACAAGCGGCGCTAGTGTAGAAGTAGCCTACTGACATCTAAGATCATTTTACTGTTACTATATGGAAGAAGAACTATACCTACTACAAGCACCTCTGGTGTCAGAATTTATGAAACAGGTAGATGAAAAACAGTGCCATCTGTTAGCCAAATTTGAAATTATATTGTACAACAGCGTCCTCAAACGTCGAATTATGAAATTACATATAACCAGCCACTTCTTTTTTTATTTTTTTATTGTGTATTATTAGTATATATATATTTATACAGGCCCTGGGGCTTTCTTGTTTTTCATTGAGATCACTGCCTTCTGGATTTCCTCTGATGTTATTTGAAGAGTGTATTCATTTCTGTGATCTTGGGTGTTGGTGGTATAGGCTTCCTGGGTGTTCATTTTATTCAGGATACTGTTGAAATGTTTTTCCCATGTTGTTATGGGTATCTGTCTTGGTTGTGCCAGCGGTTTTCTATTTCTTAATGCCAAGAAGGGGTTCTGTTTAGCTTCTTCTGCTATTTTCTTGGCTTCTTGCTCTAAGAACTCCGTTTTCTTTTCTTTTAGAAGAAGTTTGTATGTCTTTCTTTTTTCTGCGTAGTGTCTTAGGTCTTCCTCTCGCTTCCGTAGATTCTAACCTTGTGCAATGCTAGCAGTGTTTCTTTCCTCTCCTCATAGCAGTCTTTGTTGAACCATGGTTGGGACCTTCTTGGCTTGTTTGGTATGATGGCATTTTGTATAATGTTGTTGGTTAGCAGTACTGCTTTTTCCATCTGGCCATTTGTTAGTAATTCTATTGCTTCCTGTATTTTGTCATCACATTTAGTTAGCTGTGATGTGTTTAGTTTCCTGCTTTGGGCGCCATTCGTTCGATTCTTTGTTTCTGCACGTTGTGTCTTCTTTATTATGAAGGTCGTTTCTATGGGTATGTGTTTTCTAATTGGAGCTGCTGGTGATGTCCATAGTCCTTTTTGTTCCTCCAGGGTGATTCCTGTCCCTCTGTAGAAGACCAGGTCATTGGCGCTTGAACCGTTGTGACAGATGTAGGTCTTTAAGGATTCTTTGTTCGCGAGCGAAAATCCTTCTTCATTAAGTGTTCTTAGCACTAGTTCCGTTTTACTGTTGGTTTTGTCAATTCTGCAGTTAAAGTCGCCGGTTAGAATGACATCACCTTTGTCTCCTATTTTGGGCATCAGACTTAGCAAAATTTCTATGACATCCTCAGTTGTCCTATGTGGCGGGATGTATAGTCCTATGATTGTCATTAAATTTGTTTCGATCATGACCATATTTTCTTCTGTGTGAGCTTTTATTAGATTTCCTATGGTGGGTTTGAAGAAGCTAGAGACCCCTCCTTCCGGTCTACCTTCCATTGGAGTGGCATAAGAGTGGATTCCATAGAAGTCCTTGATGTCTACTGGTTTCAGCAGGAACATTTCTGTGGCCAATATGGCGTCATATTGTTTAAGGTGCTCTTCTGATACGTATGAGAGGGCGTATCTAGCTCCTTCCGTGTTCCATGTCATAATTTTTAAGTTCCTATTCGAGAGATGCTCCTTCCGAGGATCCGTATTGTCTCCGAAATCAGAAGCGTCTAACTAGAACTCCAGTTGGCCAGAAAACTGGATTTTCTGCGGTGGTTAGTTCAGAGAAAGGGATTCCAAGTTTGAAGGCTTTCTTCCTGCCTTTCGTGATTAGCTCTTCACAGTCACGTTGCCTACGATACCGTTGCTGTTCACATATTTCTTTAGAGTTTCTGTATTGGTTGTATCTTTCAGCTGGCCGATGTATAACCAGGCTCTCTTTTCCGCCGCTTGTAGTTCAGCGTAGTTTCGATTGGTACTGATCACTGTGGATTTTGCATTTCGTCCCTGTGGTTTGTTATCTGCTCGTGGACTTTCCTTTGTGGTCTGCGCATACATGTCAACTCGCTTATCGTTTGGTTGGGTTTCTTCTTCTTCTGCTGTTGTTGGATTGGAATCTGGTGGTTCGGTAGTTTTCTGTATTACCGTGTCTTTTGCTGATTGTGGATCTTGTCTGGGAAAAAGTCGGTTATATGTCTCAGACGAATTTTTCTAAGTTCCACAGAATCACTGTGCACATGCGCGAGTTGCAGGAATTGCCATAATGGTTAATATAGCCTCTGGTAGATGGCTCTGCAGTCGGCGTTACCAACTTTGGGAATAAATTTCCAAAATGCAAAAAAAAAAAAATGGACGTTAACTAACTTGCCATTTTCTAACTAAAGGAAACAATTTACATGCATATTATTTATTCCCAAATGCTTAAAAAAGTGGACGTAAACCAACTTCCCATTTCCTAACGTAACAAAGCAATTTACATGCATACTATTTAATGAACTATAAACTAATTTTATGTACATTAACACTAAATATAGTTTCGAATTATTTTCAAATGGTGGCAATGTTGGAACAACATGGGAAAGTAGCAAGCAACTAATTTATCCACGATCATGTTTTACGTAAATATATAAATATAAAACATTGTAAAGAAAGCTTGAAGATCATTGGAAAATGTTTAAAACAGTACAACACGTGTTTAGTGCATCAGTGGCATAAGAGAGTAAGTGTAGAATTGTGAGAGATATAAAACCTACCACATCCCTTGTCTGTAAGTGTACTTGTTTTATCTTCTCTTCAATTAGGGTTCCTAGCTTGTCGTTTAGGAATTCTGTGAGAGCGTCGACTTTACTGGTAAGTTCTTCTAAGTGGATGCTGTCTTTTTCTCTTTTATCAGTTCGTGTTTGCATTTATCGCACAGCCATAACAGTTTGCAGTTCTTTCTCCTCAGAGTGTCGAATTCGCCTCCTGTCATTCCTGTACAATCCTTGTGGAACCATTTATTGCATATGCCATCACATTGGATAGATATGTCTTCATCTTTTACTCTTCTGCTACATGATCCACATATATCATCTCCTTGTTCTTTAGCAAATTCATTGCTCTGCGTGTCGTCCTTCATTTTATTCATCTTTAACTATGAGTTGTTCTAATTATTCGCTAATTTCAGATTGAACCTCTTTGCTTGGGACGTCACTTCCGGTTTGTCGTCGGTATTTTGCACAGAATCTCTATGGGAAGATCTACTTATGCTACGGTTTATTATACAGCGTGTCGCGCCCGACGTGACGCGAATTCGCGTTTCACTCGGCGTGATGCTGGTTTCGCATGGAGCGCATACGCTACAGCGCATATGTTTATGGAATTGTCGCCAGATGGCACCACATATATGAAAAATCAAAATGACCAACGTTCATAATAAATTTCCAAGTGTGTTTACAAAAACTAATGTATGCAAACCAGTCCCTGCATAACCTAATAAAATAAATTACATACATACTATTTAGTAAACTATAAACTAATCTGATGTACACTAAACTGACCCATCGGAATCTAACAAAATGAAGTGATTGAACATTTATTTCTTAAAATATGGTTTGGAATTAAATGCAGATGTTGGTCATTCACACATATGTCCTGCCATTTGGTGGATTTAATTTTATGAGCGTTCACGTATGCCAACTTCAATTCTAATAAAGAACTTTGAAAATAAATTGAGAGGAAAAATCATAATTTGTCTACATAGATAAACATATTAAAATTCTTCATAAAAAAAGTTTCACGTGTCATTATAATAATAATATAAAGGAGCACTCAGAAGAGCATTATGCTACGGTTTATTATACAGCGTGTCGCGCCCTACGTGACGCGAATTCGCGCTTCGCTCGGCGTGATGCTGGTTTCGCATGGAGCGCAAACGCTACAGCGCATATGTTTATGGATTTGTCGCCAGATGGCACCACATATATGGAAAATCAAAATGACCAACGTTCATAATAAATTTCCAAATGTGTTTACAAAAACTAATATATACAAACCTGTCCCTGCATAACCTAATGAAATAAATTACATACATACTATTTAGTAAACTATAAACTAATCTGATGTACACTAAACTAACCCATCGGAATCTAACAAAATGAACTGATTGAACATTTATTTCTTAAAATATGGTTTGGAATTAAATGCAAATGTTGGTCCTTCACACATATGTCCTGCCATCTGGTGGATTTAATTTTATGAGCGTTCACGTATGCCAACTTCAATTCTAATAAAGAAATTTGAAAATAAATTGAGAGGAAAAGTCATAATTTGTCTACATAGATAAACATATTAAAATTCTTCATAAAAAAAGTTTCACGTGTCGTTGCAAAACGATTAAAATAGTTCGAAATATTAGTAAAGACAGAAAAAGTACCTAGAGCAACAGCATCATATGAATGTTGTATGGAAAATTATAGAATAAATGATTCTTTAGTTCTTAAATAGACATATGGTTGATGAATATACCAAATTTTAGAATACTGATACTTCAGATTTTCGCCTGAGCAGTTTTATCAGGTTTTGAATTTAATAGAAGACGAAATTTATGCACATCCATAATATCCCCGAGATACAATATTTACAGCTTTTATTTATCTTTTGACTAAGTTCAAGCCACAATAACTTTTTTCTGTACATCTCTGTACTCCTTCATGCTCATATTATATAAAACGGTTCTCTATGGTATAAAACATATATAGAACTCGATGATTTGCAACAAAACTATCTAACTTTCGTCGTTAAAATTGGAAAGTTATAAAACAAGTACTGTATTTCCGACATTTTGTTATAAAATCTTAGTTTGTTTTTAGCAATTACACCAATGAGTACGGGTAATATCTTCTATATTCTTTGTTTGCGCTGGCAATTTGCGTCCTGGATTCAAGAGATTCCAAAACACGACGCGACATGTCAGCGCAAATTTTTTTGCGCCAGCAATTTGCGTTGTAGATAAACCACTTCCATTTAAATACATGGGGAGCAATTTTTGCGCTGGCGCGTTGCGTCGTAGATAAACCACAGCATTCGAAAGTTTTACGTTATTTTCCACTGATCACTTGTATTCACTCTTTGCTGTATTCATTAATTGATTTTGTTCTGTTTTTACACTCTGTGATATGATAAAGTTTACACTTATCACCGCACAGTGCACATCTGCAGTCTTCAGTTGGCTGGTGGAATTTTTTATTTTCGCAGACCTTGTGATGAAAGCCATGTATTGCTAGTCTGGTTACAACGTGTCTCAGTGTCTGACATTCTCTTGTCCAGTTTCTGTCTGTCATGGCACTGGAAGTGTAAAATTCCTCATTTATTTCCTTCCGTTTCTGTTCCCTCACTTTTACTGCTTTTGATATGTTCACGTGTCATTGCAAAACGATTAAAATAGTTCGAAATATTAGTAAAGACAGAAAAAGTACCTAGAGCAACAGCATCATATGAATGTTGTATGGAAAATTATAGAATAAATGATTCTTTAGTTCTTAAATAGACATATGGTTGATGAATATACCAAATTTTAGAATACTTCAGATTTTCGCCTGAGCAGTTTTATCAGGTTTTGAATTTAATAGAAGACGAAATTTATGCACATCCATAATATCCCCGAGATACAATATTTACAGCTTTTATTTATCTTTTGACTAAGTTCAAGCCACAATAACTTTTTTCTGTACATCTCTGTACTCCTTCATGCTCATATTATATAAAACGGTTCTCTATGGTATAAAACATATATAGAACTCGATGATTTGCAACAAAACTATCTAACTTTCGTCGTTAAAATTGGAAAGTTATAAAACAAGTACTGTATTTCCGACATTTTGTTATAAAATCTTAGTTTGTTTTTAGCAATTACACCAATGAGTACGGGTAATATCTTCTATATTCTTTGTTTGCGCTGGCAAATTGCGCCCTGGATTCAAGAGATTCCAAAACACGACGCGACATGTCGGCGCAAATTTTTTTTTTGCGCCAGCAATTTGCGTTGTAGATAAACCTGACTGACTGACTGTAGTTGACAGCTGTTTGCGCTGCCCAGTGTGCCTTTTGCTGGGACTGTTATTTGTCCCTTGACGGCGAATTCGCGTAGGTGTGTGCAGTATTGGGTTTCGCTGTTTTTCCCTAGCCTATACGGCGGTTATATGGGGATTGATTCTATTTTAGCATGTGCTATTGATCTAATGTGGATGTTTGATTCCAAGGCAGATAGATCTCGCTTAATTGGGGCATCGGAAACCGTGTCGCTGATAACTTTCAGGACCGGAATGAGCCACGCCAATCTGCGCTGACCCCTCTGATCTTGGTAATTTCATGCTGAATACTACGGGTGGTTTAATGTGTCGAATATGTTTCTATGTGTAGTACGCCATTGTGGAAGGTGTCCTATATTGCGTACTATGGGGTTTCCATGATCATTTATATTTCGGAGCATGGATGTAACCCTTTCAGTTATGATAGTATCAATATATGGTACCTTCGTGGCCTCGTGCATCTCCGTTATCCTTGTGTAACGCGGTGCCGAAAGTATAATTTTGAGACATTTGTTCTGCAATATCTGAAGTTTCTTTTTGTGGCATTTCGCAAGGATACTCAGAGATTCGCAGCCGTACAATAGCATACTACGGATCACGGCCACGTATAGAGTGACCTTGATCCTTCGGGACAGAGACGGCGACTTGAAAAACGGATATAATATGGCTATACCTTGCTGAGCTTTAAAAGTGATATGGTCGATATGAGCTCTTAGTGTGAGTTTTTTATCCAATATTAGGCCTAAATATTTGACTGAAGTTTCTACTGGTAGGGGTTGCACACCCATAGTGAGCTGAATTGGACAGGGAAAGTTTGATTTGGTGAACAGGACGACTTGTGTTTTATTTGCATTAAGTTTAATGTTCCAGGAGCAAAACCATTCATATATTATGGTTATTGCTCGCTGGAATGTTGCAAGTCTGTGAGGAATGGATTTGAGTTTCGATTGCATGAAGAGACAAGTGTCATCAGCAAAGGAGGCTATTTGGAGTGATGGAGGTGAAGGAAGGTCCGAGACATATAGTGAGTACAATAAGGGTGAAAGGACAGCTCCTTGTGGAACTCCCGCCCGTATGGACTTCATGTCAGATTTATTACCACTTACTGAGACGTAGAAGGTTCTATTTCTCAGATAAGTGGAGATAATTTTGACTAAATTTGGATCAATTTGGAATTGTATTAGCTTGTATATCAATCCGTTTATCCAAGTTGTGTCAAACGCTTTCTCAATGTCAAGGAAGACTGCTATTGTACTACGCTTGGCGTTGAAACCAGTGACAATTTGGTCTATAAGCCTGGCCAGTTGCAGCGGTGTGCTGTGTGAATTTCTGAATCCAAATTGATGGTTAGGAATTAGTTCCTTATTTGTAACTTCAATTTTGAGTCTTGCCAAAATGAGTTTTTCTAGGATTTTTCCTAGAACTGGCAGGAGGCTTATTGGTCGCAAATTGTCTGGATTATTTGGATTTTTACCTGGTTTCGGTAATACAATTACTTTAGCCATCTTCCAAGCTGCAGGGAAATGGTTAAGTTGTATGCAGGATTTAAATATGGTGAGGAGACGTAGTAGCGCTTTGCGCGGTAGGTGCTTTATGGCTAGATTACTGATCCGATCATGTCCTGGTGCACTTGTAGTGCGAAGGGCCTGGACATGAGAGCGTAAGTCAGCTAGATGGATATTGGGTCTTTCATTAGGGAAGGGAGCAGCTAGAAAGGTGTCTACTCTGTCATTGACTTCAGCTTCGTGAACTGGCGTCGTTAGCTCTTGTGGTCTGAATCGGTCTGCAAGATTTTCCGCGAGAACTTGTGCTTGATCGTAAGGATGATAAGCCCAAGTTCCATTATTCTGAATTGCAGTCGGTTTAGAAGGTCCGCGGTTTGACTTTATTCTTTTTATAATCTCCCAAGGTGGGGTCTTTTTTACATTAAAGTTAGCCAGGGAATTTTCCCATTGCGTAATTTTGTGATCTTGCAGTCGTTCTTTGACCAGTCGAGCATAGCGATTGTACTCCTGCTTTGTTTGAGGTGCTCCATAGAGTCTGTACTGTTTGAGGGCTCTCCGCTTATGCTCCAGGAGGTCGAGAAGTGTCTGATCTGTTTGTGTAGGACGTGTAGTGTTGTTGCGTGATGTGGCTGTGTCAAGTGCGGTTTGAATAGAAGCCTGGAAGTCATTTATGGAAGTCTCCAGTTCTTCAGTGGAGTTGATTCTCAGTCGAGAATTAATCCACTGCGAAAGGAGTCTTGAATAATGATTCCAGTCTGTATTCGTCTTGTGTGGCCGGAAGGGGGGCTGAAGTAAGTACCTAGTGGTGAGCTTAAAGGTGATGGGGACATGATCTGAGTTAAGCTCACCAGGTAATGTGCCTATTTGTGGAGAGATGTCGATATTTTTTGATAGTGCAATATCCAGGATATCGGAGCATAAGCCTTGCTGTGTGTTTCGAAAGAAGGTGTGTTCCCTTGGTGCTGAAATTTCAATGTTATGGTTGTTACAGAAGGTTTGTAAAACCATACCAGAAGCGTTGTGTACTCGACAGTTCCATGCGCGATGCTTAGCATTGAAATCGCCTGCCAGTAGGTACCGGGGCGAGAAGGATGTAAGGATGCGCATGTCATGTCGCGTGAGTGGTCTGAGTGGTGATTTGTATATTGAAGCTATGAATATGTTTAAGTGTGGTGCTATAGGAAGGATAATGCCAGTGGCTTCAATGAAGTGTAGCCCTGGGACAGAGATGTGTCTATGTGAGATGGATTTTTTAATACAGATTGCTGTACCACCAAGGGGTCCATTAATGCGGTCTGTACGATATATGTAGTAATCAGCGAGTCGGAATTTATCCTTTGGTTTCAGATGCGTCTCGCTGATTAGGAGTATGTCGATGTCGTGTGTGTGTAGTACAATGTCCAGTTCATGAATCTGAGAGGCAATTCCGTTGGCATTAAATGCCATGACATTAAGAAAGTGTCCCTCAGCGTGTCTATACATCGCTGAAACATAACGACATCATTTGAGTTAGGAACATCATACGTTCCATTGGGTTTTTTATAGTATTCAGCATGGGGGCCATGCTGTGTGCCAGGTTTTGTAGGTTAGGTGTAGCCATTGTGCTTCCTTGTGCTTGGGCCGAAGCAATGCGTTCCTGTAAGTTTATTTGAGGTTTAGATGGGATGCCAGAATTTACTGCAGCACTATAGGATATTTGGGGGTTTATTTTTGGGAATTAAAAGTGCGTGCAGTAGTACTTTTTTCTTGTTTGGGTTGCCTGCTTCTCAGGTAGGCCTGATTAGCCTCCTCATACTTTGGGCATTTCCTGTATGAAGCAGGATGACCTATTTCTCCACAATTTGCACACTTTAAAAGAGAGGAATTAGATCGTGCTTCTTCTCGGACTGGACAATTTTTATGGCTGTGTTCTTTTGCACAGATAACGCATTTGGGAGTAAGTTTACAACCAGCAAATGTATGGTTGAATTTCTGGCACTGGAAGCATTGCTTGAGGCCAGAGCGAGGACGGTATGGCTCAAAGGAGACCACTGTACTGTATAATTTATCGAGATGATAAATTTGTTTGGATTTGTCATTGTTGGCGAGCTCGATTACATAAAGAGGGAATCTGTGGATAGAACCATCCTCATTTTTCTTCGATATTTGTTTGACACTATGGACTTCATATTCTAGTTCCACGAGTTCACTTTTAATGTCTTCGATATCGACATTAGAGGGAAGCCTTTTCAGCATTACCCTCAGGGGTTGGTCTGTTTTATATTGGAAGGTATAATATTGCCTTCCAATAGAGTCGAAATACCGCGTTACAGTACTATGGTCTTCTTTGGTAGTGGTGTAGTACCTGAGACCTTCGTTAGTGTTGACTATTTTGATGCCATTTGATATGAGTGTTTTCAGAGTTTTGTATATTTTAACTAGGTCGGTATGGCCTATGAGTGTGATTGGAGGTGGCCTAGGACCTCTTTTGGGGTTAGAGTTGGCATTAGGAATAGTATTTGAAGGTCCAGGTACTGGTGACTCTTCGTGTGTGTTGTCTGTTTGTGAGTTACATGTGGATGGGTTCTCCTTAGTGGATGGACCATTGTCCACATGCATTGTCTGTAATTGGTTTTGTGTCATTTGTGTGTTTCTGTCTGTGGATGGTTTATCTTTTGATTTATTAGAGTCACTTACCGTACCTTGTTTGTGCACTGGCTTTCCCTTACCTGACACACTGCGTGTAGAGGAAACCGAGTTCACGCCTTCATTAGCCAGAATTGCGAATCTGTTGGACAATTCAAGCTGAAGGGTGTCCTCGCTGGCTGTTGTTTGCCGTGGCATTTTAGATTCTGTCATTTTTTGTGGATTTTTCCTTTTGTGGCTATTTTTACTTTCGCTAATGGACGGAAAGTCTTTTGATTTATCCGCGGTTTTCTTAGTTTCACTAATGGACGGAAAGTCTTTTGCTTTGTCCGCGGTTTTTTTACCTTTTCCTTTTTTGCTTAGGCATTCATTTTGGATTTCTTTGAACGTGTCCTGAACTATGTTAGCTACTGTCTCTAGATAGTAGCTCAGGTCACGTGTTGCCACTTGAATCTCATCTATTTGGTTCCTGCACTGCAAGGCAATGTCTTCAGCCAGCGAGGAACCAGCGAATTGGGGGAAGGTATCCAGGAAATTCATGATGATTACGATAAGTCCTCGTATTTCAGAGGCTGTTTTCAAGTGAGGTGAATTTTCATACAGATTAGCATTGTCTATAAGTGTCTCGAATTCCCTGAGAACCTCCGCCCATATTTCGTCTGATTTTTGGTTTTCCTCTACGACATCCATCATTATATCATGCAAATTATTATTATTAGACATGCTGCTTGCCATTGCAAGACTTAGTTCCATAAACTTAATTACTAGGAGGTAAGTACACGACTTACCAGCGTGTTAAAGAGCACTTGCACTATCACTTTTACACTAATTATATCGAATTATCAGCTAAGCCGAACACTGCACACACAAGGGTGGTTTATTTTTTTGGATGGCCACTATAGGCCGACAATATTTTGGGGACTTCGCTCTATAATTCGCGAAAGCACACTGCACAACACTTAAAAAGACTGACACGATGACTGCTGGTCCTTTGTTCCTGCCACCGGATGCCACGATGGTCCCGAAAGGGTAGAGAACATGTGTATAGCGTTTAACCACTTCCGTGCTCTAGATAAACCACTTCCATTTAAATACATGGGGAGCAATTTTTGCGCTGGCGCGTTGCGTCGTAGATAAACCACAGTATTAGAGTGAGCGCTGCGGACGTTGTGGACGTTGTATTAGTGGTGGGTGCAGGGTGAGTGGGCGTGGCTCTTGCTGATTGGCTAATGGTCGTCTCCTTGTTGTCCCTAGTGTTAATGAATTTATTTTCTAGTGTATGATACCAGGCCTTAACCAGTTTGATACCTTCCTCTTTTCTGTTGATATTTCCCTTATGCTTGTATATTTCCATAGCCTCTCGGTATAATCTAGGGAAATAGTAGGAAGTTGTGGCTAAAACTTGTGTATCGTCGAATAGAATCTGGTGTCCATTCATAATGGCATGTTCTGCTACAGCTGATTTATTCATTTCTCATTGTCTGCAGTTTCTTTTATGTTCTGATAAACGGGTGGCTATACTTCTTTTCGTGGTCCCTATATATGATTTACCACACGAACAAGGAAGTCGATATACGCCGCAAGTGGAGAGAGGTGGCCGAGGATCCTTAGCTGAGCGAAGGCAGTCTTCTATTTTTCTTGTAGGTCTGTAAACTGTTTTTATGTTGTATTTTCGTAGGAGTTTTCCGATACGATCTGTGACTCTTTGTACATATGGTAAGTAGGCTATGCTGGTTGAGGGTGTGTTATCCATTCTGACGTGCTGTCTTCGTGGATGTATGGTTTGTCTTATTTCCTTGGATGTGTAGCCATTTTTCTGGAAACAATTGAACAGATGGTGTTGTTCTTGTTTAAGGTGTTGTGGTTGGCATAACTTAGTCGCTCTGTCGAACAGTGTCTTGATGACACCTCGCTTTTGTCTTGGATGGTGGTTAGAGTCTTTGTGCAGATATCGGTCTTGTGTGTGTAGGTTTTCTGTAAACTGTATGTTGAATTTCCCCATTGCCAGTCCTTATTATTTGAACATCCAGGAAAGGAAGTCTTCCATTATCTTATTTTTCCATTGTGAACTGTATTTTGTTGTGTCTGCTGTTAAGGTGTTGAAGGAAACGTTCCAATTCTTCACTGCCATGTCTCCATACTACGAATGTGTCATCAACATAGCGAAACCAATGTTCTGGAGACTTGGGAGCTGTTTTTAGTGCTTCTTCTTCGAATTTCTCCATGAAAAAATTCGCTACTACTGGGCTTAGAGGACTGCCCATGGCTACTCCGTCGGTCTGTTCATAGTAGCTGTTGTTCCATTGGAAGTAAGTAGTAGTTAGTACATGCCTGAATAAATTGGATATTTCTTCTGTGAAAATCTGTCTAATGTAGTCCATGGTCTCATTTACCGGCACCATGGTGAAAAGGGAAACCACATCGAAGCTAACCAGTATATCTTGAGATGTTACGTTTATATTCCGTAGTCTCTCAATGAAATGTGTCGAGTCTCTGATGTAGCTGTCCGTTTTTCCAAGGAGTGGTTTCAGAAGTCCTGTGAGATGCTTTGCCAGTAAGTAGGTCGGGGAACCGATGGCACTGACAATTGGCCGGAGTGGAATGTTGTACTTGTGTATTTTTGGAAGACCATAGAGTCTTGGAGGTTGAGCTTCGGATACGCGTAATTTCTTCTTAATTTCTTCTGGCAAGGACGATTGCTTGATAAGATTGTTAGTTTTTCGAAGAATACCGGATGTAGGGTCTCGCTTGATAGGTTTATATGTATCTGGTGTCAGAATCTCTATTATTTTCTCTTTGTATTCGTGTGTATTCATAACAACTGTAGAGTTTCCTTTATCGGCTGGTAAAATGGTGATATTATTATCATTATTTAAAGTTTAGTATAATGCAAAGCTTCCTGATTCCTGACTACCTTCTCCTGGCTATCTACCTTCCTGTAAAGCGACTACATCCAAGGTTAATTTATCTAATTCCCGTGTTAATACCTCTAGCGCCCCCTATTGTATAAAGTCCTAACATTCCATGTTCCTTGGAACATATCCCTGTGTTTGAGCCTTTGGCATGGGTTCCTTGAAGTAGTCCCTGCCCGGAGAACCGAATGGCGGACTATTTGACCTCCGGAAAATGTTACCCCAGTGGAACCCATGTCCGCATTTCTTGACGGTTGTTTTTTTACGGTGAAAGATCGTCACTCTTTCGACCAAGGCACTTTTTTCGTCTGGCTTATCACCTTTGACCAGTCCGGCATGGGTAACCCTATTGGCAGCAATGCTACCGCCGGGATCATTTAAGCACACAAGCCACTCCACCACGACAAGGTAAAGATACAATGGAGGGGAAGTAAAGTGATCCCACTACAGGCCTCAGGAGTAGGAGGTTAAGTTTCCTACTTTTTCTAGGCAATCGGCACTTGATGTCAGCCGGGTTGTCAGCTCTGCGTGACGGCCGCCTTTACCCCAAAACAAGCGTCTGGTACTCAGTTCCGTTAGAGGCTGAGTCGATCCCAGGGCCATAGTGCCGCCAGAGGGTTTGGGTCAGTTTATAAATCCTGACCCCACTGGGACTCGAACCCTCGACCTTCCGGCTTGTAGCACAGTGTCTCAACCACTACGCTATGGCGTGCCCCCAATAAATAATTCATACTTAAAATACGCACACTTATATTATTTCCACTCTGTATGCTAATAAGCATTGCAAGGGATGTAAAGAAAACAAATCATTTGTAACTGCTCATGCTTTTATTATAATTTTCTTTATGGTAATACCAATTTTAATTGGGGGGTTTGGAAAATAGTATCATTAAGATACTTAAACATTTTTGTTTTTTTTTATTTTTTTTTCTACGGGATTAACGGTATGTTACTCCCTTCGTTTTAACGTGTTCTCTTAAAACTAAGCCTAGGGCCGAAAAAGCGGAGACTAATGAAAATATTAGTTAGCGATTGATTGTTTCATATTTACCTAGAATAATAATTTAAAATTTTCATCAAAAAGGATGTTGTAATGATTTTCTTAAACTTCTTAAATCAGGGCATTCAAAGATTATTTAGTCAAAACCTTTTTTCAAACTTGAGGTTTTTTATATCATAAATCTATAATACAGAACCCATGTATTTAGTTCCCTTCTGAAGGAATCTGTATTATTTATTTTGCCGCTTCATTAGATTCTTCAATACACATAATTGAAACACACAATCCAAGCAGCACATCTTGTCCTTTATATCCGTCCTCATCACACTACATACTACAAGGAATCTTTTACAGTTTCTCTTGCCAGAGCAAGGAATTTCTTTCCAGCTTAAGTCACAGACTGTCAAACTATAACATCGTTCAAAAACAAACTGAATGATTATTTGATAATAGACAAACTTATATACCCCATTGATAGAATTCTTTTATCAGTTAATAATAATTTTAATTTATTTTATTTTATAAAAATAATATCAAGATTGACAAATATTTTAGTTGGTGTTTTAAATATAGCTGAAGCATGGACTCTTATTTTAAGTCGAGGAGAAAAGATTACAAGTATTCGATTATAAAATTCTTAGGAACATTTTTGGGCTAATGAGAGATGAACAGACAGACAAATGGAGAAGTGAGCTACGTGATTTGTATGAGGAAACAGATGTAATAAGAACAGTTGAGTCTCAGAGATGGGCAGGACATGTAGCATGAATGGGAACTGAAATAGGGGCATAGAAACTTCTTGTAGGAAAACCAGAGGGAGAATGCCCAGTAGGTTAGCTAAGAATGGAGGTGGGAGAATAAATTTAACCATGGTTTCAGGGAAGCAGATTACACAAGGTATGAATGGAAAACTTTAGCAGAGGAAAGATATGTATGGAGAGATTATGTCTGCTATGAATTCGATAGTGCCAGTGAGTTAGTTAGTTTTGTAATTTTCATAAACACTTTTGTTATCAATCTTACTCCTATAGGCCCTAGATATTACACTATTGGTAAAATTTTCACGTAATATTTAATATTGAGGTTAACTGTGATTCCTGTACATATTTGTCATGGTGAGTGGAGGAGATGGCCTCCGCCAGGCTAAATTAATAAGTAGAGACCGGATGTTAGGAAAAATGCCTACAGTTATTTAGTATAGATATTGTAAACGTGACTTCATATAAGTTCATACCGATGACCCTAAAGTTGTTTTCCATGAAGTTAATTTTGCCTATAAATGCCTATTTAATCTTACAATGCCTGTAAATGCCTATTGCCATTTTTTCTCCAAATTAACTTAGTATTTCAATTAAATTAATTGAAATGGACAAACTTCATGACACATATCATTGCATAGAAACCTTTAATTGACTGGCAATATTATTTTTGATGTTGATAATATTGAATACAGTCTGTAGTCCTCGTTCACAGACAAGTGCTTCAAAGATAAAGTGGTGCGACAAGTGTATGTGGATTATTTTTTTTAGAACAGTTGTTTCACGATGCCTAAGAAATGGACAACGCTAAAACAGTAAGAGACAAACTGACCAATTTCGTGAAAGAATTTGGTGCGGAAATATTCTTAAGAGACGATTCAATATTGTTTTGGAAAGTGTGTAACATTTCAGGGAATTGTGCGAAGAAATGCCATGTTTTGCAGCATGTACATGCTGCAAAATATAAGTATTCTCTTTATAAAAAGGCAAAACAAGTTCCAAAATCATCTCTGATATTTTCATATGCTATTGGTAGGATATGTTTATATTCCTTACGTAAGGCTGTAAAAATTTATGTTGTACTCCATTTTTTGTAAGTGCCTATTTTGATTTTAGTGTCTTATATTAATGATTTTAGTGCCTTTTTGCCTGCTTATTTTGAACTTTTTAAGTGCCTAACATCCGGACTCCATTAATAAGTAAATAAATAAATGTTTTTATTATTCATTATTCATTCAAGCCCAGACTGAGCATACAATTTTCTCTTCAAATATAATTTATCCATAATTGAGATGTATGAAATTAATAATAAAAATATCGAAAGAAGCTGTACTGGCTTTATAATGTAATGTAAAATTCCCAATTAAATGTCTTCTTTATAAAGAAGCCACCATTTACAAGATAGAAGCAAAGATATCATAGCATTTGGTGCGCAGGAATTAACATCGTATATAAGACAAAAATCTGTGTTTAGATTGGAGTTTGCCCAGGTAGCTCACTCGGTAGAGCAATCGCCTAGAGTGCAAAACGTCCTGGGTTCGAGCCCCAGTCTGAGCGTATAATTTTTCTCTTCAAATATAAATAAATATATATGTATTATGAAATGTTGATGCCCTTAAAAATCCATGTCTCCTATTGGTTTTGAACTCACGAATCTTGGAATCAGAGGAGAACAGCTGTCATCAAGTGACAAGTTATTAATTCATCATCTTAAAGAGGCGCCTAGTAGACAATTAAGTTATTACATGAATGGAAAAAGCCAATTAAATTTTGCTCAAATACTCTAATTCGTACTTGAGGTTCTTTCATGAGCCTGAAATTCTTCAGACACAGGACCCATGGCTTAGGGTGTCTCCCAGAGGACCTGTCCCTTGCATTTTTCTATGCTAAATACATTCACACACTTTCGCTGAGATATAGCAGAAACCCCTTCAAATCAGGAGCAAGAAACATAACGCTTAGACCACAAGGGATGATCTGGATTGTACCGTTTACTTAGGCAAAAAATACATTCAATTATACAGGAAATATCACTATGAGATATAATTTAAAATTTAAAATAATTTTCTGTTTCAACTCATCCTGCCTTCTAATTAGACCGATTTCATCTCCAGTAATTCCACTTCCATTGTTTAGTTATCTAGGAGCACTGTTTCTTACTACATCTGTTGGTGCATTGATGAACCTCCAAATCAAATCAACTTTCCCAAGTGTTTCAAAATTAATTAATTTTTCTTTCTTGTTTTTTTAGAATGTGTATTTTTTCCCAAACTGTAAGCTCTTTAGGCATTTCTAATTGTTTTCATTACGTCAGCCTTTCTTTCAATTTGATATTTTTCTGGCCAAGCATGAGCAGTTACTGCAGATTTTTCTACTTCCTCATTTTTCACATTTCTAAGATATTCCTTCACTCATATTTTCAAATTTCTTTTTGTTTTCCTTATGTCAATTTTATCACAATTTCTTTATTTAATCTGGTAAATTCCTGATTTGTTTTCTCCTTCTATTATATCAATTTTGTTCATTTTAATTATTCTCTTGAGTTTATATGTATTTCTTGGCGCCAATATTTTGTTGAATTTTTAAAAATATTTTTGTAACTTATGGCGCTCAATGAATGTTAATTGAATGTCTTCAATTTTTATTATTATTATTATTATTATTATTATTATTATTTTTATTATTATTATTATTATTATTATAAAATTCACTTACCATCCTTTGAAGCGCCATAAGTTCAATTTATTTTAAAAATTCAACATAAGATTAGCACCAAGAAATAAATATAACCTCAATAGAATAATTAAAATGAACAAAAAAAATGAAAAAATGGAAGAAGAAACATTTTTTTTTTGCAGTTTGTCATTGAAACAATAAACCAAAGACAAAGAAACAATCACATTTCTGGCCGAATTCCAAATAGTTGAACTAGAACAAAATAGTTGGGACGTGTTGTCAACAATAGCAATATTTGTGAATATTTACTATAAACTCGTCGCTTAAATGCGATGGGTTCATTGTTCTACAAATGTTTCCAGATATAAGAATACAGCTTATTTCCGTCATAAACGGTATTTATAGTTTACCGACGATGATAACATCGTGATGTTATCTCAACATCAAATTATTTCCAATAACTAACAACTAAGATGTGACATCAACAATATAAACATTTCTGATCATGTACAGTGGTTTCGTTCTGAGACTTGAAAATTATCTGTGCGCCATCAATTATTTCAAAGGCTGTACGTTCAAGAGATGCCTTTTATTTTTTATTTTTATTTTTATTTTTTTTTGAGATCCCAGCAGAACTGATAAAATCAGGAGGAGAAAAATTGATGGACAAGATACGCTGGTTGCTTAGTATGATTTGGGAAAAAGAAGCTCTTCCAGATGAATGGAAAGAATAAATTATCGTACCAATTTATAAGAAACGAGATAAAACTGATTGCAACAACTACAGGGGCATCTCATTACTTTCAACTTCGTACAAAATTCTAACAAATATATTAGTAAGCAGACTTAGCCTACTCCCTATATTGATGACATTCTAGGAGATCATCAATGTGCATTTAGAAGAAACAGGTCTACAACAGATCAGATTTTTAGTATAAGACAGATTTTAGAAAAGAAATGGGAATATAATGGTACTGTACATCAACTGTATGTAGACTTCAAAAACGCAATAGATTCAATTAAGAGGGAGAAGTTATATAGTATCCTGCTGGAGTTCGGAATTCCTAAAAAGTTAGTTAGACTTATACGAATGTGTCTAAATGGCACAAAGAGCAGGGTGCGTGTAGGCAAACAGTTTTCGGACACTTTTGAAATCCAGAATGGGTTGAAGCAAGGAGATGCACTATTTCCTCTACTATTTAATTTTGTACTAGAGCATGCCATTAAATCTTTAGAGAATGAGGAAGGCTTACAACTCAATGGTATTAATAAGCTGTTAGTTTATGCTGATGGCCGATAGCGAGGAGATACTAAATGACAACACGCACACACTATTGAGTAACACTAAGAAATTAGGACTGGAAGTAAATATCAATAAAACTAAATATATGGTCACACGTAGAAATTCATTAAATAATGGAAATGGACAGCTAATGACAAATGAGGGAAATTTTGAGGAAGTGGCTGAATTCAATTACCTAGGAACAATAATCACAAATAGGAATGAGATGCACAAAGAAATTAAACATAGGCTCAATTCTGGAAATGCATGCTATTATGCATTGCAGAGACTCTTGATGTCCCAACTCCTTTCAAAAAACGTTAAACTGAAAATATATAAAACTATTATTCTACCAGTTATATTATATGGGTGCAAAACATGGACTCTTACTTTAAGAGAAGAAAGGAGATTACAAGTATTTGAGAATAAAGTACTTAGGAAAATTTTTGGACCAAAGGGAGATGTACAGACAGGTGAATGGAGAAGACTACATAACAATGAACTACATGGTCTTTATAGGAAGCCAGATATAATAAGAACAGTTAAGTCTCGTAGACTGCGATGGGCAGGACATGTTAACGTATGGGGAATGAAAGACTTGCATGGAAGCTTCTTGTAGGAAAGCCAGAGGTAAAACATCCAGTTGTTGGTAGACAAGGAGTGAGGTGGGAGAATAACATTAACTATGATTTGAGGGAAGTAGATTATACAGGGAATGATTGGAAAGCATTAGCTCAGGATAGGGATGTATGGAGAGCTTATTATGACCGCGCGGTCATGAACCTACGGGTTCAATAGTGCCAGTGAATATAAATTTGTTATCACAAAAGGATCAACGTTCTGAATCATCATCAGATTCTCTTCCCAACAAACAAAAAAGAAGCTAAACTCTATTTTACTGAATAATACTGAGTATTCCATCCGAAAGATATTCGAGATGCCTTAGAAGGAAAACCAGATGCACAAACTGTTTGTATATTTGCTATTTTCGTTTTGCGCCTGTGACATCCTGTTATGTAAAACGAAGCTTTTCACTGTGCATTTCTTGCTTCCGTTGACAATATGAGGAGATTTTGCTTGCAATATTTAAAATGTAATGGTAACAATAAAGAACCCACCATATAAGCGTATTTCTTTTGTTTTGTACCTTACTGTACACAAGTATCCGTATACATTACGCACCACCCAGTAGGAACACACTGGTTCCGTTGCGTAGCAATGGTTATGTGTGTAGTGTCCCTCATTTCCCTGCCAACTAAGGTACTTTCCCTGTTTATGATACTATGAAATGGCAAATATGATTTTAAAAAACAGTCTGATTGGTCGGTACCAGGGTTTGAAGACGGAAACTCACGAATACGAGTCTCAAACGTTTCAGCTTGAGCCAACGTTATTGGTAAGAATGATCTTATTGGCTCGTCGATGTAAAAATCGTGATATATGCATGCAATGCCTGTTGTAAAACGAGTAAGGATATATATGATCCTTTGTTTAATGAAAGTGATTGCACACGTTGCGAAATCATTAGAAGTGGTGAAAGAAACAAGGAATAAAAAAATTAAAAAATCATCAAATGACAAAAATTGTTGTGTCCATTTTAATATGATGATTGGATAATATCATACAGTGGACACAGAAAGGTGGTCAGAACTGTTATGGACGTTATATATATATATATATATATATATATATATTTATCCATCCATCGTAATTCTGCCCGGGGCAGGTCTTTCACTGCAATCATAGCATTTTCATGCTACGCTTGCAGCTTTACTATGGAATTGTAGGTGCGGTAGCTTCCCGTTGCTTTCCACACCGGTGAAGGATTATGATGATGATGATGATAATGATAAGGATGATGATGATGGCCATATGATTTCGTGGACCGTTTGGGCCTTAAAATTTTCCTGACATTTGTCTTACACATGAGGAAAATCCCCCGATAAAAACCTCACCCAGAAAAACTGCCCCAACCGGGGATCGAACCCGGGCCCGCTGCGTGACAAGGCACCACGCTACCTCGAGACCACAGCGGTGGATATATACTTACTTACTTACTTACTCACTGTCACTATCGAACCCGTAGGTTCATGGCCGCGCGGACATAAGCTCTCCGTACATCCCTATCCTGAGCTAATGCTTTCCAATCATTCACTGTATAATCTACTTCCCTCAAATCATAGTTAATGTTATTCTCCCACCTCACTCTTGGTCTACCAACTGGGTGTTTTACCTCTGGCTTTCCTACAAGAAGCTTCCATGCAAGTCTTTCATTCCCCATACGTTAACATGTCCTGCCCATCGCAGTCTACGAGACTTAACTGTTCTTATTATATCTGGCTTCCTATAAAGACCATGTAGTTCATTGTTATGTAGTCTTCTCCATTCACCTGTCTGTACATCTCCCTTTGGTCCAAATATTTTCCTAAGTACTTTATTCTCAAATACTTGTAATCTCCTTTCTTCTCTTAAAGTAAGAGTCCATGTTTTGCACCCATATAATATAACTGGTAGAATAATAGTTTTATATATTTTCAGTTTAACGTTTTTTGAAAGGAGTTGGGACATCAAGAGTCTCTGCAATGCATAATAGCATGCATTTCCAGAATTGAGCCTATGTTTAATTTCTTTGTGCATCTCATTCCTATTTGTGATTATTGTTCCTAGGTAATTGAATTCAGCCACTTCCTCAAAATTTCCAGTCCTAATTTCTTAGTGTTACTCAATAGTGTGTGCGTGTTGTCATTTAGTATCTCCTCGCTATCGGCCATCAGCATAAACTAACAGCTTATTAATACCATTGAGTTGTAAGCCTTCCTCATTCTCTAAAGATTTAATGGCATGCTCTAGTACAAAATTAAATAGTAGAGAAGATAGTGCATCTCCTTGCTTCAACCCATTCTGGATTTCAAAAGTGTCCGAAAACTGTTTGCCTACACGCACCCTACTCTTTGTGCCATTTAGACACATTCGTATAAGTCTAACTAACTTTTTAGGAATTCCGAACTCCAGCAGGATACTTACTATATAACTTCTCCCTCTTAATTGAATCTATTGCGTTTTTGAAGTCTACATACAGTTGATGTACAGTACCATTATATTCCCATTTCTTTTCTAAAATCTGTCTTATACTAAAAATCTGATCTGTTGTAGACCTGTTTCTTCTAAATGCACATTGATGATCTCCTAGAATGTCATCAATATAGGGAGTAGGCTAAGTCTGCTTACTAATATATTTGTTAGAATTTTGTACGAAGTTGAAAGTAATGAGATGCCCCTGTAGTTGTTGCAATCAGTTTTATCTCCTTTCTTATAAATTGGTACGATAATTGATTCCTTCCATTCATCTGGAAGAGCTTTTTCCCAAATCATACTAAGCAACCAGCGTATCTTGTTCGTCAATTTTTCTCCTCCTGATTTTATCAGTTCTGCTGGGATCTCATATACTAAAACTTGAAGTGAACGAAAATTTACAGTGAACGTAAATATCATTATGGATGAAATGACATTGGACAATGAGTATGCAGTTAGATAATGTTTAAGAGACTAAGTCTATTGTTCAGTCAAGATAAGCGAAACGCCTTGATAGAAACGCTATAAGTTGAGCTGACGTAATAATTATTATTACTGTACATATAAATAATACTGTGTGTGATGAAGTTCCCACAAACAAAACATTGAGATGCAAATTCAAATGGGTCCTATATCACAGTTTCCGTGCACGAGAAGGATATCAATTGGTTATCTCAGTTTTTCACCTATTTTAAAAGAGGTTTCATACAAAGTACTGATTTTGTTTCTTTCATATGGTATACTGTAACGTATAATCTTACAGGGCGGACCAGGTGAGCCCTGTCATCGGCATAGGGAAATCCAGAATAATTATTCTGTTATTTTTATTTATAATTAAAAATTGTATTACTACTATGTTTTAATGAAACAAAATATTAAAAAAAATAAAATCCACTTCCAGTATTTGAGACTATATATTAAAAAATATAAAATTAAACAAGTCTACCGCTGTAGTCGCGACGCTGTCTCGTAAGCAGTGGGCCCGGGTTCGATCCCCGGTTGGGACAAGTTTCCTATGTTTTTTTTTGGAATTTCTTCCCTACCTGTAATTCAAATATCAGGTAACTATAAAGCCCAAACGGTCCCCGAACATCATCTGGCTATCTTAATCATCATCATCATCATCATCATCATCATCATCATAATCTGCATTCATGGATTAGGTCTGTTGACCCGTTCCGAATTCAGCCCATCATCTTAATCATCATTATCATATTTACCATGTTTATAGTCTGTTTTCTCTAAGAAAGAAAATATCCCGCTACTTTTTTTTTTCAAACCGTATAACTTCCGCCATCTAAAGTGGGATTTGTGATAGGACGTTTCTCAACCCTCCTTAAACACAATTGGCTTTCCCTCTCTCCGTGTTGAAACGAGTTGGCGGGACCCTTAATAATAATAATAATAATAATAATAATAATAATAATAATAATAATAATAATAATAATAATCATCATCATCATCATCATCATCATCCGGTATTATGGCAGTTGCCGCCGTCTTCCAAACGTCATTCCTCTCTGTCCATCCATTGATCTTCCTCCAATCCTGTGATATTCATAACCGCTTGTACCCCTTCTATCCAAGTTTTCTTCGGTCTTCCTCTCTTCCTCCTTTCCATTGGGATCAATTCCATAACAATTTTAGGCAATCTTTGCTCTGGCATTCTTTTGACATGGCCATACCACTATAATCTTTTCTTTTCTGTAATAATAATAATAAGTAATAATAATAATAATAATAATAATAATAGTAATAATAATATGTCCACCGCTGTGGTCTCGAGGTAGCGTGCTGCCTTGTCCTGCAGCGGGCCCGGGTGCGATCCTCTGTCGGGGCAGTTTTTCTGGGTGAGGTTTTTATCGGGGTTTTTCCTCACCTGTAAGACAAATGTCAGGAACACTTTAAGGCCCAAACGGTCCCCGAAATCATATGACCATCATCATCATCATCCTTATCATTATCATCATCATCATCCTTCATCGGTGTGGAAAGCAATGAGAAGCTACCACACCTACAATTCCATAGTAAAACTGCAAGCATAGCATGCAGTGAAGGACCTGCCGTCGGACAGAATTACTATGGATGGATGGAATAATAATAATAATAATAATAATAACAATAATAATGTTCTATTTATTCAGGCTGAGTTAAGGCCATAAGGCCTTCTCTTCCATTCAACTAGCACAAATAAAAATAAATGTTTGACAATATAGATATACACTGTACTAATTATAAAGAGTTTAAAATATATTAAATCTTGCAATAAATTTCATTTGTAAACAACTTTTTATACGATAATAACAATAATAATGGAAGAAGAGAGAATACCAAAGAAGATCCTTAATTGGACAGCTAGTGGAAGAAGTGGAAGAGGCAGATCTAGAGAACGTTGGATGGATGGAGTGAGGAGAAGTATGGAAGCTAGAGATCTGAGGGAAGAAGATGCTCTAGACAGGAACCTCTGGCGACAAATCACTATGGGTTGAAGGAGAAACACTGTATTGTGGAATATTCCTAATTTAAAAAAATAGATTTTTAATGTTTACACATCTTTCTGTGCCTAAAGTTTCATTTTTCTTCTCCACTCGTCTCTATCCATTCACTCCATGTCCTCCAGTCCTCTTGCTCTCATTTCAGTTTTTATTTCTTGCATCCACGAGTTTCGAGGTCTGCCTTTCCTTCTTATAATAATAATAATAATAATAATAATAATAATAATAATAATAATAATAATAATAATAATAATAATAATAATAATAATAATAATAATAATAATAATAATAATAATAATAATAATAATAATAATAATAATAACAATAATAATAATCCATCCATAGTAATTCTGCCCGAGGGCAGGTCTTTCGCTGCAATCATAGCATTTTCATGCTATGCTTTGCAGCTTTACTAGGGAATTGTAGGTGTGGTAGCTTCCCGTTGCTTTCCACACCGGTGAAGAATGATGATAATGATAAAGATGATGATTATGATGGCCATATGATTTCGGGGACCGTTTGGGCCTTAAAGTTTTCCTGACATTTGTCTTACAGGTGAGGAAAACCCCCGAGAAAAACCTCACCCAGAAAAACTGCCCCGACCGAGGATCGAACCCGGGCCCGCTGCGTGACAAGGCAGCACGCTACTTCGAGACCACAGTGGTAGACAATATTATTATTATTATTATTATTATTATTATTATTATTATTATTATAAATATGATAAATTATACGAGAAACACTAATTAATATATGTACCTTACACTGGGTAATGATGAAGTCGAGGTTAGAGCAAATATACATTTAGATTTATTTTAAAAGATGCCAATGCCCCTTATTTCTTGTGGTAGGGAATTCCAGTTGTGAGAAGTAAAGGTAGTTCTTTAAAAAAAACGAACTATAGTAAAATGTGTGTGTGTGAATGGCGTGTTTCGTTTTCATGTTGTGTTGTTTCGGAGGAGGCCTTGAGATTGAGCTGAACACTCATACGGGGAGATCCTCCATGTCCTCGTGTGGTCAAAAAAGTATGCCCCTCTCCCGATAGGTCATACCACTGTAAGGCTCAGGTGGCGTTTGGCATGTAAAAAATACCCATAAGGTAAGAGGTTAAACCAATTAAATATCCATCCATAGTAATTCTGCCCGAAGGCAGGTCCTTCACTGCAATCATGCTATGCTTGCAGCTTTACTAGGGAATTGTAGGTGTGGTAGCTTCCCGTTGCTTTCCACAACACTGGTGAATGAGGATGATGATGATAATGGTAAGGATGATGATGATGGCCATATGATTTCGGGGACCGTTTTGGCCTTAAAGTTTTCCTGACAAAAAATGACATTTGTCTTACAGGTGAGGAAAAACCCCGATAAAAACCTCACCCAGAAAAACTGCCCCGACCGGGGATCGAACCCGGGCCCGCTGCGTGACAAGGCAGCACGCTACCTCGAGACCACAGCGGTGGACATGAGTATATATATATATATATATATATATATATATATATATATAGTGTGCGTTGCTTGAGGTGGGGTGGGATGGCATTTCGGTTCTTTTTAAATGGCTCAAATGCTATCCGGTCATTTCTTGGCATCATTAACACTATTTAGATTTTTATAGTCTACTATTAATGTATAGTTTATATACAGTATGTGTTGATTTCAAAATATTTTCTTAATTTCTTAACACTTGAATGAAATATTCGGGTCATTAATTATCATAATCACTTTACCGATGCCTTTCGCATCTCATATTGTCATGGCACAGGCTTCATTTTCGTATTATTAAGACCTGTAATATATTATTAGCGCACTCACCCCGTTATAATGAGGTGGTAAACGGTTTCCAATCGGCCATTTATATATTTATATTGTTGATGTCACATCTTAGTTGTTAATTATTGGAAATAATTTGATGTTGAGATAACATCGCGATGTTATCATCGTCGGCAAACTATAAATACCGTTTATGACGGAAATAAGCTGGAAACATTTGTAGAACGATGAACCCATCGCATTTAAGCGACGAGTTTATAGTAAATATTCACAAATATTGCTATTGTTGACAACGTGTCCCAACTATTTTGTTCTACAGTAGTTCAACTATTTGGAATTCGGCCAGAAATATAATTGTTTCTTTCTTTGTCTTTGGTTTATTGCTTCAATGATAAACTGCAAAAAAATGTTATTTTAGTCTAGCATCAGTTTTAATTTACCGGTGAAATGATATGTGTGACATTATTCTAATGCATACTATTTTTAAACTGCTGTATGCCTATATGTTCGCAGTCGATGGATCAAAGAATAGAGGAACTTCGGGTAATGTGGGCCCCTATTTTGAATTGGTTGTTATTCTTCCTTTAATTAAGGGACTTGAATTTTGTTTAATTGCAGTGCTTATCATTAGTGTTATAACTATGAAATAGCATTGTTATTTTATTTAAATATGAAAACATCTTCATAATTTATAAACTTTTTTACGTTACAAGAAAGTGCCACTTTAACCTCCATATTCGGGTAAAGTGGACCCAAGAGTCCATCCTAACTTTTGGACTATCTTTAAGTTTATTTACTCTATTAATTTATACAGACAGACATAAATTAATCTGAATGTACTTATGGCTGATCGTAACTAAAAAGCGTTGATATTTGCTTAATGTCTTGAAAAATTATCGTTGATTATAACATTCACACGTCATTCGTCTGTAGACAGCGACGGACTTTGGATTTAGTAAAATTACAAGGATATTAAATAAAATTAATAAAGTGCATGGTTTTTACATATAGCATCCTCATTGATAAAATATACGTAATCGTATAAAGTCCACTTTAACCACCTCCTGGAGGGTCGACATTAACCGAATTTCTTTGTTATGTTTAATTACACTAGTCAACAAATTTAAACCTTTTTTTTTTTTCATCTGGTTTCTAAATAAATGGATTTACCTAATTTTGACGTGTTCAATACTGGTAAAATCAGTTTTTCTCTATCACGTCACACTTCCTAGGTACACAGCAGAATCAAAAACGGTAACGGCGAAAATTGACACAATAAAGACAAACAAAAGTGAACCGAAAGTGTGTTTTTCGGCTCATTATTGTAGCGTCGTTCTCCTCCCTAGACTGGAATATTTATGAACTATGCCAATATCCCTTTCTCCTTGTATTTACCCCCTCTCTCTACTCTTTACCCTTCCCGCTGCGCAATGTCTACGGCGCATCTCCCCTCTACTTCGGAACCTTCATATACGTGGTGCACAGGCAGAACATTATCATTCAAGCATTCATTCTTTCTTCGTTCAGTTGTTTAAGCAGATTCAAGGTTTGAATCAGCATCCAGTCCGCGATGCGATTGGAGCTCTAATGGACAAGCTCGTCTGAAGCCGAGAAGCGGCGTGGTTTAGTTGGTCCGGCAGACCAGGGAAGAAGTTGCCCCTGGTTCGGACGCTAGCATGAGTGTGGCGTGAGGTATGGTGTGGTTTTTTCTATTGTAAGAGTATCGTTATTTATTTGTTTCTATTTTTGTTGAATGATCGAAATGTTTTTATTAATTTGTTTTTACTTCAGACAACTTGTTTCTATTAAATGTCATCTTTTATACAACTTATCTCCTACTTCATTAATGTATACGTAGTTATTTACAATCCTATACGGAAATTCACTCATGTAGGAAATTATTTCCAGCTCCCTTGTTATTTTGCTGTTTAGCTTCCTTGGTTGATAATTATGGTCATTTTCACTCACTCTATGTATTTGAGAATTATTATTTATGTCAACATATCTGAGAGAGAAAGATGAATCGATTGCTGCCTTCTATGGGCCCAAGGCAAGCAACTTTGTGATTGATAACCTTGTAGGAAATCAGATCCACGTTAATAGAGGCAGCAGCAACAAAACCCGGTCCCGGATAAATGGTGGTTAGCATGGTTATTATAAACGCCACAAATGGTAGCAGTTAGCGTGGGTTTTTAAAAAGCTACAAAAGTACAGATTCAGAACTTTTGAAATCAATAGGCCTACTACGTTGTATGTATATATGGGCATGATGCCAATAAAAGGTCTCAATTAGTTCAGAACTGATTTCCAATTTTAATTTTCTTTGATATTTGAAAAATGTGACAATGGAGCTCTTCTTTTGTATGCCGTTTCATCACTCTCCCTAACAACACCTCAGCAGTAGTCGCCCATCATCGAAGGGTTCCAATGACATTGGTAACTGTTCCATCGTAAGAATGTCCTGGTGAAAGCGTTCACCCTGCTCATCGCTTACGGCTCCCAAATTTCCCGGGGAGAAATCAAGATGGGAAAGTTAAAAAGTGAATTTTACGCGATATTCTACACCCCATATTCTTATAGCTGTCCAACAGTTCATTCACAATGAAAATATAGTTTTCGTCGTTTCTGTTACCCACAAAAGACCTTCACAGTTGCTTTAAAAGTAGACGAAGCAGCTAATTGGATATCTAATGAGTTTAGTATCAAAAGTTGGATCTTTTAACAATTTTCATATTTGTGGTCCAACACATATACCCTCTTTCAGCTTTGCCTCACTTAATTTGGGAAACGTTTCTTTTAAATGATTGAAGGTCTTGCCTCCTTTATCCAGAGGTTTTACGAAGTTCTAGATAAGGCCCAACTTTTCATGAAGTGTAGGCAAAATGATTTTATCAGGCTCAACCAATGGAGTATTTTTCACATTTTCGTTTCCAGGAACATATAATTTCCTTATAGGCCATTCCTTGACTGTATAGTGGTTCTTGGCGTCACGGCTGTCCCACAGACACAAAATGCAGCAGTTAAAAATAATCAAAACAGAAGAAGAGAAAAAAGCGAAATACTGAAAACCAAAAATAAAAAATCCTTAAAAACTCAAACATGTTACGTGCTAAAACATTTTGAAACGTAGATTCTGATTCTACACACCAAAATACATACTGGTTGATATATCACATTCTAGATGCAAAATGGCTGTTGACTAGTGTTATCCTATACAGCAGACATGTCACATAATTTCAAACCAAACCCGTCAATATATTCAAACAGCGTCTAACATAATATATTATATTCAGGAGGTTTTTCAATATGTATAATATTTAATAGCGGATATTAAGAAATACTTATTAGCTTCAAAAATTTTAAAGTGGCTATTCTCATATAGGCCTATATCACAAATAAACCCTTCTTCGCACAAGTAATAAAAGATGAGGGGAAGAAGTTAAACTATTTTTTATTCCAGGGCAGCATCAATTACCCGAATTTTCTCTATAGCCTATATCCTACGGTATGTTTTCATAATTATTTATATATATACACAGAATGTTACCGAAATGAGTGCAGATTTTTCATGTGGTGTTAGGTAACTTCCATACAAGTATTTTAACACAATGAACCTTGGGTCGGAAATGCATTGTTATGGGTCTGCAGAATAAAACAGCATTTGAAATTGTTGAACACATTGTTGTTTATTTATTAATTCTAAGAAAAATGGAAGGTATTACATGTTATTTTACAGTAATTGTTGGAAATGGTGACCATTGACCTGGATACATAACTACTGAGCTTGTAGCAAGGATCGTGGTAACAGCTGCGGAAATCAGGGAGTATCCAGATATGATTCTTTAGAGTTCATTAGTCCGAGGTGAGACGCGCGGAGCTGTGCATCCAGGTCAATGGTCGCCATTTCCAACAATTACTGTAAAATAACATGTAATACCTTACATTTTTCTTAAAATTAATAAATAAACAACAATGTGTTCAACAATTTTAAATGCTGATTTATTCTGTAGACCCATAACAATGCATTTCCGACCCAAGGTTCCTTGTGTTAAAATACTTGTATGGATATTCCCAACCACCACACGAAAAATCTACACTCATTTCGGTAATACCCTGTATATATCAAATTGGGAGAAACATCGTATATATATATGATATGAAAAGAAAAAAGAATGCTTGAGTCGGGATTTGAACTCGAGTCTCTAAAGTCTGTACCTTTAGCGCTCTAACCAACTGAGCTACCCAAGAATTCCAAGACAAACATACAATTTCTTATACATGTAGTATTCTCAATTTACACAAGAGTCAATTTACACAAGAGGTAGCGGAAATATCATTCAAGCATTATTTTTTCTTTTCATATCATATTTGCCTTCATTGCCAAATGTCAAAAATATATTTATAATATATATATATATATATATATATATATATATGTGTGTGTGTGTGTGTGTGTGTGTGTGTGCGCGCATGTACGCGTATAGTGTATGTTTTCTTCGAACTTACATACATTTCCTGCATGGTTATCAGTAAGATCAGGGGTATTTCATAAGCACTGAATATTTAAAATGAAGACATTTAAATATATGTGTGAATAAAATCAATGTAGTAATAAAGACACGTGTAAATAAATAAATCAATGACAAGACAACTCTCAAGAGCCAAATAGTTGCTGCCAATGGATAATAGACGAAAATATAGGGAATCACCTGGTTAGCGCGATGTAATATCTTAACTTTGTTTCAGTGTCTTAACCGGAATCGCTACTTCTCATATCAAATAGCTACTCAGTGTTGTTCACACGAGGAAGACTCTAAAGGTACGTACACATATGCGCGGCGCGTGTTATGTTCGTCGAAATTATTAATTTCAACGAACCTCCTGCGATCCATAGGAAACCCACAAACCTTCAGTAGACATTTTGCAGGTGTAACCAACCATGCCTATTCCCTTTCCGTTCTCCCGCTTGTCCTGCTTTTTTTCCCCAAAAATAGGGACTTTTTTTTAAAATGCCGCGGGACGCGGGACAAATTGTTAAAAATCGGGACTGTCCCGCCAAAATCGGAACGTCTGGTCACGCTTATTACTTATTACATCTTATAACTTTATTTATACTTTTTCAAATATTATAGCATTAAAGGAATTAAAAAAAAATATGATTTGTATATATATGTTTAAAATTATTAAGAATCTATCTCACAATAACATGACCTTAATTTTTAATAAAGATGTACATGATTATTACACTAGAGGTTGTACTTTATTGCACAAAGATACTAGTTTCTCAAAAAAAAAAGTATAAAAGGGATTCGTTATGCATTAATCAACCATTACAATAACTTACCTATTGAATATCAACATTTCACGAATGTTAAACATTTTTCTAATTGTATTAAAAATATATTTTCTCATTTCTTTCTTAGTTAATTTTGTTAATTTTATTACTATTAATATTATCATGTTTAAATATTGTATTTATATGTGTATATATATTGTGCATCTATAGTAGTTTGTATTACTTAAACTTATGCCTGAATTTGTTTTCTTGTTTTTATTGTTAATTGTGTTATGGCCATTATTTTTTGTATATTGCCCCTTAACATGAGCAATCTTGCTCTTTGGAGTCTTTGAAGAAATAAATAAAAAATTAGTAATAAATGTGTTTATATATTGTATTGTTTTGTGATACTTCATACATACTATTATGAAATGAAGGTCTTAAATAAATAATGTTTTCTAAATAATTCTAATTTATTCATACAATTACAATACACACGAAAAAAAAACACATAACATTGAAAAAAAACAGGCATCTCCGTTCAATGATTTTTTTAAATGATCCTTATGTTGAGGATCCCACAATAATTGCTTGCTTCTATAAATAAGTTTTAACATGTTTTCCTCTGACCACTCCATACTCAAATAGGCCTAATAGGTGCGCACCGAAAACAACGAACCTCTAGGTACCCGTCCAAATGTTAACAGCGAACCATCAAAGTGTTCGTGGAAAAAACCGACAATGAGTGGATCGCGGTGCGAGACGCGCGCGCGGCGCGAGCGCCGTTCGCGCGCACCTTAAAACCCCGTCCAAATCTGACGAACATGGTGCGCGCGCGCGGCGCGCAAGTGTATACGTACCTTATGACTACTCATAAATTTATATAATACAAACGGGAATTGAACTCGGGCAGGTGGGAGGCGAATCACGCTACCATAGAGGGGGCTCGATATTGCATTGAATTAATGAATTTAATGAATGAATAAGCCACTGTGTCCTATGAAGGGCTAGGGCCTCCTACAAGAGGGGTTAGCTCAAGTTTCTGTGATTCATGTGGGGAGCAACTCCATATGAACGATATGGCATTAATAGATCAAAATATTGTTACTCATAACTTGTTAAGCATAACTCAAAAGTCGTAAATAAATTGCTCCTGACCTTTTTATGAGGATTTTAAGTAACATTTCTGAGGCTACTGCAAACAGATTAGAAAGAATGGCCAATCTATTCGTAGGCTAACCGTGGTAAGAAATTATTTGTTTGTACTCTCGTTCTGGTATTGTAATATTTAAATAGTCTTTAACCTGTTTGGTCAACCCTGAATGCTGCATTTTAGTCATAGTATTCATTTCCGATTCCGATAAACTGTTAATAGTCAGAATAAGTGCAATAAAATATTTGATAGACGAAGTTATGTCCCCGCATTGTGTTTAGAGGTTAGCATATAAACAGTGACTTCACACATTTCTCATTCAGAACGTGACTTGTAAGGAAGGCGTAATTTTTCTCAAACTGTTTACAATTAAGAAGATTCTTTCCAATTTTATGTGCAACAGTAAGTATGCCGAAGATGTAAGGTAAACATGGGCATCTATATTCATAAGAACTGGCCAAAAACAGGTTATAAACATTGCTATTAGTCAGTGGCGGAGCGTGGAATTTCGAAAAGTGTTAGCCGTCGTCTTATTTACAGTAATATGGATATAATATTTATTTGTTATATTATTTCTAATAAGTAAATGTACTTCTAAAAATTGACATGCAATGTGAGGAGTGTCAAATATAATAAACTACTATAGGTATAGGACTTAGCAAATTCAAGGGGGTAATTGGACATATTAATTAAGAATTTGATTGCTAAGTGTCCTGGGGTCAAATAATTTACTAACTGCTGCAAACACCAATTTTGAAGGATCTTCCGCAATCAAGTTTTTCAGCTCGGTAAGACTCTTTTGTGTAGTAGTTTTAAACTGGTTCACTACTTCAGCTTTCCTGAGAGTTGCCATCTCTTGCAACAAAGTTGTGAGTTGTGTCGAGAATACTTCTTTTGTTAATAAATCAAGCATGTTCTCCATAACCTTTAGTTTGGAATGAAGAAAATGAGCTGTGGGATAAGTGCCACCTTCCAAGAAGATAATCAAATTAACAAATCGGTTGCAGTTATCAGCAAGAAATCGAGCCTGAACTTTTGTGATGGCTAAGAATTGGGGGCTTACATCCTTAAGAAACTTCACGCCACTGTTTTCTTCACCCAGCTGCTCCATAAATTCCAATATATCAAGGTATTCATGTATACATTTTTCAGCTTCAAACCATGTGTTCCATCTAGTTTGTACTGTCATGGGATAATGCCTAACTTTTCCAGGGTCATTCTCATATTTGTCTCGAAGAAAGTCTTCCTTTTTCTTGTATTGAGAAATGCGCTTTTGTTTTAACAACAATTATGTTCAATTAATCTAGACTTAATTGCCAAAGCTAACCCAACAAGTTGATTTTGTGTGTCCAGTATTGAATATGGGCAAGTTTCTCCCCCACTAAGCCATTTAGAGTATTGGCACATAAAGTCATGTACCGTGCTGAGTCGGTAATAATCCCTAGCACATTGTCATATCCAATTCATATTTATTTAAAGTGTCCACAGTACTTTGAGTGCATGTTGAACCGGTGGCTTTGTCAAGCACAGCACTGACAGCCAAGTAAACTCCTTGCTGTTCCGTGGCCTCCAAAAGACGAAACTGAATATTAAATATGCAGTTTCCAGACTTGTCAGTTGTTTCATCACACAGGATGAAACGTTTTTTCCTTTACCATTTGTTTCAATTCCTCCACTTTTTTTTTGTCTAATAACTGGTATGTAATGTTGCCGAATTCTATCTTCAGAAGGCAGGTCTCAACTACCTTTTATATATTTGCCCAACCATTCTCTCGTCTTGGGATGGTCTAACTCAGTGTCGTGCGGTGGTCAGAGCAATTACCCCAGCTGTACGATGAAAATGTGACTTATAGTTTATAAAAACTTTTATTCCGAATTATTCAGTTTACAAATAGTATGATACTAAAATGCCTTGTTTTTTTTTTAGATTCGGTAAATATGGAGTTGGCCTATCTTGTTGTACGAGATTATTTTTCTCGTTAAAAGGCCTGCTGCACGAAAATGGTCTCGTTTGTAAATTATACAGTTATTTACATTCATTTTTACTAAATTGACAAATCACGTTCATCAGTAACTCGTAAAAACGTATTAATAATGCGTTTGAACGAACTCAGTGTAAATTCAACTGATGCTTTCCACAAATAATATAGGGTTTCCAGTATAAAACCGGACACTCTGCGGCTGGCAGAGTGAAATGCGGACGGGGAGAGAGCGCTGCCTGACGGGTGAAACCCCGTGAGGCGTGTCCGGTTTTATATTGGAAGCCCTGTATATACCGTATTTTACGGACTATAAGATGCCTTGAGCACATAAGTGATACTGAAGGGAAAAACAAGAACTTGTGTTGTGATAACTAACTAACTAACTCACTGGCACAATCGAAACCCTAGATTTATGTCCGTGCGGACATAAGCTCTCCATACATCCCTATCCTGAGCTAATGTTTTCTAATCATTCCCTGTATAATATACTTACCTCAAATCATAGTTAATGTTATTCTCCCACCTCATTCTTGGTCTACCAACTGGGCGTTTTACCTCTGGTTTTCCTACAATAAGTTTACATGCACCTCTTTCATTCCCCATTCGTTCCACGTGTCTTGCCCATCGCAGTCTACGATACTTAACTGGTCTTATTATATCTGGCTTCCTATAAAGACCATGTAGTTCACTGTTATGTAGTGTTCTCTATTCAACTCTGTTCATCTCTCTTTGGTCCAAAAAAAGTCTTAAGAACTTTATTCTCAAATACTCGTAATCTCCTTTCTTCCCTTAAAGTAAGAATCCATGTTTTGCATCCATATTACTAGTAGAATAATAGTTTTATATATTTTCATTTTTACGTTTTTTTGAAAGGAGTTGGGACGACAAGAGTCTCTGACTTTTATTGTAATATTGTGAATAATGCTGATGTGGGATTTCCCACCAGACACGTGCAACGCAACCAATGACGCGCCAACATTTTAAATGAATTGCTTTGCTCCGAAAACATCTGGAATTTGGTATATAATCTCAGTCGTTAGTTATGTGTTCCATTAGAGGGGGGTTTACGCCCTGGGAATTCCTGAAATGTAAGCTTGTTCAACACAGCTATGAATATTTTGATAATCTACACGTGTGATTTTTTCACATGTGTCATTTTTTTTCGTGGTATTACTGGGAACTGGGTTATAATTACTTTTTGATATTGTTAATAGATAACTATGTTTTCAGTTTCTTTCAAATTTGTAAACTGCCATATCAAGAGACTATGTTATCTTTGCTTAAGGGGGAATGAATATTTCTTGTTACCTTTATAATAAATCCAAATAGTTCTATTATTTTGACAATATATTTTGTGTTCATATAGATTTTCTAGTTATTTTTGCAGTCATGTCGCATTTTAATAATACTTCTTTATTCTAGTCATGTATTGGAATTTCCCTGAGCCAGTATTACTAATTTGCCACATATGTTTCTTTATAACAATATTAATAATATATTTTGATTATTAATTAATCGAATTAATAATTTAATATGATTTCCCTAATCCTTGTAATTTTCTGATTCTAATGATATAAGACATGTTTATCTTATGGCATATTTGATTACATTTTCAGTACAATTTAGTTTTAGGTCTATATATATTATATGAGTCTATTAATTCTAATATGGAATTGGGATCAGTAAACCTTCAAAATAATACATAATTAAATTATGATGTATGTATTTCAAATTATCATTAATAAACTTATATTCTTCGCCGGCGATAGCATTGCTCCGATAGGGTTACCCATACCGATAAAAATACAACCGTCAAAACATGTGGACATGGGTTCTACTGGGGTAAAATTTTATGGAGGTCAAATAGTCCGCCATTCAGTTCTCCGGGCGCGGACTACTTCAAGGAACCCATGGCAAAGGCTCAAACACAGGGATATGTTCCTAGGAACATGGAATGTTAGGATTTTATACAATAGGGGGCGCTAGAGGTATTAACACGGGAATTAGATAAATTAACCTTGGATGTAGTCGATTTACAGGAAGGTAGATGGCCAGGAGAAGATAGTCAGGAATCAGGAAGCTTTGCATTATACTACGGGGGTACAGAAGTACCTGAATTTGGAACGGGTTTTTTAGTCCAAAGGAGGATCCCATCTGCTATATGAGATATTAAGTTTGTCATACATAATTTTAAAGGGAAACGACATGATTTTGTAATCGTAAATGTACATGCTCCCACAGAAGATAGAGATGACAAGATCAAGGATGAATTCTATGAAGAAGTAGAATGCGTATTTGATAGCCTTTCACGATATCATATGAAAATTATCTTAGGAGATATTAATGCAAAAGTGAGACGGGAAGATATATTCAAACCAATAGGCAAATTCTGTCTTCATAAAGACAGTAACAACAATGGAGTTAGATTAGTCACCTTTGCCACATCAAAGAATCTTATTGTTAAGAACACAATCTTTCAGCATAAGGATATTCATAAATACACCTGGATGTCTCTAGATGGGGAAGCTAGGAACTAGATAGATCATGTATTAGTGGACAAACGCTGTACAGTAGCATCATCAATATTAGATCAGTTAGAGGGACAGACTAAAATTCGGATCATCATCTGGTTAGGGTGAAAATCAGACAACGGCTATCGCTTATGAGAGGAACAAATGCTAAAGATTATTCTGAAAAATGTGAATTAAAAAACTTGAAAAATGATGAAATGCGGCAAGAATACCAAATCAAAATTGCTAATTGATTTGAAGTACTGAAACCTTCAGATGACAATGTGGCAAACGAAGAAGAAACTGATATAAATGATCAGCATCAGAAAGCAATAGTTATATAAAAGCCAAAACAAGAAATGGTTTGATGAGGAATGTGCCGACATTGTAAAGAAAAGAAAGCTAGCAAAACTGAAATGGTTACACGAGCCAAATGAGATAAATTTAGAGCAATTGGGTAGTATTAGTAGGGAAACCACCAGGTTACTAAAGAGTAAAAAGAGGGATGCCGTATATGAGAGAGAAGATTAATGATCTTGAAATGAATGCAAAAAATAGGAACATCAAGAATTATATCAGGGAATTTGGAAAGAGAAGAAAGGATTTCAGGCTAGAACAAACATAATTTGGAATGAAAATAGGGATATGATTGCAGATTCCAGGAGTATATTAAATATATGAAAAATTTACTTTAATCAGCTATTAAATGTACATATAGAACAGGACATCAAGGAGGATAATTTACAGACAGCTGAATGCTAGTCACAGAACCAAATGCATTAGAAGTTGAAATAGCGATAGGAAATTGAATCTGTATAAATCATCAGGATCAGATGAGATCCCAGCAGAACTGATAAAATCAGGGGGAGAAAAATTGATGGACAAGATATGCCGGTTGCTTAATATGATTTGGGAAAAAGAAGCTCTTCCAGATGAATTGAAAGAATGGATTATCACACCAATTTACAAGAAAGGAGATAAAACTGATTGTAACAATTAGAGGAGCATCTCATTACTTTCAACTTCCTACAAAATTCTAGCAAATATATTAGTAAGACGACTTACTCCCTATATTGATGACATTCTAGGAGATCATCAATGTGCATTTAGAAGAAACAGGTCTACAACAGATCAGATTTTTAGTATAAGACATATTTTAGAAAAGAAATGGGAATATAATGGTACTGTACATCAATAATACGATTCAAGTAAGAGGGAGAAGTTATATAGTATCCTGCTGGAGTTCAGAATTCCTAAAAAGTTAGTTAGACTTGTACGAATGTGTCTAAATGACACAAAGAGTAGGGTGCGTGTATGAAAACAGTTTTCGGACATTTTTACAATCCAGAATGGTGTAAAGCAAGGAGATGCACTATCTCCTCTACTATTTAATTTTGTAGCCTACTAGAGCATGCCTTCAAATCTCTAGAGGATGAAGAAGGCCTACTACTCAATGGTATTAATAAGCTGTTAGTTTATGCCGATAGCAAGGAAATACTGAAGGACAGCATGCACACACTATTGAGTAACACTAAGAAATTGGGACTGGAAGTAAATATCGATAAAACTGAATATATGGTCACATGTAGAAATAAATTATATAATGAAAATGGACAGCTAATGACAAATGAGGGAAATTTTGAGGAAATGAATGAATTCAAATACCTAGAAACAATAATCATAAATATGAATGATATGCACAAGGAAATGAACATATGCTCAATTCTGGAGATGCATGCTATTATGAATTACAGAGACTTTTGATGTTCGAACTACTTTCAAAAAACGTTAAACTGAAGATATATAAAACTATTATTCTACCAGTTATATTATATGGATGCGAAACATGGACTCTTAATTTAAGGGAAGAATGGAGATTACGAGTATATGAGAATAAAGTAGTTGGAAAAATTTTTGGACCGAAGAGAGAAGAACAAACATGTGAATGGAGAAGACTACATAACAATGAACTACATGGTCTTTATAGGAGGCCAGATATAATAATAATAATAACAATAATAATAATTATAATAATAATGATAATAATAATAGTTAAGTCTCTTTAGACTGCGATGAGCAGGACATGTGGAACGTATGGGGAATGAAAGACGTGCATGGAAGCTGCTTGTAGGAAAACCAGAGGAAAACGCCCAGTTGGTAGACCAAGAATGAGGTGGAAGAATAGCATTAACTATGAAATGAGGGAAGTAGATTATACAGGGAATGATTGGAAAGCATTGGCTTAGGATAGGAATGTATGGAGAGCTTATGTCCATGCGGCCAAGAACCTATGGGTTTGATAGTGCCAGTGAGTAAGTAAGTAAGTAAACTTATAATCACTTCATTTAATATCTAAATGAAGCATCCTATTTGGTTCATTTTAATTAAAATGAGTCAGAATATTCATGACTCACCTCATAGAAATATAAGGTGAATCATGAATATTCTAAACTCATTTTAATTTCATTCACTTATTTTTCCAATTTAATGTAAGTAGAGCATAGAAGAGGAAATATCTTGGGTCATAGGACTCCACCCAATACATGCACAGAACAAGTACAGATAAAAGGCAGACATTTTAAGGTGGAATTAGGATCAGTAAACTTTTTATCCACACTACATACAGGAAGAGTTTAACTGCCACAACAAAATTTTGGTAACAGATATGGGTTATTGAGCAATTATACCTAAAAAAAATTAATGTGTATTAATAAGGAATGTATGTAACCTTTATTGTAAACGACAATGATCTGATTTTGTCAGTTTCAGAAAAAAAACAAGACAATGGAACAGAAAAAAGGCACAATTGTTTTGTTATCCCTAGCTTCAATACTTCTTTTGGAAAGTGTGAACTGCTCTGCTAATATAGGTAACTAACTAAAGTTTCAATAATCTAAACATTCTGTATAAACTAAAATTTTATTGAATATGAATATCTTAATTAATTTACTAAATTAATTTTAACCATGAATTAATGATATAAGGAAAGTAACGGATCTAGGAACGTTTATGGCAAAATACACTGCATTGGTTAATTATTACAGTTTCTGTACAGTTTCAAATTTTGTGAAACTGCATGCAAAATATTATAAGTGCAAAAATGTAACTTCGTAACAGAAACTTATAACTGTTATATCTTTGGGTTATTTGAATAATGGTAACAGAACTTATAAATTGAGTTGCCCAGTGGAATAGAGGCACATACCACAAGAAAAATATTTTTACAGAAACAAGGAATTTCTGAAAGTTGTTTATCTGTGGAATATGTTTTAATTTTTTAACCAGGATCTTGAATTAGATGATGCATTGAATATCTTATTAAATATTAGTTGAAATATTCCTAGTATTTAGTGTTTTTATATAATAGGACAGGTAATTTGTGAAAATTAAGTAGTGACATATGCCCCTCTTCTATCTTCAGTGGGTGTATGGACACAAATTTCTGATGTTGACTGACTCTCTTCTTTATCATCAGAAACTTCCCTAACACATTCTTAACTTTTCCGAACAGTTCTTAAACATTTTACTGATATTTCGTGGACTGCTAGAAATGCATTTCTACAGCCTTCAAGTTCGCTAGTATTAGTTACACGAACATAGTATCTGAATGAAACCTTACTTTGACTCATGTTTCATCTTTTCTCTTCTTTGCATAACCTCTCTTACCTTCACTAATCATTAGTGGAGTGAAATCATATGATATTAGGGTTTGCAACACGGAGTTCCACTATTTACAAACTCCTTTGCTGGCACAATCTTCTTATTGTTATACACTATTTCTCAGACTTTTCTTTCATCATCCTCCCACTTATTTTCATGATGAGTCCTTTTACTATTAACTTGCCTTTTTTCTTCAGAAAACGCATTAAACCTCAACATCTATGTAAGACATATTAGAAATGTTGTAGGTAATTTGAGAACTACCACTGCCCTCTGGATCCAGAGGGCAGTGGAACTATATTCTCATTGGTTAGTTTAATTTCTGCCAACCTATCAGGAACATTGACTGTAACCATTTGAGATAAAAGAGAAAGAAGGTGGCATGTGCCTCTTTTCCACTAGCTATTTCTATAATTCAGAATCTTCAAGTTTTATTAAGCTCCTTGTTAAAGAATAGACACATACCACCATGCAAATAGTTATTAGAATTGATGCAAGATAGCAGGATCTACTTAACCATAACGAAAACTCACAATCGGCAGATTTGTGGCATGTGCCTCTTTTCCACTGAGCAACTCAATTTTTATAGGATGTACCAATCTTAGAATAATTTAACTGCTTACTGCTTAGCAAGTCTGGTAATATAGTTTACTTAAGACACATTAAGAGGATGGCGACTAAGTGCTGAAACAAATAATGTAACATGTATTTTAATTTCATTCCTGTTTGTAATTATTGTTCCTAGATATTTGAATACTGTGAATAAATTTTACATTTAAACAAATATTAATTAAATAACAAATTTTGACAAAAATAACTTTCTAAGGAATAGTACTGTGTGTATCTAATATAAAATATTTCATCTAGATAAATTAAAAAAAAATGCAATGAGAGTTTAAAAGAAAGAATTTCAAAGGAACTCATCTCACATGTTTAAGTTTCACATAGATTTAAAGTTTTCAAAATTTATTAAATACAATTGTTACACTATCCCAGTCTGAATCTTCAATGACAAGTTCAAGTGACACCAAGTTAAAATATTTTTTGCTAATATAGAACGTCATAATGGAAATTATTATCTTTCTTATTTACTTATTCTAAATTTACTGATTGCATCATCATGGCAGGTCCTGCACCATAGCCAAGTGGTTAAGGCGAGATGCCTTTTGCGCAGATCTACGGGACTTGCATCAGTTTGAGTTCCCAGGGGGGAAGAAATTTTCTCGTGGAATTTCGGCCAGTATGGGATCGGTGACTACCTAGCATCGTGAGGCATTTGGGTAGCTACAATAAGTAGTGGCTCAAGATTGAGAAAATCAGCTATAATGGTTGAAGACCTGACATGCTGACCACATGTCATCCCTACATTGTTTGGGTGATCTTCTATCTCTGTGATTAACACATGTGGATGTGAGGTCAGCAGCCGGATGGTAGGCCAAGGGCCTTGTAGGCCTGTTGCACCATGGAGTTTTATCATCATTGCAGAAATATTGGCCAAATTTGATTAGTATACAGTGGTAAAAAGAATCTTGTTAATCCATTTATGTGAGTCACTAATAAGACGATTATCTTTCAGTGTGCATGGCTTATATAAATTATATTTTTAATGTTTATGAATTTGGGTTGCAAAGGGTGGTGAAGTGCATTCCATAACCTCTCCTATCCAAATCTAACCTCAACCTGCTCGTGGTGCAACCTGCTTTTACAAATGAGGCTATGAGGACCGAGTAATGGCGGTATAACCACACCATCAGAAATAGAGGAAATGCTATTTCAACATTTACGCTGGCATGCCACGGCGTAGAAATGGTCCACAAATGGTGCTTGTGAGAATGGTCGGTGGATCCAATATATATATATATATATATAATATATATATGGTATGATAAGAAAAATAAATGCCTGGACGGGATTCGAACTCGGATCTCTGAGTCTGTACCTCAGCGTGATATCCATTACACTACCAGGCGAATCCAATTCAAACACTTATTTTTCTTATATATGTATTATACTCTCCATTATTACTAGATGTCGCGAGAACACTGTCTTCACTGCCATCTAGTAGCTGACTATATCAAGTAAGCAAATTAAAGAGAATATTTATTTTACTTTATAGCAGTGACGCTCTATCGATGTTATAATTAATATAATTATAATTATATTATATAATTATATATACCCTCCCGGCAATGTCCGATGGACCCATTAACCAACGACATGTGTGACCATCCAGTCATACTGGGGGTTTATGTGAGTGGGTGAGGTAACCACCATTACAAATAAAAAAATTGGTGCCCGCTTAAAAAAACTGTTACATTTATGCTGAACTAATGGCAAATCCTTCAGACAAATTTTCCGGAGGTAAAACAGCTCCCTTTTCGGATCTCCGGGTGAGGACATCTGCAGGACGTTATATACAGAACATCCTTAAAATTCTCCAATGGAACGTAGGAGGACTTACACAGAGTAAAAAAACCGAACTACAAACAATCATAGAGAAGCCAATGTATCAAGAGATCAACTAAAATGTTTTCAATTTCCTGGATTCAACATACATATCCTCCTCAAAGCACGGCAAGTAGCTAGTGGAATTCTTGCAGGCGTCAAAACAAATATTTTATCAAAATCTAAAGTTATAAAAGAAATGCAACAAGAAGACAAAGTAGAAATCATCCAAATTGAAATCTGGAAAGGAAATTCACATTACAACATATATGGAATATACAATCCACCAAATAACAACCCCTATCTAGATATAATTAATATTTATTCAAAAACAATTCTGATTGGTGATTTTAATGGTCATTCACCTAAATGGAGATACAAAGAATATAATCCTAGTGGCAAAATTATTGAAGATTTATTAAATTCAAACACTTTAGAACTTATCTATAAGAATGATGACTGTCATACATACATTATAATGGCCAATGTACAAATCCAGATCTCCTCTTAGTATCATCTGACTTGAAAGATAAGACTATACATGAAATCATTGAAGATCTAGGATCGGAACATGGAGCAGTTGTCGCATCTATAATACATCAGGACAAACAAAACAACAGTAAACAAAAACAAAATACTCTCGGAATTTTAGAAAAGTTAACTGGGAAAAAATTTACAGAAGAAACTGAACATAAATTAAACCTAATTTATTACGAAATATCTTCAGATAAACTTAATAATACCATCTAAAACATAATTCTTGAAGCAGGAAAAAATTGGATCCCAAGAGGAAAAACTAAAACACTACAAACCCTTTTGGAACACAGACTTATCCAAGTTAAAATAAGAAAGGGACACAGCAAGAAGAAAAGCAGAATTGTCCAACAACCTAATAGATACACAAGAATGGCGAAGAAAGGCAGCAAAGTTTAAAAAAGAGATCTATGTAGCAAAGAAAAATGCATTCAGTGACTTTATTGAAAAAGCTGATTACAGAAAAGACTAAAAAAAAGTATATAGATATATAATTAAAATCACAAGTCAGAGAGATACAAAGAAAGAACCACTCAAATTTAATGGGTAAACACTTACTTCCAACAACTCTATTGCTGAAGCTTTTAATACACACTACAGCTCTTAACACAAACTCCCTCCTAAAGCTAAAAAGAAACAAAGGCAAATTAAAAAAGATCTCAAGACTTTTAAGAAGCAGCAAGAACAAACAAATTATATATTCAACAAAGGATTCACCATATAGGAACTAAATTCTGCAATACATGAGTTACAAGATAACAAATCTCCTGGTCCAGATAAAATGCATGTTGAATTTTTTAAACATCTTGGCCAAAAGGGAAGGAATACACTACTGAAATGATTTAACCTATCATGGACCTCTACTGTACCCACAGAGTGGAAAAAATCAATAATTATCCCTATTTAAAAAAAAAACAAGACAGCTGATGATATAACTAATTACAGACCAATCTCTTTAACAAGTGAAATTGCAAAAACAGCAGAACATATGATTTCAGCGAGACTAAATTGGTTCTTAGAAAGTAAAAACATACTAACAACAGCACAAACAGAATTCAGACAACATCTATCTACAAAAGAAAATACAATTCAACTTTCTCAAGATGTTAAATAATCTTTCAACAAAAATCAAGATACGCTAACAGTTTTCATTGATTTTGAAAAAGCATATGACTCAGTTTACTTACTTACTTACTCACTGGCACTATCGAAACCGAAGGTTCATGGCCGCGCGGACATAAGCTCTCCATACATCCCTATCCTGAGCTAATGCTTTCCAATCATTCCCTGTATAATCCACCTTCCTCAAATCATAGTTAATGTTATTCTCCCACCTCATTCTTGGTCTACCAACTGGGCGTTTTCCCTCTGGCTTTCCTACAAGAAGCTTCCATGCAAGTCTTTCATTCCCCATACGTGCAACATGTCCTGCCCATCGCAGTCTACGAGACTTAACTGTTCTTATTATATCTGGCTTCCTATAAAGACCATGTAGTTCATTGTTAAGTAGTCTTCTCCATTCACCTGTCTGTTCATCTCTCTTTGGTCCAAAAATTTTCCTAAGTACTTTATTCTCAAATACTTGTAATCTCCTTTCCTCCCTTAAAGTAAGAGTCCATGTTTCGCACCCATATAATATAACTGGTAGAATAATAGTTTTATATATTTTCAGTTTAACGTTTTTTTGAAAGGAGTTGGGACATCAAGAGTCTCTGCAATGCATAATAGCACGCATTTCCAGAATTGAGCCTATGTTTAATTTCTTTGTGCATCTCATTCCTATTTGTGATTATTGTTCCTAGGTATTTGAATTCAGCCACTTCCTCAAAATTTCCCTCATTTGTCATTAGCTGTCCATTTCCATTATATAACGGTAATGAATTTCTACGTGTGACCATATATTTAGTTTTATTGATATTTACTTCCAGTCCTAAGTTCTTAGTGTTACTCAATAGTGTGTTCGTATTGTCCTTCAGTATCTCCTCGCTATCGGCCAACAATACTACATCATCAGCATAAACTAACAGCTTATTAATACCATTCAGTTGTAAGCCTTCCTCATTCTCTAAAGATTTAATGGCATGCTCTAGTACAAAATTAAATAGTAGAGGAGATAGTGCATCTCCTTGCTTCAACCCATTCTGGATTTCAAAAGTGTCCGAAAACTGTTTGCCTACACGCACCCTACTCTTTGTGCCATTTAGACACATTCGTATAAGTCTAACTAACTTTTTAGGAATTCCGAACTCCAGCAGGATACTATATAACTTCTCCCTCTTAATTGAATCATATGCTTTTTTGAAGTCTACATATAGTTGATGTACAGTACCATTATATTCCCATTTCTTTTCTAAAATCTGTCTTATACTAAAAATCTGATCTGTTGTAGACCTGTTTCTTCTAAATCCACATTGATGATCTCCTAGAATGTCATCAATATAGGGAGTAAGTCTGCTTACTAATATATTTGTTAGAATTTTGTACGAAGTTGAAAGTAATGAGATGCCCCTGTAGTTGTTGCAATCAGTTTTATCTCCTTTCTTATAAATTGGTACGATAATTGATTCTTTCCATTCATCTGGAAGAGCTTCTTTTTCCCAAATCATACTAAGCAACCAGCGTATCTTGTCCATCAATTTTTCTCTCCCCTGATTTTATCAGTTCTGCTGGGATCTCATCTGAACCTGATGCTTTATACATCTTCAATTTTTCAATCGCCATTTCAACCTCTAATGCACTTGGCTCTGCGACTAGCATTTCTGCTGTCTGTAAATTATCCTCCTCAATGTCCTGTTCTGTATGTACATTTAATAGCTGATTAAAGTAACTTTTCCATCTATTTAATATACTCCTGGAATCTGCAATCATATCCCCATTTTCATTCCGAATTATGTTTGTTCTAGCCTGAAACCCTTTCTTCTCTATACTAATTCCCTGATATAATTCTCTAATGTTCCTATTTTTTGCATTCATTTCAAGATCATTAATCTTCTCTCTCAAATATTCCCTCTTTTTACTCTTTAGTAACTTGGTGGTTTCCCGTCTAACACTACCCAATTGCTCTAAATTTACCTCATTTGGCTCGTGTAAACATTTCATTTTTGCTAGCTTTCTTTTCTTTACAATGTCGGCACATTCCTCATCAAACCATTTCTTGTTTTGCCTCTTTTTTAAACAACCAATGCTTTCTGATGCTGACAATTTAATAGTATCTCTTATAGCCTCCCATTCTTTATTTATATCAGTTTCTTCTTCGTTTGCCACATTGTCATCTGAAGATTCTAGTACTTCAAATCTATTAGCAATTTTGATTTGGTATTCTTGCCGCATTTCATCATTTTTCAAGTTTTTTAATTCATATTTTACAGAATCATCTTTAGCGTTTGTTCCTCTCATAAGCGATAGCCGTTGTCTGATTTTCACTCTGACCAGATGATGATCCGAATTGCAGTCTGTCCCTCTAACTGATCTAACATCAATGATGTTACTGTGCCAGCGTTTATCCACTAATACATGATCTATCTGGTTCCGAGTTTTTCCATCTGGGGACGTCCAGGTGTATTTATGAATATCCTTATGCTGAAATGTTGTGCTCTTAACAATGAGATTCTTTGATGTGGCAAATGTGACTAATCTAACCCCATTGTCGTTACTATCTTCATGAAGACTGAATTTGCCTATTGTTGGTTTGAATATATCTTCCCGCCCCACTTTTGCATTAAAATCTCCTAAGATAATTTTCATGTGATATCGTGAAAGGCTATCAAATAAGCATTCTAATTCTTCATAGAACTCATCCTTGATCTTGTCATCTTTATCCTCTATGGGGGCATGTACATTTACAATTATAAAATCATGTCGTTTACCCTTTAGAATTATGTACGATACCCTATCACTAACAAACTTAATATCTCGGATAGCAGGTAGGATCCTCCTTCTGACTAAAAAGCCCATTCCAAATGCAGGTCTTTTTGCACCTCCATAGTATAATGCAAAACTTCCTGATTCCTGACTACCTTCTCCTGGCCACCTAACTTCCTTTAAAGCGACTATATCCAAGGGCGATTTATCTAATTCCCGCGTTAATATATCTAGTGCCCCGCTATTGTATAAAGTCCTAACATTCCATGTTCCTAGGAACATGTCCCTGTGTTTGAGCCTTTGGCATGGGTTCCCTGAAGTAGTCCCCGCCCGGAGAACCGAATGGGGGACTATTTGACCTCCGGAAAATTTTACCCCAGTTGAACCCATGTCCGCATTTCTTGACGGTTGTATTTTTACGGTGAAAGATCGTCACTCTTTCGCCAAGGTACTTTTTTCGTCTGGCTTATCACCTTCGACCAGTCCGGCATGGGTAACCCTATCGGCAGCAATGCTACCGCCGGCATAGCTCTCAGGATCATTTAAGCACGCAAGCCACTCCACCACGACAAGATAAAGATACCATGGAGGGTATGACTCAGTTTGGAGATAGAAATTACATGAAAAACTCACAAAACTAGGCATTCAAAACAATATGTTAAACTGGATCACCCAGTTCCTTTCACAACGTTTCTGTGCTACAAAATACAATGACAATACTTCAGGGTGGGTTCTTTCTTTTGCAGTTGGACTAAAAGCGGTCAACGATCTACTCTTTTATCTCCATCTCCATATATATATCTCTCTCTCTCTCTCTCTCTCTCTCTCTCTCTCTCTCCCTCCCTCTCTCTCTCTCTGCCAAGTTAAGTCAGTTAGACAATAAGATTCTTTTATCTTCATAAGGTTACTTTCATCTCCACATTTAACCAATAATATTTCACGGATTGTTAAGATTTTTTTACGTTCATAAGGTTACTTGCATCTCCATATTTAACCAATGATATTTCACGGATTTTAATATTTTTTTTACGTTCATAACGTTACTTGCACCTCCATATTTAACCAATAATGTTTCACGGATAAAGATTTTTTTACGTTCATAAGATTACTTGCATCTCCATATTTAACCAATGATATTTCACGGATTTGTAATACTTTTTTTTAATGTTAATTAGGATACTTGGATTTCCATATTTAATCAATGATATCACGGAGTGTGAAGATTTTTTTACGTTCATAAGGTTACTTGCATATTTAACAAATTATATTTCACGGATTGTTTAGATTTTTTACGTTCATAAGGTTACTTGCATCTCTATATTTAACCAATGATATTTTACGGATTGTTAAGATTTGTTTACGTTCATAAGGTTACCTGCATCTCTATATTTAACCAATGATATTTCACGGATTGTTAAGATTTGTTTGCGTTCATAAGGTTACTGCATCTCCATATTTAACCAATGATATTTCACGGATTGATAATATTTTTTACGTTCATAAGGTTACTTGCATCTCCACATTTAACCAGTGATATTTCAAGGATTGTTATTTTTTTTTTTACGTTCATAAGGTTACTTGTATCTCCAAATATAAACAATGAAATTTCACGATTTGTTAAGATTTTTTATGTTAATTAGGATACTTGGATTTCCTTATTTAATCAATAATATCACAGAGTGTTAAGATGTTTGTACGTTCATAAGGTTACTTGCATCTTCATGTTTAACCAATGATATTTCACGGATTGTTAATATATATTTTTTTAAGTTCATAAGATTACTTACATCTTCATATTTAACCAGTGATATTTCACGGACTTGTAAGACTTTTTTTAATGTTAATTAGGATATTTGGAGTTCTATATCTAATCAATGATAGCAGGGAGTGTTACGATTTTTTTTACGTTCATAAGGTTACTTGCATCTCCATATTTCACCAATAATATTTCACGTTTTGTTAAGATTTTATTACGTTCTTAAGGTTACTTGCATCTCTATATTTAACCAATGATATTTCACGTTTTGTTAAGATTTTTTTACGTTCATAAGCTTACTTGCATCTCCATATTTAACCAATGATATTTCACGGTGTGTTACATTCATAAGATTACTTGAATCCACATGTTTGACCAATGATATTTCACGTATTTGTAAGATTTTTTTTAATGTTAATTAGGATACTTGGATTTCCATATTTAATCAATGATATCACGGAGTGTTAAGATTTTTTTACGTTCATAAGGTTACTTGCATCTCCACATATAACCAATGATATTTCACGGATTGATAAGTTTCTTTTACATTCATAAGATTATTTGCACCTCCATATTTAACCAATGATATTTCATGGTTTGTTAAGATATTTTATGCTCATAAGGTTACTTGCATCTCCACATTTAACCAATGATATTTCACGGATTTTTAAGATTTTTTTACGTTCATAAGGTTACTTCCATCTCCAATTTAACCAATGATATTTCACGGATTGTTAAGACTTCTTTATATTCATAAGGTTACTTGCATCTCTACATTTAACCAATGATATTTCACGGATTGTTAAGAATTTTTTACGTTCATAAGGTTACTTGCATCTCCATATTTAACCAATGATATTTCACGGATCGTTAAGATTTGTTTAAGTTCATAAAGTTGCTTGCATCTCCATATTGAGCCAATGAGTTTTCACGAATTGTTAATTAGTATACTTGGATTTCCATATTTAATCAATGATATCACGGATTGTTAAGATTTTTTACTTTCATAAGATTAGTTGCTTCTTCATATTTAACCAATGATATTTCACGGATTGATAAAATTTATTTACGTTCATAAGGTTACATGCATCTCCACATTTAACCAATGATATTTCACGGGATGGTAAGATTGTTTGACGTTCATAAGGTTACCTGCATCCCCATATTTAACCAATGATATTTCACGGATTGATTAGATTTTTCTTACATTCATAAGGTTACTTACATCTCCATATTTAACAAATGATATTTCACGGAGTGTTAAGATTCTTTATATTCACAAGGATTCTACTTAGGCCTAATCTTATTTATGAAATTATAGTACTAAACAATAATGAACTTGTAAAACATAAGATTTTTTAAAATCATAATGTTATATCTAACATCAGTATTAATATCTTTCTTTAAATGTTTCTTAATATTTATGACACAATATCGTTAATGCGTTAAAATAGTTTTTGTATATGTTTATGTTCTGCTTTCAGTTGTGTCCTCTTCATCATCCTTCACTACTTCCTCAGGATCATGTGATGGCCTTAAATGTCCACCAAATACTGGCTGTAATTTACACATTTATGGTAACAATGGCAATTCAACAAAGGATAAAAAATGTGTAACATACAATGGTAATGAATATCATAGTCACTTCTAAAAAAATATATATAATGTATTAATTTTTTTCCGTCTTTCAATTAAAGACATAGATTTATTATTTTATACTCGTTATTACATTTTTCTATAAATATTATTAAATAATTTAAAGGTTAAAACTTGTGAAGTTTCCTATGACAATCAAAGTGTCATGCCTCTTCTTTTACATCTCAGGTGGCGGGTAAAATTATATGGTATGTCATTTAAATCACTATTGGAAAAAATTGAAGTTTGTCAATTTATGTAAGAATTGAATATTTTTCCCCTCCAAAAACCTTATCATTGTAATAATTTTATTTATTGGCTATATATCGAAGTCTCATGCTGATTTTAAGACAGTGTGACGGTCTCCATTTCCTCTGTATGGTATTATTGCCTCACTATGATGCTTGTCCAGCAGCTCACAGCTGTTACATATAATTAAATAAAAATATGCTGACTACTGCCTCTATAATAATTCTGCATGTTAAGCATTGTTGTGTAGCACTCGCTTTTATATAAATGGACAACATCATAGTGAGGCGATAGTAGGAAGGCAGGTGGAGGATAAAAAAATTTATGTTGTTGGTCCCAATGGAATTGTGGTTACCAAGATCATCTCTGGTTCTAAAGTTTTCAGGTTCAAACCTGGCTAGGGTTAATGGATTTTTTAGGGCATAAAAACCCTTTCTTCATAAGGTAAGTAAAATTGTGTGTCCCGTGTCATATATTTACCTCAAGCCAGAAAAAATATATCTCTGAGCAAAATTGTCTGCCCTTTTGTGCCCAGATTTGTATTGTGCCACTAATGACCTGAGCTGTTAAAAAGCAATGTAAAGTAAAATTACCAACTACACAAATTCTATTGATGTACTCATGTGGACAACAGTTCTCAAGTTCAAAAACAATGTTATGGAAATATCAAAAGTACAGCATAACATTTACTGATATCTGAAACACTTTTGACAACAGAATGGTTTTCAAATTCTGCATCTCAAAAATAGTGCATATGCACTGTAAAATGAGGCAAATCCGATAAACAATTCCACATTTTAAAGGAATATTTATATCTAGGACTCGACACATCAATATAAAATGGCTGCAAATGATAAATTAACACAGGAAACTATAAATAATCAAACTGTATGTAAACATTGTGGTAAAAATTTAAAAAAATGACAGAGGACTAAAAATTCATATAAGTCGTTCACATTCAACAGAATACCGAGATAAATTGGTAAACCGTGGAGGTAAATCTCAAGCAATTGTTAACTCCACTCACATTGATGATCCCAAAAATTATTCAAAGCATGACTTAAGTGAATATCAAATACAAATAGCCACTTGGAAGGAGAAATTTTTAGTGGAACTTGATGATTTTCAGTTTAATAATTTGGCTGAAGAATTTGTTTCCTTCTTAGCATCTTCAGTTCATATTTTACCTGGTCCCAAACATTATGCTAGAAGAAAAAAGAAAATAGCTGCAAATAATCAACAAACTTATAAAACATCTACTAATCCTGAAAGGGCTTCGAAATGAAATAGACTAAAGAGGAAAAATGCATATAGCTATCAGCTGACTCAATTTTATTTTTACAAACAACGTCGGAAGTCTCTCCGACAAGTATTTCAAGGAGACAATACTTTATGTTCTATTGACTGCTCTACATTACATAAATATTTCTCAAATTTATTTTCTACACACAATGATTTTGTTCGAGAAGAATACCCAAACAAACTAGGTGAAGTTGAATCTGTTCAATTAGATGAAACATTTGATACTTCTATAAGTACAAATGGAATTAATGAGACTACTAGGAAATTTTCAATAGATACTGCCAGTGGGCCAGATCATGTAATTGTAAGAGCAATTAAAAACAATGTTGCCGCTGAAATCATATCTCTAATTGCTACAAGAATGTTAGTTTCAGGAATTGTGCCACCAGTATTACAGAAAGCTCAAACTGTATTAATTCATAAGAGTGGTGATAAAAACAAACTTTCAAACTGGTGTCCTATAACCATTTGTTCAGTAGTTCGAGAGAGCCCTTAATAAATGCCTCTGTAGTTACATAACCTTCAATGAACACCAGAGAGGTTTCATAAATTCTCCAGCACACACATTAATACATCTATCCTAAATAGAATCTTACAGTCAGCTAAACAAAAGAAAGAGTCTGCATGTATAGTTTTTTTGGACATCAGTAAAGCCTTTGATAATATAGGACATAATCATCTTATGAACACATTACAAACTGTCGGTGTGCCAAAACAATTATCAAAATTAATATTACATCTCCAGGAAGAAAACACGACACAGATTGAAACCCATCAAAATATAACTAAACCAATTACTATCAATCGAGGAGTTCTACAAGGTTCTCCGTTATCACCATCTTTATATAACATTGCAACTACTCATATTCTCGATGAACTCTCAGAAAAATCAATAACAGGTCAATATGGTTATCTATTACTTCCGGTTCAACCTCATCTAACAATTATGAGCTTTGCTGATGACACAGTAATTATAGGGAAAGATGTAGCAGCTGCCAGTGAACTGACAAGAATAGTTTCTGCAGAGGTTTCAGGAAATAGGCCTTCAAATTAATGTTTCCTATTACGCGGGGCGGTCAGTTAAGCCCCAGCGTATTGATAGCGTGAAGACCACTATTGTTTAAGTGGTCTTTGGCCCGAGCGGTTGGCCTTGGTTTTGGAGGAAGAGTTCTACATTTAAACATGTTAAAAACACAGTAAACGAAAAATAACCTTATTTATTAAAATAAACCCAAACATAAAGAAATATTAGATCAACAACATATAAAACAAGGTATTTAAATCAGCTGAAATCGCCACATTGTCAAACGTCAAAATATCCAAAATATTAAAGTGTTAAAATTCAGAGAGAGCGAAAACAATCATTTTAACACATTGGTGACGGGCCACGGAGATCTCCGTTTTTAAATGGCCAGCGCTAGACGACCGGTCACGGAGATTTCCGTGTTTACGTTTTCTATGGCTTCCCTGCCTCTTCGCTTTTGAATGAGGCATTCAGTTTTGTTTCTTCTCATTGTGAAATAAAATTTAGTTGTATTTGTACCCTCTCTTCTCTTTTATGAAATTGCCAACTTTACAGAATTGTTTACAATTTTATGACAGACGGCCGGTGAAATATGGAATTTTAGTGCGGGTAGTTAGGCGATTACGGGATACGTATGTAACCTGTAAATATATTTTGCAGATCGGAAAAATTAAAAGAAACTCTATTTTGCGTTCTGGAGCCGAATTTATATCTGTGGCATCATGTCCACCAGGATAATTATTATAATAGTGTGGCTATAGCTGAAAATTTGCTCGAAAGAAAGACGAGAGTTTCTGAAGCAATAAAGATTAACAGAGGGCTTCCAAAATCATTTGTGGAAGCAGGAAATAAACTCAAACCAGGAGAAAGTGTTTTTGCAGTAAGGGGGACCTTTTGCTACAAACATCGAAAGATAAAAGGACGTAAGAATGGTTAGCACATTGCATCAGGCAACACGAGAGTGGGAGGAGTAAAGTTGTAAAAATGCCCTATTGAATACTTCAATATAACAAGTATGTAAGGGTGTAGACAGGGCTGACCAGTACCTATCATATTACTCCATCCTTAGAAAAACAGTGAAATGGAGCTAGAAAGTTGTATTGTGGCTTGTGAATTGTGCACTCTTTAATGCTTTCAGGGTCTATAAATTTCAAAATCCTAACAGCAAAATGTCAAACAGAAGTTTTTTGCTTGAAACAGCCTCTTGTTTGGCAGTCGTGAAATTAGGAACAGATGACAGAGAAGACGAGGAAAGACAGAGAGAAAAGAAATAACTTCTAGGAGACCACCTCACGACCCACCAGGGAGGCTAAGACATTAAGAAAAATAAATTAACACCAACTGTGATTGGAAAGAGAAAAATACCCTCAAAACTTTTCCGCGATTTTAGTGTACATAAGAAAAGAAACTCGCTACGTATGCTCTTTTGCACTTTGCCTTTACATAAAGGTAAATATTTCCAACGCTATCAAACCCTCAATTTCTATTAGAAAGTCTGGTGAGAACACTAATAAAGATTTACTTATGCATTATTGTTATTGATTGTAAATATATTGATGTAAAAGCCACACTGTGCTAGCGCGGTTTAAAATTTAAAAGTCCACCCTACTGACAGAAATGTCCGGTCCAGCAGCGGTGGGTGCAACGCAGAGCTGTCGGTCACCAATGTGTTAAAATATTCAACTTAGTTCGTTATTCTAAGTTCCTTGGACCATTTGGTCCCTTATTTAATTCTAAGTCTGAAAATGACCAAAGAATGATAAATGATACATATTACCAATGTAGCTGCCACCGTCCCCCAGCCGGGGGGCCGCGTTCGGTCCGCCGCCCTTCTCCTTTTTCCACTCAAAATCCCGGCTTTTATATGATTATCTTTACCTTTCACCATCCCCTAAAGCTAATGGAAACCCTATTTTCTTGCCCCATCTGTAGTAATATTCCTAGTATGTCATGGCCATGTTATATAAGGTGTTTTAACTTCTTCCTAATGTGTTTGGGTTATATAAGTTTTCGTAAGAATTTCCTATTTCGTTGAAACTAATAAGTTGTTTTTGATATTATATAAGATTTCGTAAGTGTGTCTTCATTGTTTGACAAATATATTGATGCGAAATAGTCATTTTATAATAATTTTTCCCTAGTTTTTTATCTATAAAGCACTTATGTATATTTTGATTTAGACTTCAATCCGCATTTAAAGGGTGAATATTTATGCCCTATTTTTTGGTATAACACACATGTATATGTGTCTATCCTTTATCGGCTTTTTATAGTATTTTATTATTATTGCAGTTAGGCCCTAGTGTTGGCATAACATTTCCAAATCAGCAGTGCTCTCAATCGAGAAAAGTAAACTATGTGAAAAAGATCTCCAATTTGATGGACATGCAATCCGTGTCCATAAAATCACTCACACTATTCGTTATTTAGGTGTCAACTTTTCAGATCATATAACTTTTGATTCTAAGCAAACCCTTACTAAATTACGGGATAATATTGAAACTCTCATTGCTTCACTGCTGTTACAGCCTAATCAGAAATTTACAGTTTTAAATTGTTCCATATCTCCAACCCTAATTTACTTGTTTCAAACAGTACCACCAAATCAAATACCAAAAACATTTTAGTGAATTGTGATAAACTTTTTGAGAAGTGGACTTAAAGAAATTTTACATCTTCCGATGGATGTCCCTGATCACATGTTATATACTGAATGTCGGAATAAAGGACTTGGTTTATTTTGTGCAATGTGGGAAACAGAATTACAGCATATAAACATTTGCCATATTCTTTACCAAGACAATAATACATATATTACTACTCTCCGAAACCTAAAAGAGGAAATTTTACAATGTGTGAGAGACCTTAACATTGAACCTAGTGACATCAATATTAACACTCGAAGTCTTCTACCAGATGCAAGGAAACTCAGAAAACAACTAAGAGACAAAGAAGCAGTTCTCTGGAGTCAACTTCCTCATAAAGGAAAAGGCATTATTCTCTACAATGAATATACACCGGTAAATCAATGGAATTGTGATCATCAGGGATTGTCTTGTTCCGAATGGAGAGAAGTGATTAAAATGCTAGCCAATGTATTGGCGGTGCATTCTTTGCCGAGCAAGTCTAGGGACAATACCCTCTGTTGACATTGTCGCAGAGAGCACGAAACCCTTGCATGCGTCCTTGGGGCCTGTCCGTTTGGAGAATCACTGAGAAACATTCGGTATCTCACTATTCAAAATATGATGGCAGCAGCCTAGCAAGATTATGGATACATAGTTTATGAGGAAGTTCATGGTGTGGCCAGTAATGGATGTAACGGACGAATAGATAAAATTGCATTTAGACCATCTTCTAAAATTGGTATGATATTAGATCGCACAATTTGTTTTGAGACTCATAGTGGCCAACTTGAGGAAGTTGACTGTGAAAAGAAAGCCATATATGAGCCAACAATTGACTATTACAAAGATAAATACCAACTAAATAGTATAACTGTCACAGGATTGATGATCGGGGCAAGAAGTACTATACCAGGATTCTTAGCCAAATTTTGGAATTCCTTAGATTTGGACAGGGTGTATCTTTCTAAAAGCCATTAGAGGAGATCAATTTCAACTTTAAGAAACCATATTTACAAAATTTCTACTTTATAGTATGTATACTTCAATTAGGCCTACAATTTGAAACTTTTTAAATGTATTTACAAAACGTACTTCATCAATTCCAAAAATTAATTGTCTGTATCACTTGACATAGTAAAATTTATTAATAGTCTATATAAATCATATACTAAATAATCTGTCATATTTCTAACAATAAAATATAATTACTTTGCTTTTTATTAAATTCTCTCCACATATGGAATAAGAAGTTTTCAAATGCTTCCTCTCAAGATCCATAGATCACTTATGCGGTCACCACATGTGCTCAAGTTCCCAATAGTATTGCTTGGATTCAACTGAAGTAAATTCATTGTACCTGTTTTAGTTTTCAAATTCGAGGGATGGATTTTCAAGTAGCATATTAGTTTATTGCTTTCCTGTTGCCATACTGTCATGTGATAATCATATACACAAAGAGGTGATATTTTCAATACTTGATATAATTCTTTCTGCACAATGCATTTTTATACACATTAAGAAACAACTTTAAATTGAAATACACATTAAGCTGAAGGAAACTGATAGTAAATGAAACACAAAGAGTCAATCTGCATATTTGTTGCTGCTGTTGCTAGTGGCATCCCGCAATTGTTGACCCAAGTCAATCTTTCCCTAGCTTCCCTATAAACAGCTTCCAGGTTTCCAGGTTTTTGTTTATTTTCATCTAGTTTTCTGTAGCTGAGAAGGTGTTCTTTATTTAGAATCACATTATAGTTGTCATAAAGTGGCTAGCATCCTCTCCATTGACAGTTTCATCCTTAAAAGGTACTCTTGAAGCAGTCACGTCTTAAAATTAGCCAGAACTAAGCTACTCTACTTTTTCTAGATTTCAACACCAAAGTTTTATATTCTAGAAGTTACACTTGTAAATATCCTGGTTGGTTTCCACAACCAACTTATTATTGAGGATATTTTTTTATAAAATTCTATCTGTTTTTTATTACTTAATCATATGTAAAGCCCTTTGTATGGATTTTAAGTATCATTAATTCATATATTTCTTTAAGTATGATTAATTAGTATATTTCTTTAAGTGTGATTAATCATTAATAATTGTTATTATATTTCTTTTAAGTATAATTAAGGTTGGTTTCGACAACCAACTTATTATTCAGGATATTTTATTATAAAATTCTATCTGTTTTTATTACTTAAACATATGTAAAGCCCTTTGTATGGATTTTAAGTATGATTAATTTGTATATTTCTTTAAGTATGATTATTTATTTCACTGGCCAATAGCGAGGAGATACTAAAGGCCAACACGCACACACTATTGAGTAACACTAAGAAATTAGGACTGGAAGTAAATATCAGTAAAACTAAATATATGGTCACACGTAGAAATACATTATATAATGGAAATGGACAGCTAATGACAAATGAGGGAAATTTTGAGGAATTGGCTGAATTCAAATACCTAGGAACAATAATCACAAATAGGAATGAGATGCACAAAGAAATTAAACATAGGCTCAATTCTGGAAATGCATGCTATTATGCATTGCAGAGACTTTTGACGTCCCAACTCCTTTCAAAAAACGTTAAGCTGAAAATATATAAAACTATTATTCTACCAGTTGTATTATATGGGTGCGAAACATGGACTCTTACTTTAAGGGAGGAAAGGAGATTACGAGTATTTGAGAATAAAGTTCTTAGGAAAATTTTTGGACCAAAGAGAGATGAACAGACAGGTGAATGGAGAAGACTACATAACAATGAACTACATGGTCTTTATAGGAAGCCAGATATAATAAGAACAGTTAAGTCCCGTAGACTGCGATGGGCAGGACATGTTGCGCGTATGGGGAATGAAAGACGTGCATGGAAACTTCTTGTAGGAAAGCCAGGAGGAAAACGCCCAGTTGGTAGACCAAGAATGAGGTGGGAGAACAACATTAACTATGATTTGAGGGAAGTAGATTATACAGGGGGATGATTGGAAAGCATTAGCTCAGGATAGGGATGTATGGAGAGCTTATGTCCGCGCGGCCATGAACCTACGGGTTCGATAGTGCCAGTGAGTAAGTAAGTAAGTATGATTATTTATTTCATATCTTTAAGTACGATTAATTAGTATATTTCTTTAAGTGTGATTAATAATTAATAATTATTATTATTATTATATTTCTTTTAAGCATGATTAATTATTACAAATAATTATAAATGTCAAAATTTGAACTGGGAATCAATAAAATAAATATAACATGAATATATTATGTTTTTCAATAAGTTTTAAGTTTAGATGGTAGTTCTAGTTCAGAATCTGGTTTCATTCTGTTAGTGCTTTTTTTGCTAGCTGTGTGCAGTTTCATTTCCTTGCAAGCTGACATATTTTAGCTAATTAAGACATTTTCTCTGTTGATTCTTACCTCTTATTGTTGTTTTTGTCGAACATATGTTTCAAGGCTTCTGAGCCCCATCATCAGCGACTATAGACTCAGAAGCCTTGAAACATATGTTCGACAAAAACAACCATAAGAGGTAAGAATGTACAGACAAAATATCTTAATTATTAAACAAACCTCTTAATGTTACTTCCTATCATATTTTAAAAACATTTTAGCTGTTTAACATGCAGAGTTAAAAACACAATAACACTTTCATTTGATCGGTTTCAACAATGATCAAAGTTACCTCAATTTATGATACATTTAATAAAAAGTAAGTACTCTCCACAAAACATAGTTTAAACAGAGCTGATCAAACATAAATTATATTTTGCAGGAATGGTAGTGAGACAAGAGACTATTACAGTAGGAAGTGGAAAAAGATGTATAAAAAATCTAACCATGATTCATGGTAAAGTTAATGAAGAAACAAGTTGCAGAGATTTAAGTAAGCATATCAATAAACGTTAGGGGTATTTTTAGTTTAATGGTAAAACTGACAAATAAAAAAGAAAATGAAGTATTACCAAATGGCTTTATTCCAGGACAAGAATTTGATTCTGGACTGGACTCTAAAATTGTAAATATTTTTGTTTATTTTGACCAATTAATTATCCTTTATTATCACAAAAATCACTGTAACAGTTATAGATTATACAGTAGATTTTAATACCTTTCTGAATTCAAGGAAATATTTTTACTTCTTAAGAGGCAGGCCTCTTTACAATAAGTTTGTGAAGTGAGATAAATAATGACTCATTTCAATTTTATTAATTTAAAAGCTTCATAATTCCCATCACAAGTTTTATGAAGTTACCCCATTATCCCATAGTATATCAGAAAGTTTATACAACCAGTTCTAAGGCAGCATAAACTGCAAAGGCATAAAGGAAATCAAACCATGGGTCGTGTGTTATAGATTTACAACATGTAAAAGATTTCAAGCCTGAAATAAGAGATATCTGAGCAAAATTTGACAGTATTGAACTTTTATAGGAAAATTATTATGAGGTTTAATTTAAGATTTAAATTAAAATTCTTTATACCTCACTTCATATCCAGTCATCTAATTATACTTGTTTCAAAGCTTAGGCAACTTCATCTTTGGTAGTTTTTTGTGGACTGATGTTACGTCGAACAAGCGGTTCTGATCGAGGTGAGGCATAAAGCATTTTAATTTAAATCTTAAAATTTGACAGCCCTTTTCACGCCCAGTTTTGAATTGAAAGCCTAATGACCTAATATGTTAAAGAGTGTCTTAAATCTATCCTGAACTGCAAAGGACTGCTGTTGTAGTCTACAATAACATCACTGCCTCTTCTTTAGATGTTCTATATCTGGTTTCAAATTACAGTTTGGTTGAATTTCCTGACAGATTTTTTAGGAATTTCCTCATGTATAAAGCAAGTGACAGAAAATTTGAGCCACAAGTTCTCTGAAAATTCATTGAGCTAATATTTACTATTAATTGCAATTATATGAAATTAAGTAAAGGCAGCAGGGACATTTGGTCCACAAATAGAACTAATCATCATAGTACTGCCAAACACTGTGAGTAAATGTGTTAAGTGAGAGTTAAAATATCAAACTCAGAGAAATATGGAGTTTCGGATAAACTATGTATCCAGGTGCTATGATATTCATTCAGATACAAATAGAGAACACATCTCATTAAAATTAGAAGTCCTTAGAAGACACTGGATGCTGTGGTCACTAAGAAAGTTCTCTGCTCAGGATTCTAGATAATCTTTAATATGATAGAGAATGCCAAATTTGACAGACAAACATTATAATAGCCATAGCTTACAGGAAAGCAACATGGCTATTACAGTTAAAGCAATTACAAATAATAACATAAATCAAATTGCACAACATTTATTGTGAATTTTAATTCATTTTTTACATAATTACAGGTGAAGAAGAGAAGAAAAATGAATGGAAGTTAATTAAATCAGTAATAAATTCTGCCAATATGCAACAAAAGGCTACGGAAGACATGGTTGCTATACAAGACAAAAATATAGAAAAACAAATGGCAGTGTTAAATAAACAAATGGAAAAAAATGAAAAGGCTTTAGAAAAAGCATTTACTCAAAATGAAAAAATATTAGATATGAGACAACTACAGTTAGAAAAGATGAATGAAGAAAGACAAAAACAAGCAGAGGCTAGAGCAGAACTACTAAAGCGTCACCAGGAAGCACAAATATTACATATGGAAAAAGCGAGGGAAAAATTTGAAAGACAAGCTGAGGCAAGAGCACAACTAGTAGAGCATCAGCAGGAAGCACATGCATTACAAATGGAAAAACAGAGGGAAGTACTTGAAAGACAAGCAGAGGCTAGAGCAGAACAACTAGAGCGTCAGCAAGAAGCACAAATGTTACATATGGAAAAAGCGAGGGAAATGTTTGAAAGAAGAGCTGAAATGTTAGAGAATCAAAGATAAATTCTGGAAGACAATTTATTAAATTTTTGTGAAACTGAAAAAGATTATATGTATCATATGGACTAAGAAATAGTACATTTATAAATCAGTATGGAAATATTTTCAGAAGTCACAATCATAAAAGCAATGCATAAATTAATGAAGAGAAGTGTACAACTTCTTCAAAGATGGTCTTTATATTATCAGATCTTATTTATCAGCAATGTATATCAATGTAAATTGTTTTGTTCACACTGTGTATGTGCAAGAGTAAATTTAATATATTATTAACAAGGTATTTTATTATGTAAAATCACAATATGCACTGCTCAGAAATTGTGTCTGCCTCTGTACCATGCCAAAACCAAAATTATGTCCCTGATGGCTTCCTTACAGAGTATACACTTCTAGACATTCCAAGTTTGTTTTGTTAGATTTAGTTTTAATGAATAGGAGTAGTGAAAAATAAAACAAATTCTTTCAAGTAATGGGTTTATCGTATAAATACTAACACCCTTTCGTTGATATAATGTTTATTTAAAATGAGAAAGGAATGTAAACACACAAACTTCTGCAATTTTGCCATATCCTGGATGAGATGATAATGGTGGTGGTGGTGGCTGCACCGGGTCAAATACATAGATACAAAATGAAAATAACTATATAATTGAATCTGAATTTTTTTACACCTCATCTCATAAAAATTTGTATTTCTTACTGGCTCGTAAGATTATTTTGAGGGTAATGGTTCAACATATATTCACTCATTTCATAGCCCATAAATATTATACTATTTAAAATTTATTCAAGTAATGTACTAGTACATTATGATATTTTATTGGATACCTAGAACGGGCCATGGTTTTGCTGAAATAAAATTAGTTTGTATCATTGTCAAATAAATTGAGTAATAGTGCTCTGTAGCTATGATTAATAAAATATGGTTTACTCTGACATGTTATTACACCATCTTGTATTTCTCTTCTTTAGCTTCCTTCTGCAAAATATTCCAAAGTTCTCATGGAGTAATAAATTCCAAGACATGATCTTTTAAAAAGCACATGTTACTAATTGTAAAAATATCTGAATTTAAAATTTAAAAAATTGCAAGAACTGATAATGATACATAATGTATTGAAACCGGTCTTCTATAAATTTATAAATATGAGGTGAGTCATGAAAATTCTAACTTTCTACAAATGAATTTAGAAACATTAAATAATGGTAGAATTAATTGCTATAAAATGCTAGTTTGTTATCAGTATCATTAATTTTGTAATTTCTCTTAATTTAACAGTAATATTTAAATCTGTTCTTTTCTAAATAATGTAATAATTATCTGAACGTGAGCGACTTGTCATTAAAGGAAACCAGTTTTAAATATGCATGTAGGTTATTTATTCCTTATTATTCTGTAATTTATTAATACATACTGGGTGAACATTCCTTTGTGGGGCCAATTTCACAACTTAGAGCTGGTCAGCGGTACTAACTTGACCAATAGTGGGGTATCTTATCCGATCTAGTAGAGAGTGATATTTTTAAAGTTGGGAACCCAAGGGCTACACTAAATATTATTTTAATGATAATTACATAACAATTCATACACTTTATTGGTAGTGGCCTTTTAATGGAATGGACAAGCTTTGGATAGGATTTGGAGAATCTAAAGGCGCTAAGATTATCTTAACCTGCATGCCTCGTCCCATGTCAGTAAGGGCTAGTGACCAGTTGAGAAGTAGACACACACACACACACACACACAAGGGGATTTGGAAAATGATTAAGATAGTATATAAACACTAGGTCGCTTTAAGGCTCTTCATATTTGAGCCCACACATAACTCGGAACCATACAAGGATAGAAATAAGTGAATAGACTGCAACCTAGCTCAATCTTGGCTAAGTGACTTTAGGCAGACAACCACACAAGTAACAACGTACGAAACAATCGCACAAGCAGGAATACATCATACCTTGAGGCCGGCCTAGCATATGCCAGAGCCACTGGGGTATGGATGTGAGGTCAGCACGAAGATGAGAGAAAAACATAATCAGGATAGGAAGCTAGGGAGAAATAGCGAGAAGGTTAGGGAACGTGCAAGTCGGAAGGTGTGACACCCCCGTAATAATATGATCTAAAGTCACAGATCTCCTTGGGGATCCAGGGGCACTTGCCATAAACCCATGGCAGCCTGGCACTGACGTTAAGAACATACGGAACAACATCACAGTTAGAGAGATAGGCATCGGAGAACAAGGAATGAACGAAAACACAGAAGCAATAACGGGTAGTGAGACCCTCAGAAACAGCAGTGATACCCGGGTATTAGGAACTGAGGTGAGCAAGAAACGAACCCCGTCTAGGAGAATAGGATCCAACCCATTTCTCGACGCAGTAGTTGTTCGGTGAGACACCAACAGGCTTATAATAATTATACTAAAGAGGAAAATTCGGAAACAGCAAAACAAAAGGGGGTAGGAAGGAATCGAGCAACTGTCGACGAGGATGGAGTCAAGCTCTCCTCCTTCCTTGTGGTAGTTGCGCGGAGAAATCCGAGTCACCAAGGTCGGAGACAAACTCCATTCCTTGTCTTTGTGGTCGTTGCGCGATGGGGGTCTGTGGCCTCCCTAGGAGATCATGCCAGGAAATCCACCGGTGGTAGGAACAAGTGGAAACAAGAGATAGAAACAAAGCAGTAGGAACACGGTATACGTAGAGGTAGAATATGGTAAAACGAAGAGACAACAGATACTAACAAAGGAACGTCAGAAACACTGGTACACTAGAGGGATCAGAACAATAGTAGGGGAAACACACATACACACGATTATGCGATTGACTAGTAGAGCAAATAGAAACAGATTGACCTAGGAAGGGAAATTACATAAAATGAGAGGTTAAACACATAAGGTAGTGTAGATAAGTTAAAGCAACAATGGAAAGAATCAATTATCGTACCAATTTATAAGAAAGGAGATAAAACTGACTGCAACAACTACAGGGGCATCTAATTACTTTCAACTTCGTACAAATTCTAACAAATATATTAGTAAGCAGACTTACTCACTACATTGATGACATTCTAGGAGATCATCAATGTGGATTTAGAAGAAACAGGTCTACAACAGATCAGATTTTTAGTCTAAGACAGATTTTAGAAAAGAAGTGGGAATATAATGGTACTGTACATCAACTATACGTAGACTTCAGAAAAGCATATGATTCAATTAAGAGGGAGAAGTTATATAGTATCCTGCTGGAGTTCGGAATTCCTAAAAAGTTAGTTAGAGAATGTGTCTAAATGGCACAAAGAGTAGCGTGTAGGCAAACAGTTTTCAGACACTTTTGAAATCCAGAATGGGTTGAAGCAAGGAGATGCACTATCTCCTCTACTATTTAATTTTGTACTAGAGCATGCCATTAAATCTTTAGAGAATGAGGAAGGCTTACAACTCAATGGTATTAATAAGCTGTTAGTTTATGCTGATGATGTAGTATTGTTGGCCGATAGCGAGGAGATACTAAAGGACAACACGCACACACTATTGAGTAACACTAAGAAATTAGGACTGGAAGTAAATATCAATAAAACTAAATATATGGTCACACGTAGAAATACATTAAATAATGGAAATGGACAGCTAATGACAAATGAGGGAAATTTTGAGGAAGTGGCTGAATTCAAATACCTAGGAACAATAATCACAAATAGGAATGAGATGCACAAAGAAATTAAACATAGGCTCAATTCTGGAAATGCGTGCTATTATGCATTGCAGAGACTCTTGATGTCCCAACTCCTTTCAAAAAACGTTAAACTGAAAATATATAAAACTATTATTCTACCAGTTATATTATATGGGTGCGAAACATGGACTCTTACTTTAAGGGAGGAAAGGAGATTACAAGTATTCGAGAATAAAGTACTTAGGAAAATTTTTGGACCAAAGAGAGATGAACAGACAGGTGAATGGAGAAGACTACATAACAATGAACTACATGGTCTTTATAGGAAGCAAGATATAATAAGAACAGTTAAGTCCCGTAGACTGCGATGGGCAGGACATGTTGCACGTATGGGGAATGGAAGACTTGCATGGAAGCTTCTTGTAGGAAAGCCAGAGGGAAAACGTCCAGTTGGTAGACCAAGAATGAGGTGGGAGAATAACATTAACTATGATTTGAGGGAAGTAGATTATACAGGGAATTATTGGAAAGCATTGGCTCAGGATAGGGATGTATGGAGAGCTTATGTCCGTGCGGCCATGAACCTACGGGTTCGATAGTGCCAGTGAGTAAGTAAGTAAGTAACCTTGGAACGTATCCCCTATATACCCATACAAATTACCATTCCATATTCGCGGCATATTTGCACGGACATTATCCCTCGGCGAGTAAGGAGACTGTGACTGTATAGATTCGGCCCCCTCATGCACAACACGTTTTGCGAAACATGTTCTTGCAAACACACAATTGCGTGTTTAAAAATCTTGAAAATTAGTTAAGTTCTGAGACCGGTCTTTCACAGGTAGTGTTCTGAAGTTACTGAATAAAGATGGCTGAAACATATGTATCATTCTCATTAAGCGAAAAAGTGAAAGTGATTGAAGATAAATCTCCAAACATTTCCGGACCGATGCTCCAAAGTCAGGCTGTAGCTCTTGTTAAATCCCTAAGGGAATAACGATTTCAAGGAATCTTCAGGTTGGCTGGAAAGTTTTAAAAGACGACACAACGCAGTGCAGAATGATATTTGCGGGGAATCAATGAATGTGGACGAAAGTGTAGTTAGTGAGCGAAAACTGATACTGCAAACATGAATTTCAGGATACGCGCTTAAGAGACGTTTTTAACTTTGACGCGCGTTACCGTCGAAGTCGCTCATACATACTATACTTCACTTTTCAACGGCAGCAAAACTACAGTTAATCCAAAGTACATAAAAAGACATATACGGTACTGTATAATCTAAGATTATTTATTAATAAGTTTTAGTTTTTTTATAATGCGGAATTTTGTCCAATACGATTAGGCTTTGAGCAAGTTTTACTGTATAATGGTACATAAACTATACGTAGACTTCAAAAAAGCATACGATTCAATTAAGAGGGATAAGTTATATAGTATCCTGCTGGAGTTCGGAATTCCTAAATAGTTAGTTAGACATACACGAATGTGTCTAAATGGCACAAAGAGTAGGGTGCGTGCAGGCAAACAGTTTTCGGATACTTTTGAAATCCACAATGGGTTGAAGCAACTAGGTGCACTATCTCCTCTACTATTTAATTTTGTACTAGAGCAATGCTATCAAATCTTTAGTGGATGAATAAGGTCTACAACTAATTGGTACTAATAAGCTGTTAGTTAATGTTGATGATGAAGTACTATTGGACATAGCGAAATGATACTAGGGGCTAACACGCACACACTATTGAGTAACACTAAGAAATTGTGACTGGAAGTAAATATCAATAAAACTAAATATATGGTCACACGTAGAAATACATTATATAATGGAAATGGACAGCTAGCATGAGGGAAGTTTTGAGGAAATGACTGAATTTAAATACCTAAGATCATTAATCACAAATAGGAATGAGATTCACAAAGAAATTAAACATAGGCTCAATTCTGGAAATGCGTGCTATTACACATTACAGGGACTCTTGACATCCCAACTCCTTTGAAAAAACGGTAAACTGAAAATATTCTTCTTCTTCGTCGCGCTTTAGCCTGTTCCGGCTCCAAATTGCTGATGTTTCCATCTTTTCTTTGGTCTTCCCAAATTTCTTCTTCCTCGTGGTGAATAGTTGTATGCTGCTTTTGGTATTCTATTCTCAGTCATTCTTGCTAAGAGTTCTTTCCAGTTTGTTCTGTATTTCACTATTGTTGTGTTTAATTCCCCTACTTTTAGTTGTCTTATTTCCGTGTTTTTTGTCTGTTCTTTGATATCCTGCCATTGGTCTGAGGAATTTCATTTCTGGCAGATTGTTGTGTTGTCACTGTCAATGTTTCGAATCCATAAGTAATAATAGGAACTGCCATTGTCTTGTAAAATTACATTATAGAGTCTTTCCTGGATTTATTTTTCAAAATTCATTTTAGTGTTCCTGTTATATAATTATATGAATGTGAAACATGGACTCTTACTTTAAGGGAGGAAAGGAGATTAATAGTATTAGAGAATAAATTTCTTAGGAAAATTTTTGGACCAAAGAGAGATGAACAGACAGGTGAATGGGGAAGACTGCATAACAGTGAATTACATGGTCATTATAGGAAGCCATATATAATAAAAACAGTTAAGTCTCGTATACTCCGATGGGCAGGACATGTGGCACGAATGGGGAATGAAAGACGTGCACGGAAACTTCTTGTAGGAAAACCAGAAGGAAAACGCCCAGTTGGTAGACCAAGAATGAGGTAGGAGAATAACATTAACTATGATTTGAGGGAAGTAGATTATACAGGGGATGATTGGAAAACATTACCTCAGAATAGGGATGTATGGACAGCTTATGTCCGAGCGGCCATTAACCTACGGGTTCGATAGTGCCAGTGAGGTAATTAGTTATTTAATATACTAATATATATATGTCCACTGCTGTGGTCTCGAGGTAGCGTGGTGCCTTGTCACGCAGCGGGCCCGGGTTCGATCCCCGGTCGGGGCAGTTTTTCTGGGTGAGGTTTCTTCGGGGTTTTTCTTCACCTGTAAGACAAATGTCAGGAAAACTTTGAGGCCCAAACGGTCCCCGAAATCATATGGCCATCATCATTCTTATCATTATCATCATCATCTTTCACCGGTGTGGAAAGCAACGGGAAGCTACCACACCTGCAATTCCCTAGTAAAGCTGCAAGCAAAGCATGAAAATTCTATGATTGCAGTGAAGGACCTGCCTTCGGGCAGAATTACTATGGATGGAGATATATATATATATATGGAAATCTCATATGGTAATACCAAGGAACACTGGAGTCATTTGAAAACCTCTACACAGATAGCTGCAGACGAAACAATAGTATACAACGAGAGCAAGAATATTAAGAAACCTTGGGTCACAGAAAAAATGTTAGAGAAGATGGAAGAAAGAAGAAAATGGGAAAATAGCAATACAGAAGAAGCCAAAAGAAACTACAGGAAACTAAACAACGAACTTAGATGAGAAACTGACAAGGCAAGGGAGAATTGATGAAGCAGAAATGTGAAGAACTAGAGCAGGGTCCCCCAAACTTTTTAATGGGCCGGGCCAATAACTGATTGTGCAATTGATCGCGGGCCGGAACAACTTCTTGGCAACAGCAATCAGACACCTTTTCACAAATTCGCCATCAGAAAACGGTTTTCCGTTTTCAGCAATTAGTTTCGGAACTTCATAACTCGCTTCGGTAACATTTCTTTGTCTTACACCACCACCCTGAATTAATAACTGCTGTTGTGCCGTAACTTTAGAAAGGAGCTCGTTCGCTTTTTCAGTACGCTCATCTCCATCAAATTTATCAAAATGGCTATGCTTTATTTGGTAATTTGTTTTAATGTTATATTCTTTCACAAATGCAATAACATAATTACAAATAACATATAACACTTTGTTTCAATGCTCCATCACGAAGTACTTGCTGGTCCAGGATTAGTTAAACTCCCTACATTCGGAATCAACTTTGCGTTTTTTTAAGTATTTTCTCACTTTAACACTATTTTTACAACTAGTCCGTGCACAGGCTACTGTTTGATTGACAAAATAACAAGCGAAACAATTAACGTTCAATGTTTGGAGGGGGGGAAACGGTAAATAAGGGAACAATCATCTCTATTACTTTGTCAAGAGAAGCGGTGACACCTCAAATCAACATTCCAGAGAGATGAATTTCACACAGGGATGTTCAAACTAGATGTTACATTATAAGATCTAAATTAAAAATATAAAATTAATTTGTTCATTTCATTCCTTACGCGGGCCATATGAAAAGCCATGGCGGGCCGAATGTGGCCCGCGGGCCTTAGTTTGGACGGCTCTGAACTAGAGAATCTGGAGAGGAAAGGAAAATATGATTTAATGTACCAGGACGTTAAAGGCTAGGACAATGGAAAGAAGAGCAGGAAAACTATGTGGCTGATTCAGGACGAAAATAATGAAGAAATAACATGGGGAAAATATGTAGAAGAGTTATATGAGACAAGAAATCGTCCGGGTAACTTGGACATAGAAAATGAAGAAGAGGTATCAGAAGATGAAAAAGAATTTTTAATTCTGAAGGAGGAAGTTGAACTAGCAATTAAGGAAATGAAAAATGGGAAAGCAACAGGGGTAGATGGAATCCCCATTGAATTGGTGAAATGCTTGGGTGAAGGAAAGAAGGAAATTCTGCATTTATGCAACAAGATACATAAAGAAGGTGAATGGCCCGAAATATTGACTGAGACAGTGTTAATACCAATACCGAAGAAAAACAATGCAAAGAAATGTAAGGAGTTCAGGACTATCAGCTTGATATCACACTCTGCAAAGATACTCCTGCGAATACTGAATCGACGTTTACGTTCTACGATGGAAAGCGAATTGGAAGAACAGTTTGACTTCAGGAAGGGAAAAGGTACAAGAGATGCAATTGGATTGATACGAACAATAGGAGAAAGATATATAGAAAAAGATAAAGACGTTTATGCAGTATTTGTTGACCTAGAAAACGCCTTTGACAGAGTAAATTGGAATAAACTCCTGAAGATCTTGAAGAAAAGTGGAGTGAACTGGAAGGAGAGGAGGCTCATAAGTAGTCTTTATATGAAACAGCGAATAAAATTGAAGATAGGAGAAAAAATGTCAGAGGGAAGAAAAATTGGAAGGGAGGGTAAGGCAAGGATGTCCTCTACCACTTACTCTTTTCAACATCTACCTGAAAGACCTAATGAAGAACTGCTTCAGCAATACGGGAGGCGTAAACATGGGAGGAAGAAGAATAAAATGCATAAGATTTGCTGATGATATGGCTTTGTTAGCAGAAGATGCAGTGACACTGAGGAACTTGCTGATGGAGCTAAATGATAAGTGCGAGGATTATGGGATGAAGATAAATATAAATAAGATGAAGGCCCATGATTATAGGAAAGAAACCAAGGAAGATAAACATGAGGATTAAAGATGAGGCCATGGAGCAAATGGAGAGCTTCAAATACTTGGGTTGTATTATCAGTAGTAACATGAACAGCGGTCAAGAAATAAGGCAGAGGATAGCAATGACAAAAGAAGCTTTCAACAAGAAGAGAAGCATTTTCTGCGGACCTTTGACAAAAGAATTAAGGAAGAGGCTAGTGAAGTGCTTTGTGTGGAGTGTAGAATTGTATGGTGCAGAGACTTGGACATTACGACGGAATGAGGAAAAGCGACTGGATATGGAGAAGAATGGAACGTATAAAATGGACAGACAAAGTAAGAAATAAAGATGTGCTAGACTGAGTGGGTGAAAGAAGAACAATGTTGGAACTCATAAAGAAGAGGGGGAAAAATTGGATTGGCCACTGGCCAAGAAGAAACTGCCTGCTGAAGGATGCTCTGGAAGTAATGGTCAACGGAAAGAAAGTTAGAGGCAGGAAGGCATCAGAAGATAGACAATATTAAAATAAATGGTTTGTATGCAGATACAAAAAGGAAAGCTGAGTTAAGGAAAGGGTGGAGAATGCTGAGTTTGCAATGAAAGACCTGCTCTTGAGCAGAACACTATAAATGAATATATGATATTTTATTGGATATCTAGAATGGGCCATGCTTTTGCTGAATTAAAATTTAGTTTTGTTTAATCAAAATCAAAGTGGGAGGTAACAGTATGAGGTATTTACATTAATGAATGAGTTGTAGAAAATGCTTTAACATCTCACCTCATAAAGTTGTGTGTCTTAATGATACCGGTTTCAGAAGTATAATTTTAAGCGATGGCGTTCCAGGGAGGAAGCCATGGTGTCTATGCTCCACCCCCCCCCCGAGAATTTATTTAAAGATAAATTATGAGATTAAATAAGGAACTATTAACGTGTACTTAAAAAATCAAATAAACTTCGGCGCATTAATTAGCAAAAAGCGTTGCTGACTGGCCACGAATAAACTCGTGATCGATGCGTTTTTATTTCTCGTCAGCCCGCACGGTGACTTGAGATAGATTCTGAAAAAAAATAAATAAATAACGGTCAACACTGTGTTAATGTTGAACGAAACATAAATTTAACGGTCTATCTTGGTATTGTGCACGTGCAGTGACTGCTTTTCTCAGACCTCATCGTTTGTTTATTCGATCAGCATAAAAAGTATGTTGGTAATATTTGTTTTGTATTACATGCAGAGATAATATTACATGTTACATGATGTCGTGAATGTTTTGTCTTGTTTAGAGTTTGTATTTCACTCCAGTACAAGAACGAAAAATAATGGCAAGTTCGAATTCATTAACTAGTGTAAATGAGGTTAATGTGCAGGCAAGATTCTCTCATATTTCAAACCTTAAAGTTATTTTGATTTCCCTAGTACCTACAAATTTGTATTTCAGCCAAATTTTACTCAGGCTTAATCTCTGTTTTAGAAAAAAAAATTGAAAGAAATGGAACTACACTGCTGCTCAAAATTAAAGGATCAGCTTCGTACCCTCGAAAAAATAGGTAGTTTTTAAATGGCTGTATCTTCGCGAAAAATGATCGAAAAAATTAAAACGCGTCTTGAAGCTTGAAGACCCTAGTGTCTGAATCAGAAATTCAATTATTTTTTTCGTCCACTTTGATATTTTTTTTCAGTATAAAGTTGAAGGAGTAGAGCGCCAAAAATTATCGTCAAGTTTGACTTTTTACATAATTCATTTTTATGTTAATATAACATAGTTAAATTATAACGATTTCATTGATTTTTTATCTTTTTCTTCTAATTTTAATGGGATTTGTCACATCCTATTCCTGCGTACTTATATGCTTAAATTAAACAACCTTTCAGAGAGTAGGCCTATTCAATTTTACAACACCATAGGAGCGTATGCTATTCTTGTGTGTTTTTTTAGTATTATTTACGTTTTACAGATTAAAGATAGCTGAGAGCATAGAATTTTGTTTGATGTACAACAAATTTTCAGAAAGAAACACAGATTATTAAAACAATAAAAATAAATGTCTAAACTCTTTTTTATTTCTTATGTGACAATCCCTCTTAATCGATTTATATAAAGTAAAGCTTTATTTATAGACGGTGGCTTAACATTTTTCGGCCGGACCTTACCCAAAAAAGTTTCTCGGTCCCAATTTATTGACGTAAGACTGTTCTTTTTATAAAACATGCCTACCGTGAATTTTTTGCTTAGTTACACTGTACCAACTTAGGATAGAGTAGAGTCTGAGGAGTTGTACGTTACGCAACTGTTAGTATATGACTAAATTAAATTATTAATATTCCATTGATTATTTTAGGAATTTCGAAATGACCGAAAACGCTTGAACCCAAACTCAATAAGTACATACTTAAAAAAAAGTAGAGAAAAGACATAACAGCAGTGAAGCACGGGAAACACCTGTAAAAAGATCTAATACATCACCATTACGTTGTGATGATGATATCATAATAGTAATAATTTGACAGTTTATTTCAATGTATTTGGATTTAACGATGATCTGAATATGAACATTGGAGAGCTAACTAACAATGAAAACCCAAAGACATTTATATTGGAATTGACTAGCAGTAACAGTACTTTCAACAACGATATAGGGCATTTTATAAATAAAAAAGACCGATGAATATACAAAGTGTCAATTATTGGAACGACCATGGGAACTACCAAAGTCATATAAATTCCCACATTCACTTTACAAAATGGTGGGAAGGAGTTGATATCTTATTTCGGTCATCAGCACACGGAACAAAGGAATTGGTTAGTTCTTTCCCATATGAGGCAGAGGTTGTTTTGTAAGTTCTGTGTGCTGTTTATTGATGAAAAATGTGGCCGTATAATGAAATGATATCGCAAAACCTTGTCACCCAATCGTTTACTTAATTCGCCAAGCTTTTAGGAAAAAATGGACATTTACAATCACACGAAGACACTTCTTACCACTAAGTATGTGCTCAAGGAAACTTCCTGCAAAACTACCACAATCCACAAAAGGCTGTTGAAAATCAGCTAAATACTCAACAACTGCAACAAGTAAAAGAAAACAAAGAGGGACTTTGGTTAATAGTAGAATATATAATAGTCTTGGGTAGACAAAACATTCCTCTCAGAGGCCACCGAGACGACGGCCGTCTCAACGAAGAGGCTGGGCCCCGTTATAAGGGTAATTTTAGAGAATTGTTAAGATTTATAGCGTCTGCAGGAGACGAAAATCTTAATCGACACTTGTTAACATCCTCTTCAAGAACCGCATACTTAGGCAATATAACACAAAAAAAAACAATTAATAGCATGCTATTGTGAAGAAATAACAAATAAAATACTGAATTGAATTAGGAATGTGAAGTATTATTCTGTTATATTTGACGAAACAACAGATTTTCTAATTCAGAACAGCTTTCTTTGAACTTGAGATATTAGTATAAAAATGAGATTCATGAAGATTTCGTCAAATTTATTGACGCTTATGAGAGGATTACAAATGTCAATCCAGATCAAGACCCAAATAGTGAACAACGCCTAATTGTTATAAACTTAATGCAAGAACTGTCCATACACTTAAACAACTGTGTAGGAATTTGTACTTACAGTTGTACTGTAATGTCTTCTGAAGCTGTCGGTGCAGTCACTGAAATACAGAAAGTTGTGAAGGAAGCATACGTTTCGTTTATTGTTTGGTCATACGACTTATAATAGGCCTATAAAAGTTGTGATATGTTTAATGACTAAATACTGCTTAAAACTGTTTAAAAACACATTATTAGCTAAAATTTACAAAGTAATTTATTTGTTAATTTACACAGACACATACACCCCCCCCGAAAATTTACACGGACCCATGCCCCTCCCCCTGAAAATGTGTCCTGGAACAGTCCTTGGATGGAAGTAAAATTATACTTTTGAAACCAGTATCATGAAGACACGTAACTTTATGAGGTGAGATGTTAAATAATTTTCTCCAACTCATTCATTAATTTAGTTTGTATCATTGTCAAATAATTTGACTAATAGTATTCTGAAGCTATGATTAATAAAATACGGTTTATTCTGACATGTAATTACACCATCTTGTATTTCTCTTCTTTAGCTTCCTTCTGCAAAATATTCCAAAGTTCTCATGGAGTTATTTATTCCATGACACGATCTTTAAAAAGCATGTGTTACTAATTGTAAAATATGTAAGTTTAAATTAAAAAAAAAAAAAGATTAAATGTATCAAAACCAGTCTTCAAGAAATTTATAAACATGAGGTGAGTCGTGAAAATTCTAACTTTCTATAAATTAATTAAATAATGGTATTATTAATTACTGGGGCACGCCGTAGCGTAGTGGTTAAGGCACCGAGCTACAAGCCGGAGGGTCGAGGGTTCAAGTCCCGTTGGGGTCAGGATTTTTAAACTGACCCAAACCCTCTGGCGGCACTATGGCCCTGGGGTCGACTCAGCCTCTAACGGAAATGAATACCAGACGCTTGTTCTGGGGTAAAGGCGGCCGTCACGCAGGGCTGACAACCCAGCTGACATAAAGTGCCGATTGTCTAGAAAAAGTGGGAGCCTTAACCTCCTACCCCAAGGGCCTCCGGGCCTGTTGTGGGATCACTTTACTTTTATTATTAATTACTATGAAATACTAGTTTATTATCAACATAATTAATTTTGTAATTTCTCTTAATTTAATAATGATATTTAACCCATTTGCTTCAGGTTTAAATGCTGAATGCATTTTCCCAGAAATCGGATTTAAGCTACCGTCAAATATATTTCCCACTATTAAGACATTCAAAACAAACAGAAGATAACGGTACTCGAGATCACAATAAGGTTCAAGGCAAAAACACACCCTCTACTATTCATAAATGTTAATAGAAGATTACCCTGCCAAGGGATGTACAAAATATTGCAAAATATATAACAGCAGAGCTAAGCGAGTGTATCTCGTCTTCTGAGTTGAACGTCATTTAACTGCCGGCGAGTCTACCTCGTCTTTTGAGGCGACTGGGTTAAATCCATTCTCTTCTAAAATAATGTATAATTATCAGAACGTGAGCAAGTTGTCATAAAAAGAAATCAGATTTAAATATGTTTGTAGGAAGTAATATAAAGAGGTTTATTTAATAATGAAGATATTTGGTGTGCATATTCTTACCTGTTATGGTTATTTTTGTTGAACATATGTTGAACAAAAACAACTATAAGAGGTAAGAATTTCTTAATTATGTATGTAGGTTATTTATTCCTTATTATTCTGTAATTTATTAATTTATATTAGTGAACATTTCCTTGCGGGACTAATTTCACAAATTAGAGCTGGTTAGCGGTACTAGTTGCAATGCGGGAACAGTGGAAGACAGGAAGTTCGCAATAAATATATACTGTTTGTTGCGTATTTTCAACAAACACAAAATAAAAAATATTGGAAATTCCTCCCTTCATTTTCGAAACGTTTCTGGCATCTCCCTAGGAAATTGATCAACACATTATGCACTTCCCTCTGAGAAATAGCAATTTGACGAATGTTATTTTTGAGTTCATCTGAAGTATATGGATTTATCTTGTATACTTTCTCTTTTAAAAGGGGCACGCCGTAGCGTAGTGGTTAAGGCACTGAGCTACAAGCCGGAGGGTCGAGGGTTCAAGTCCCGTTGGGGTCAGGATTTTTAAACTGACCCAAACCCTCTGGCGGCACTATGGCCCTGGGGTCGACTCAGCCTCTAACGGAAATGAGTACCAGACGCTTGTTCTGGGGTAAAGGCCGTCACGCAGGGCTGACAACCCGGCTGACATAAAAAGTGCCGATTGTCAAGAAAAAGTGGGAGCCTTAACCTCCTACTACCCCCAAGGGCCTCCGGGTCTGTTGTGGGATCACTTTACTTTACTTTTACTTTACTTTACTTTCTCTTTTAAAGCAAGAAAGCTTGGCGCAGAGCTATGGGACTTGCGGTGATTCGAGTCCCATGGAGGAAGAAATTCTCTCATGGAATTTCGGCCAGTATGGGACCGGTGCCCATCCAGCATCGTGAGCCATTTGGGTAGCTAAAATAAGTAGCGACTCCAGGTTGAGAAAACCAACTGTAACGGTTGGGGGACCCGACATGTTGACCACGTGTCACCCCTATACTAGCTCGATGATCGTCTACCTCTGTGATTAACACATGTGGATGTGAGGCCAGCAGCCGGCTGGTAGGCCAAGGGCCTTCTAGGCATGTCGCGCTTGGAGTAATTCTCGTTATGATTTCTTATACATTTGAAAATTATATTACACTCATTTAATATTTAATAATCCATTAATTTAAATTTAGTTCATTCCTTTTATTTGTTATTAATTTAAGATATGATTAGTTAGTTTACTTCCAAAGGCATTACTAATTTGATATATTTTTTCCCATTTTTAATCTGGATTTACGTAAATCAGCAGTGACTATATATTTCATATTTAACATTTCTTCATTTTTATAAGCAAGGGTTGTTGAAATTATAGGAAAAAGCAAAATAAAGGACATATAGTATTTGCTACCAAAAATTAACAACTAGCAGGGAACACACTCGATGTCCGGAAAATATCCAAACAATATACCGTATAGGCCTATCTCGGCAGATAAGGCGACCTTCAGATAAGTCGAGGTATAGATTTTTGTCAAAGTTTTATAGTATATATCTGTCCTATAAGACGACCCCCAAACTATCAATGGCCTATGAATTTAGTTTAGATCAGCGATCATTACTAGCTTACTGTATAGCGTATACAAAATTACCGTATTCGTAATTTTTCAAATTAAATTTTATGTTATATCTTGTTAATATTTTAACCCCTCATTATGATAAATACATTTTATTTTCATTCAACCGGCAACACTGCTACACTTTCGATAAGTTGTACTAGCTCGAGAGATGAGACCCATAGAGAACGAAGATGAGACCTGTCTCATGGAAGACGGTTGAGGGGAAAGGAGATTGTATGATAATGAAGGACTCTATGATGAAGGAAAACTTGCCGCGTGAGAAATTTCTTGTTACGCTACTATCAAACGCAAAGATATAAGTTATCCGCATATTTAAATGCTATACAGTGTCTTTGTGGTTCAATAAGAAGATATTTGAGAAATAAGACCACAAGGGAAACTCAATTCAAATTTTACAAAACAATAGCCGTTCCAACGTTAACATACGGGTCTGAGACTTGGCCTTTAACGATCTCTGATAAAAATAAAATTGAGACAATAGAAATGAGATTTCTCAGATCAGTTGCAGGTGTATCTCTAAGAGATCAAAAGAGAAGTCAAGATATCAGAGATGAATTACAAATATATAATATAAACGAGAGAATACACAGAAATAAACGTAATTAGTTTGAACATATACAAAGAATGCCAAATAATCGTTTATTAAAGCGGCTGCTTCATTATAGGCATCTAGGCCGAAGAAATGTAGGAAGACCAAAACGTCGTTGGAAAGACGACCTGCACCTGCAGCATATAGTGCACCGGGGAGCGGAACGGGCCAACAGGCCCATACCTTGAAGAAGATGATGATGATGATGATGACAGTGCCCTTTTCATCATGCATAGTAATAATAACACTATATTAATAATTAAAAGAAACAACGCAATATAAGCAATAATGTCCATTTTTATTTACTACACAAAACAGACTGCAAAAGAATTGAATAACCGGATGTTTTCAGGACTGGTTTGATAGTAGCTGTACTCACGGGGATTCACTGACAGTTCCCCCCCCCCGTGCTAACTGATCAGTTTGTCACCGCGCATCATTACGTCAGTTGCAATCAGTGGTTTTGTTATTTGCGTGTCGTGTGTTCAAGTAATTTTTATTATTTGCCGATGATGATGATGATGATGATGATGAATGTGAGGATTTTGCAGGATTTTAAATACATTGGTGAGTTATTATTTTCATTTTATAATGGTTTTAATTTATATAAATTTCAATCTAATTTTTTTGTATCTGTCCTATAAGAAGACCCTGGATTTTGGGGGCTTTTTTTATGGTTCAACTATCGTCTTATCTGCCGAGATATACAGTATATATATATATATATATATATATATATATATATATATATATATGGAGAGATTGGACAAAACAGGGTACTGTATTATATCTTAGTGGTTACAATCTGTCATCTTTCGAATGATTATCGAACTACTTTCCGAACAGTACCAAGTTATAAAACATTTCAGTTGTGGCGGAGAGTTTATTTGCTTGCCAGTGAGAAAAAATTGTATCATGTATTCGTATGTGTCAGCAGTGATTATTAATATTTCTGTGGTAAAGGGCACCTTAATAATCTTCTTCTCAACTATATTTTCACAATGTAAGTTGATATTATCATTTAATAGATATATTTATATATTCATTTACAACAATCATGTTCCTAACCTCTGAATTCCATGCATGCCACTGTTTTATAGAAAAAGTAGTGTGGTTGTAGAAAATGGGGTAGTAAACAGTTCTCTAAAATGGGATACCACATTTTATCCTCCATGTCCCGCACCATAGCTGATCAGTTCGTAGGCACCGTGTTTACCAGCAGGATTATGGGACGTACATTGGTTCAAGTCCCCATGAGGGAAGAAATTTTGTCATAGAATTTCGGCTGACCCTATGGGGCGGGTGCTCAACCAGCATCGTGAGGAATTTGGGTAGCTACAATAAGTAGCGGCTCCTGATTGAGAAAACTAGCTTTAACGGCTGGAGATTCCGAGCATGGTGAACAGATGTCACTCTTAAACTGGTTGGATAATAATCGTTCACATCTATGATTAACACGTGGATGTGAGGCCAGCAGCAGTATGGTAGGCCAAGAGCCTTCAAGATCTGTCGTGCCATTGAATTTATTTTTATCCTCCCCTTTAGTAACGAATTTATTATTTCTCTATACAGGTATTAAAAAAAAATCACAATGAATTCTAAATACCAAAGAAAAACAACAAGGCTATAAGTTCATTCCAAAACTTACTGTTACATTTTGATATCTTGCAAAAATCATTAGCTAAAGTGTTTGAATATTTATTATAACATGATATTACACTTAATTTATAATTAGTGCCAAGACATTATCAATTATTATCTATTAATTTGATGGTATCCTGTTTTATCCTAGCAATCCTACAAAACAGGTTACTATGCTTCAATTAAGATATATTTTACTTTATCGGAAAGTATATAGTTTATACAAATTTGAAAATGTCTGTAGATTAACAAAAGTATTTTTATATAGAACTGCAAAATATTACTTTCTTGTGCCAACTTTATCTTAAAGCTTAGGTACCCTGTTTTGCTAAACTTCCCCTACCATTCGAAAGATCATCCCAAAATATGTTGAGATCTCGAATTTTGCATACTGTGATCCACATAATATGAACGAACTACACTGTATTCCTAATTTGTTGAAAAAGCGAGTAAACAGATTTTATGACCTTTTTACCCCACTGGCTATCAAGCAGGGAGTTCCAGTGAAACTCGCTTTGTTTTTCTGTCAGTTGTGTTACCAATGTTGTAAGGGTTAGCGTAAAATAAATGTTAGCTATTATTATTATGTATTAACAAAGTGCACATAAATGCTAATTATTTACATTTGGCACTGAACTGTCTATTAAAATTCCAAATAATGTACATTAGTAATTTGTCAAGTTAGTTTGGTAAATTGTGAACAAAGCTTTTTGTCTGTTTACTTCTAATGCTAGCTGCATTTCAGTCATTGAATTCTGTATCATGAATATGCTCAAAACATTCTATGAAGCTCTCTTTATGCTCAAACACAGTATTAAGAATTCTGAGTTGAAAGTACCACCTAGTTGGGGGGAGAGGAAGATATCCTCTTTTTTACAAATTGAACACAGCAATCCATTCTGTTAGGTGATCTTGAAAACAATGGGCCGTTTCCCAGTATATCCCCGAAAATTTTTCTATTCTGAATGGAGGAGGATGTTGTATTTTGAAGAATAATGTTTCCTTGGTGGGCATAATAGTGGACGTACTTAGCATTTGCATAATGCTTCCTGGTCAAACACTGCACACCTCCGTTTTGACCCTTCATTGCCTATGCACCATCTTAAGTTAGTCATATAAGTGCAAGAAATTTGTCAATGCAATCTTCTTTAACTGCTTGAAATATTTTCAACCAAGCTCTGAGCACTTCTGTCTCAGATATTAGAAAATTCCTAAATGTTTTCTCTAACTTCACGACTGATTTCATACCCTAAAATTAGGGCCTACTGAGTCTTGTATGAGCTGTCTGTCATTTCATCAGCCTGCAGTGATACATAATCTACCTTATATCTACCAGTATAGCTATTAAAATATAATTTTGAATAGTTTTTTAAATACATTTAAATACCGTGACAGTTTCTAAATGATCTTTCAAGATACTATCAATTGTAGCAGTATACCCCAGATTACTCAACTATTCCTTTTCGTCGTGACCTTGCAAAGCAATTTCAAACTTGCCACAAAATATAATTGCATTTATAATTCGCGATGATACATACCTATTATTGTCCACCTGTTCATTGAACTTCTGAATTAAAGTACATATCCATCATTGAGTTAATGTTGGATATTAATTTTACCCAATAGAGCTAAGTAAATTTCGTTGTTTAAATGATTTTTAGAAAGTCCGTGTTTCTTAACTCTTACAGATAGATGTTTCAAAACTGTCATTGGGTCATTCCATCTCAAGTGGTCTAATTTTTAATGTCATCCACGCTGACCATCACCAATTTTCCTGAAACTTGGCGTTGCTTCAGATCCACCCTAAAAATGAAGTTATGCAAAATTTAAAATCATAATATCAAGTGTTTGGGAAACTATGGCCTTTCACATGGAGGCCTGTTTGATGAATCCATCAAGTAACCGAACAACATTCAATTTTTACCTCTTTGTTACTACAAGGTAAATGCAAGTAGGGACCTCGTATTTCTATGTCTTGCACAACTTTTTATCCTAAATCCAAACAAACGTAGTTCTACGAAAGGAAGTCCATCCTAGGAGTCACCAGAGTAGATCAAAGTGCCTAACAAAATCTGTCATATCAAATTTTAGTCCTCTTTAGGACCAAATATATCAAGAACAAAAAACAAACGGATGCTTATATTTGGTAAATTTGTTAATGGTGGTTGAGACAGTGCACTGCCCAAATATCTTTATTCATAGCCACTTATCTAGGATTATACTAGATCATAAACATATCCAGTTGTTAAAAGTGAGCTATGTTCAAGCTCAAATAACGTGAATTACGTCATCCCAAATGTTATTTTCTTTAGTACCATTAGCAAGAGCACATCTTCATCTACTAGAATCAACTTATTTCATTTTTGAGCCTATTCAATTATGGCATGAAAAGTAAGGTGCCGTATATGCAATTGTTAAAAGTGATCTATGTCCAAGCTCAAATAAGATGAATTACGTCATCTCAAATGTTGTTTTCTTTAGTACCATTAGAAAAAGCACATCTTCATCTACTAGAATCAACTTATTTCATTTTTGAGTCCGTTCAATTATGGGATGAAAAGTAAGGTTCAAAATATGCAATTGTTAAAAGTGAGCTATGTTCAAGTTCAAGCAACGTGAATTACGTCATCTCAAATGTTGTTTTCTTTAGTACCATTAGAAAGATCTCATCTTCATCTACTATAATGAACTTATCTAATTTTTGAGTCGATTCAATTATGGGATGAAAAGTAAGCTTGAACTTAATGAGAAATTGCTTGTTGTCCACCACACTTAAATAATGCGACTTACTCAAGTGGCGCTTTAATTTTTCACCGCTACCACTCACAGTAGCAATGACGGAATATTACGTCAGGGAGTTTCTTGTAAGTCCAGACCAAAACTATGTAGCTTGTGGAGGGGTAGAATGACTTTGTTTTCCAGACTGTTGTAAGGTATTGTGAAACATCTTTTTTCAGTTTTCAATAGTTAATCGTTATGTGTTGTAGGAGTCCGACTAGTTAAATTTCATGTTATATAGTGTTTGGAATTCATGATGTCGGCTAGGAAAAACAGCGTGTTCTAAGATAATCTATCGATTTCGACTTAATTGAAAACATTTCTGATTATGAAATGAATGATAGTGATGCAAGTTTTTTTCATGGGGAATGAAAGGCGTGCATGGAACATTATTGTATGAAAACCAGGGGGAAACGTCCAGACCATGAATGAGGTGGGAGAATAACATTAACCATGATTTGAAGGAAGAAGATATACAGGGAATGATTGGAAAACATTAGCTCAGGATAGTGATGTGTGGAGAGCTTATAAATCTACGGTTTCGATAGTGCCAGTGAGCTAGTTAGTTAGATGCAAGTTTTTTTAGTGATGTTTCAATAAAAGGATCAACTGACGACGCATGTAATAATATTAGTGTGTTTGAGGAAGTTGTAGAGCTGGAAGGGAGATCAGATAGCGATGTTAATAGCGTAGGCCTAAATAGTGCAGACATAAGTTCCAGTTGGAATAATAGCCGTTCAGAAGGACCCAAATTTCAATTTATCGGTACGCCTGACACTTGTAAACAACCCAAAAGACCCTTTAGAAAGTTTTGAACAGTATATTTCAAGTCAGCTTGAACGTTGCTCACTTTTAACAATTGCATATTTGGCACCTTACTTATCATCCCATAATTGAATCGACTCAAAAATGAAATAAGTTGATTCTAGTAGATGGAGGTGTGCTCTTTCCAATGGTACTAAATAAAATAACATTTGAGATGATGTAATTCACCTTATTTGAGCTTGAACATAGCTCACTTTTAACAATTGCATATTTGGAAGCTTACTTTTCATTCCATAATTGAATGGGCTTAAAAATGAAATAAGTTGATTCTAGTAGATGAAGATGTGCTCTTTCTAATGTTACTAAAGAAAACAACATTTGAGATGTTGTAATTCATCTTATTTGAGCTTGAACACAGTTCAATTTTAACAATTGCATATTTAGCACCTAACTTTTCACGCCATAATTGAATGGGCTAAAAAATGAAATAAGTTGGTTACAGTAAATAAAGATGTGATCTTTCTAATGATACTAAAGAAAACAACATTTGAGATGACGTAATTAACATTTTTTGAACTTGACCATAGCTCACTTTTAACAATTGCATATTTGGAAGCTTACTTTTCATTCCATAATTGAAAGGGCTTAAAAATGAAATAAGTTGATTCTAGTAGATGAAGATGTGCTCTTTCTAATGGTACTAAAGAAAACAACATTTGAGATGTTGTAATTCATCTTATTTGAGCTTGAACACAGATCACTTTTAACAATTGCATATATAGCACCTTACTATTCATGCCATAATTGAATGGGCTAAAAAATGAAATAAGCTGATTATAGTAAATGAAGATGTGATCTTTCTAATGGTACTAAAGAAAACAACATTTGAGATGACGTAATTCACGTTGCTTGAACTTGAACATAGCTCACTTTTAACAATTGCATATTTGGACCTTACTTTTCATTCCATAATTGAAAGGGCTTAAAAATGAAATAAGTTGATTCTAGTAGATGAAGATGTGCTCTTCCTAATGGTACTAAAGACAACAACATTTGAGATGACGTAATTCATCTTATTTGAGCTTGAACACAGATCACTTTTAACAATTGCATATATAGCACCTTACTATTCATGCCATAATTGAATGGACTAAAAAATGAAATAAGCTGATTATAGTAAATGAAGATGTGATCTTTCTAATGGTACTAAAGAAAACACATTTGAGATGACGTAATTCACGTTGCTTGAACTTGAACATAGCTCACTTTTAACAATTGCATATTTGGACCTTACTTTTCATTCCATAATTGAAAAGGCTTAAAAATGAAATTAGTTGATTCTAGTAGATGAACTCTTCCTAATGGTACTAAAGAAAACAACATTTGAGATGACGTAATTAACATTTTTTGAACTTGACCATAGCTCACTTTTAACAATTGCATATTTGGAAGCTTACTTTTCATTCCATAATTGAATGGGCTTAAAAATGAAATAAGTTGATTCTAGTAGATGAAGATGTGCTCTTTCTAATGGTACTAAAGAAAACAACATTTGAGATGTTGTAATTCATCTTATTTAAGCTTGAACACAGATCACTTTTAACAATTACATATATAGCACCTTACTATTCATGCCATAATTGAATGGGCTAAATGAAATAAGCTGATTATAGTAAATGAAGATGTGATCTTTCTAATGGTACTAAAGAAAACAACATTTGAGATGACGTAATTCACGTTGCTTGAACTTGAACATAGCTCACTTTTAACAATTGCATATTTGGACCTTACTTTTCATCCCATAATTGAACGGACTCAAAAATGAAATAAGTTGATTCTAGTAGATGAAGATGTGCTTTTTCTAATGGTACTAAAGAAAACAACATTTGAGATGACGTAATTCATCTTATTTGAGCTTGGACATAGATCACTTTTAACAATTGCATATACGGCACCTTACTTTTCATGCCATAATTGAATGGGCTCAAAAATGAAATAAGTTGATTCTAGTAGATGAAGATGTGCTCTTGCTAATGGCACTAAAGAAAATAACATTTGGGATGACGTAATTCACGTTATTTGAGCTTGAACATAGCTCACTTTTAACAATTGCATATTTTGCACCTTACTTTTCATTGTTGTTTGCAGATGATCAAATAATTTTTGCAGGGGATGAAGATGATATGAAATATCTGATAAATAAACTAATGGAAGAATATAAAAAATGGGGACTGAATATAAATTTACAGAAAACAGAATATATGTGTTTGGGAAAGGATGTGGATGACCTAATACTCGAAACAGGGAAAATAAATGTGAATTTTTTTAAAATCTTGGGTCAATAATTACAAGTTCAGGTACCTGTGAGAGAGATGCACAGACTAAAATTGCAATGGCAAAAAATGCATAAGACATTACATGGAATAATTTGGAACAAAAATATTACAAAGGAAACTAAAATGAAAATTTATAAGAGCATAATACAGAATATTTTGTCATATGGAAGTGAAACTTGATCTTTGACGCAATTACAAAAGAATAAAATTACAACAGTTGAATTTGATTATTTTAGAAGAAGCCTCCAAAAAACAAGACAGGATAAAATAAGAAATGAATTCCTTTGGAGAGAAATGAATGTCTCCACATCTGTTGTTAAGAGGATTTAAAATCAAACGCTTAAATGGTATGGCCATGTACAAAGAATATAAAATGAAAGATGGCCAAAAATATATACCAATTATCGGGGTTTTTCCTCACCTGTAAGACAAATGTTAGGAAAACTTTAAGGCCCATACGGTCTCCGAAATCATATGGCCATCGCAATCATCATTATTAATATTCATCTTAGATTAAGCTTAGGATTAGGGGATCTCCTGGCGCACCACTATCATCATCATCATCATCCATCATATCATCAGGGCAACGTAACCCCGCCTTCCAGGCGCCCCAACCTCAGAAGTGGGTTGCAATTACGCCATTGCCAGGAGAGAACATCAGAAATATCTGAGGACAAAAACTGGTGGCATTAAAAAAATTAACTATTGTTATCGTTCTAATAAAAACATAATATGTCAATACGGTATTTCTATTTGATTCTGGTGGACTTTAATATCTTCTTTTTCTTCACTACTTGTTTTAGGCAAGAGTTGCCTGTTCCGTCTTCACTAATAGATCTAAGACCATCTCTTCCGAGGACGTCCGACATCTCTTCTTCCTCTTGGAAAATAATGGAAGATTTTATTTGGTAATCTACTTTCTTCCATTCTTTCTACACGTTCTTTCCACTGTATCTTGTTGTTAAATATCTTTTCTTTTATGGAATAGATCTGCAGTTCTTCACGGATATCCACGTTTCTTATCTGGTCCATTCTAGTGCAGCCTTTTACTCTTCTTAAAATTTTCATTTCGGCTGCTTGGATTTTACTTCCTTGTTTGGTAGTGGTAATCCAAGATTCACTCCCATACAAAAGGACAGGGACAGCCATTGTTTTATAAAATTGATGTGTTTTGTGTTCAATATCTTTATCATACCCATAGCTGATGTCACATCCTAAATATTTGAAGTGGGATACTTGTTCAATAATTTCGTCTCTAATTACTATTTTTGCTCGCAGAGTATTTCTTCCACAAAATGCCATTACTTTTGTTTTACTTATTGAAATTGTATTATTAATATTATTATTATTATTATTATTATTACTATTATTAATATTAATATTATTTAATCAATTGAGTTGGTGTTTACTTGATGAAAATCCATATTTAATTAATTAATATTATTATTGGACCTATTATTACTGTATAATAATATTATTATTACATATATTATTATTGATGTACTGTCCAACTGTTTAGACTTGCATGTTTAATGTTTGAATCTACATATCGTCGGTCATTGTGTATGGTAGTTATATTATTGTGACAAACACATTTTTAGTACAAAACTTTTTGTTTATGAACTGATAATTTTACACAAATTAGGCTGCATTTGTGAAATTCAGTTTTTAGAAACAACTTCATATAAACATAGAAACATAACAGTTGACTTGGGGGAGAATGGGATCCTGACACCACACCACTGGATATTTTTACTCCTATCTTTAGAATTTGTGCTTCAATGTTGGGATTATTGACATCAAACAAAAGGGGGGAAAAAATGCAATGACAGGTATGTGAACACAGAATGACATATTCCAAGAATTAAAACTAATTATTAGAACTTAACATCATATGAGGTCCAAAAATACACTCCATCCAGGGTTAAGAGTGGATAATTAAAGCATTAGATAGACAAGAATTGGATTTGTCCTAAAGGAAGCAAAGTTCAAACTGAAAGGAATGTAGTACTAAAAATAAAATATTTATCCTTAATTAAGTTTAAATTAAATAATTAAATACTTTGGGAGTAATTAAGTTCAAATTAAGTAATTAAGTAGGCCTATGTGGAAAATATTTTATAAAACCTTAGATTGAAATAATAGTGTTCTGGGTAATAGTATTCAGGATGTAGAATACAACCTGATGTAGTTAAACTATTTTGAAAATATAACTGTAAATTGCTCAGGTTTGGAAATAGTTCTATCTGGCAGAAAGAGAGAGACAAGGGTTAAAGTTCTGTTATGTTGTGTATTTAAAGAGTCAAAATGAAATGAATTCAGATCTTTCTGCACCAGAAGCTCAATCAGGTGAGTCTATACATATTCTTAATATTTCCATGTGAGTTTATGGAAATGTCTAAATTTTCTAATTAAACTATGTTTAACATTACTTAAAGCAGAATATTGTTCATTTTATATATCAAAGCTGCAAAACATAAAATTAGAAACATAAGGAAAACTTAGTCAAAATTAAGGAAAAAGGATAATCGTTATGATGGATTGGAAAACTTAAATCATTCTAGTATATATATATATATATATATATATATATATATACACTTACTCACTGGCACTATCGAACCCGTAGGTTCATGGGCGCGCGGACATAAGCTCTCCATACATCCCTATCCTGAGCTAATGCTTTCTTTCCTCAAATCATAGTTAATGTTTTATATATATATATATATATATATATATTATATGGGTGCGAAACATGGACTCTTACTTTAAGGGAAGAAATGAGATTACGAGTTTTTTAGAATAAAGTTCTTAGGAAAATTTTTGGACCAAAGAGAGATGGACAGGTGAATGGAGAAGACTACATAATAATGAACTACATGATATTTATAGGAAGCCAGATATAATAAGAACAGTTAAGTCTCGTAGACTGCGATGGGCAGGACATGTTGCGCATATGGGTAATGAAAGACGTGCATGGAAGCTTCTTGTAGGAAAGCCAGAGGGAAAACGCCCAGTCGTTAGACCAAGAATGAGGAGGGAGAACATTAAATATGATTTGAGGGAAGTAGATTATACAGGGAATGATTGGAAAGCATTAGCTCAGGCTAGGGATGTATGGAGAGCTTATGTCTGCGCGGCCATGAACCTACGGGTTCGATAATGCCAATATAAGTAATATAAAAACTAATAAGTTAGTTTATGATTATATTAGTATCATATATATTGTACATATATATATATATATATTAAGGATTTTATCTACATTACAGTAGTTATCCTTCAGCCCAAATGTATTTTACTCCGCCACAGATTTCTATCAGAATCTTCTTTTTAGACGTCTCTGCTCATGTTTCTTCCACTTCATCAATCCACTGTTCCCTGGGTTTCCCCCTCCTCTTGTATATGTTTATACCAGTAGTCTTTTAATTGTTAATTGTTAAACATATATGTTTTATTCATAAGGTTCTGATCTAGTTATTATATTAGGTACAACAGCTACCCCCAATAATATATAATTTAACATATATAAGCATTACACGTAAGTACTTATTTTATGGAATATTACCTCAAAGTGCTCAGAAGAATTATTTTATTTCCATGTAAGCCTTTTGATGGTCACCCGTAGTTATAACATGTGCTTATTGTCTGAAAAGGTGAGCGACTTAACCTCTACTGTCCCAAAGGCCTCCTGAGGTCTGTAGTGGGATCACTTTAAATTGTATGATTAAAAGCTATACATTTGATTGCTATATTATAGAGGAACTTTGGATAATGTAGATCCCTGTTTTGAATTTGTTGTTTTTTTCTTTTAATTAAGGGATTTGAATTTTGTTTAATTACAGTAATTATCATTAGTGTTATAACTATGGAATAACATTGTTATTTTATTCAAATATGGAAACATCTTCATAATTTATAAACTTTTTTATATTACAAGAAAGATCCACTTTAATCTCCGTATTCGGGTAAAGTGGACCCCAGAGAGTCCCGCGCCGTAGCCGAGTGGTTAAGGCAGAAAGCCTTGGCGCAGAGCTACGGGACTTGCGCTGGTTCGAGTCTCCATGGGGGAAGAACTTTTCTCATGGTATTTCGGTCAGTATGGGATCGGTGCCCACCCAGCATCGTGATGCATTTGGGTAGCTACAATTAGTAGCGGCTCCAGCTATACCGGCTGGGGGACTCGACGTGCTGATCACATGTCACCCCTACATTGGCTGCTGATCATCTACCTATGTGATTGACACATGTGGATGTGAGGCCAGCAGCCGGCTGGTAGGCTAAGGGCCTTCTAGGCCTGTCGCGCCAGGAGTGTGTGTGGACCCCAGAGTCCATCCTAACCTTTACACTCCTATTTACTCTATTAATTTATACAGATAGGCACAAATTAATGTGAAAGTATTTATGGCTGATAGTAATTAAAGAGTGTTGATATTTATATAATGTTTTTAAAAATTATGGTTGATAGCCTAATAAAATACACGCGTCATTCATCTGCAGACAAGATGGTCTTTGGGTTAAGGTAAAATTACAACCTGGATATTAAATAAAATTAATTATGTGTATGACTTTTACATATAACGCCCTTATTGATAAAATATACGTATTCGTGTAAAGTGGACCTGGTTAAGTACCTCGTGGAGGGTCTACATTAACCGAATTCCTTTGCTATCTTTAATTATTTTTATAGCAGCCATGTCACATAATATCAAACCAAACCCGTCAGTATATTAAAACAGCATCTACATAATATAACATATTTAGTAGTTTTTTCAACATTTGTAATATTCAATAGCAGACATTAAGAATTAATTCTTAGCTTGCAAAACTTTTAAATGGTCGTTTTCATAAATATCACAATTACGCCCTTCTTCGCACAAGGAATAAAATAAACTGGCCTTGAACACGTCAAAGTTGGCGAGGGAAAAAAATTAAAATATATTTTGTTTCAGGGTAGCACCAATTAGAAAATATATTAACAGGGTACACTCAAACCGAAGGGTCCACTTTACCCGAACTTCCTCTAGGGACTGGATTTTTAGGTTCTAAAAGTTAAGATAGCAACATAATATAGTAATAAAATTTAAGTCTTTATATCCAAATAAGTCCTCCGCTGTGGTCTCGAGGTATGGTGCTACCTTGTCACGCAGCGGGCCTGGGTTCGATTCCCGGTCGGGACAGGCTCCTGGTGAGGTTTTTTCGGGGTTTTTCTTCACCTGTGATACAAATGTCAGGAAGCTTAGGGCCCAATGTTCCCCGAAAATCATCCGGCCATCATCATCCTTCACCGGTGTGGAAAGCAACGGGAAGCTACCACAGTTATAATTCCCTAGTAAAGCTGCAAAGCAGAGCATGGAGATGCTATGATTGCAGCGAAAGGCCTGCCATCGACCAGAATTACTATGGATGGATGGGTGGATATCCAATCAACTTATTTTTTAATAATATACCGTAACTTATAAAAAGTTTCTGAATACTTTTTTGTGCCGGAGCTAGCAATATTACATTTATATTTTTAAATTAAAAAGAAACATTGTAAATACGAGTAGAACATTATTTATTTCTAATTTAAAAATAAGATGTGTAATATAAATGTAATATTACTAGATCCCACATAAAAATTATTGAGAAACGTTTTTGTAAGTTATATTATAAAAGAAATCAAATTGATTGGCTATAATTATAAAAAAAACTCCAAGCGCGACAGGCCTAGAAGGCCTTTGGCCTACCAGTCCCTGCTGGCCTCACATCTATATGTGTTAATCACAAAGATAGTCGACCATCTAGCCAGTGAAGGGGTGACTTGTGATCAGCATGTCGGGTCCCCCAGCCGTTATAGCTGGTCTTCTCAACCAGGAGTCGTTGCTTATTGCAGGTACCCAAATGCCTCATGATGCTGGGTGGGCACCGGTCCCATAATAGCCGAAATTCCATGAGAAAATTTCTTCCCCCCATGATGACCCGAACCAACCCAAGTCCCGTAGCTCTGCGCCAAGGTTTCTTGCCATAACCACTCGGCTACGGCGCGGGACTGATTGGTCATACAGACTTATTAAATTAATTTTATCACTACTTTGTTGCAATCTTAACTTTTAAAACCTAAAAATCTGTTCCCTAATTATAAGTGAGCTTTTGAAATTTGCAATAAAAATGAAATTATTTGAGAAACTTCAGAATATAATATATTACCCCTAGAGCTGACCTACTTGAGTGAGGTTTCTTTTTTCTAATTTTTCTCAGTCGCCAAGGCAAATGGTAGTTAGAAATTTTATTAGCAGGATCCAATTAAAATGTGGAATAAGATAAATAAATACATAGATGCATATCATCTAAATGTTAAAGCATCTATAAAAATAATCATAAGAAAGAGAAAAAATGTTTTCTAATCATTTCATAATTCATCCATAGTAATTTATTCTGTCCGAGGGCAGGTCCTTTACTACAATCATAACATTTCTACGCTATGCTTTGCAGCTTTACTAGGGAATTATAATTTCATAATATATGTTGCAATGATCCTCATTTGTATTTGGCTAGAAGATTCAGTTTGATAAGGGCAGAAAACTGCACGGCCTCGTTCTTTTTTCATGTCATTCTTTTTTATGATGATTTAAATATATCAATCAGTACATGTTTCTAACACTTGAAAGTGCTAACGGTAATTTTATTTTTTGATTAATGATAGGTTGTGAATTGTAATTTTGAATATTTAGCACATGTCAGTAGTGAATAAGTTAATGGCAACAAAGAATAATATAATATCAGCTAAATTCAAAAAGTGTTTAATTTATCATTGTAAAAACCTGAAATTTACTGGTTTCATTTATTTTTACATCCATGACTTGTTTGATACAAACTTAATACTTAGGGTGTTGAATATCATCAGAAAATTGCTTATTGAACCCTCAGTAAGCTGAGATTTAGAGGCATTGAGAAATTTACATGACGTAGGAAGAGACGGAGACGAATATCCAAATTTCACTAGATTGAAAACTCTGTGCATCATGTTTAAATTTCATTCGGCTATGGTTTGATATCAAGCATTGTTTTGCTAATTTCCCATAATGACAATTAGAACTTGATGGTGAATATTGTAGTTCATTTTACTGACCTAAATAGGTTCTGTAAATACTAAAAGTAAATAAGAGTAAAGTCTAAGAAGAAAAATGAAACTTAGCATTGAGTTAAATGATCAAAAAAATATTTGGGTTTGGCCTATATTGCTGCCCGTGGACTTCTAATCACAATGCAAGATTTTGATTTCAATTTTATACTTAATACGTTTGTTAATATTTTCCCTCCAACAGATAGTTTCTTTGATATGTTACAGACAAAAATTCATGATATAGGTTACTGCATAAATAAAATGAAGGAATTGAAAGAAATCTTACAAAACAAACGCGAAGAGTTTGAACAAATATGGGGGAAAAACGAAACGAAGTTCAGATTCCAACGAACCATTGCCCAAACGTTCAAGACATGATGAAACTTTTTGACACCAAAGCAAAGTATAGACACATTTACGTACAAATTTTTGACACTATACTGGGTCAACTGAATTATAGATTCAGTAATTTAGACTCATTATTATTTTTGGAACTTTTGAATGTAAACAATTTCGACATGTATAAACATTGTTTTCCGGAAATTGCATTTCAGTCGTTAAAAGACAGCTATGGAAATGTTTTCGAATTTTCTTCATTGAGATCACAGCTTGTCGTTAAATTTATTTCAGAAGACATGCGCCACAAGAGTGTTAGTGATCTACTCAGGTTCATTAGGTCAAATGATCTACAAACAGCATATTGTGAAGTAGGAAAACTGTGTGAACTAACTTTGACAATCCCTGCAACAAGTGCGTCAGTTGAACGAAGTTTTTCTACTTTAAAAAGGATAAAAAACTACGTGCGTAATTCTCAAGGTCAAGAGAGACAAACTTAGCAGTACTATCCATTGAAGAGGACTTCTGAAACAGTTGAAGCAAGAGTCTGCATTCTGTGATCTTGTAATTGACGATTTTGCCAAGAAGGATAGGAGGATTCAGCTTCATTACATAAAAGATAATTAGATATTTAGAGATCATATTTTATAATTAATTGATTAATTAAATTGAAAAGGGACTAAGCGCCAAAATTGAAAAGGAACTCATTTCCTTTCCATGACATTGGAAACGGAACATAGCATCTTTCAGTAGAAAAAAAAAATTTAAAGTGATCCCACAACAGGCCCGGAGGCCCTTGGGGTAGTAGGAGGTTAAGGCTCCCACTTTTTCTAGACAATCGGCACTTTATGTCTGCCCTGTGTGACGGCCGTCTTTACCCCCAGAACAAGCGTCTGGTATTCATTTCCGTTAGAGGCTGAGTCGACCCTAGGGCCATAAGAAAAAAATTGCTTACCCTAAAAAAATGTTAAATACACGCCACGTGTGACACATGGTAAATATGCTACAGATGTTTGCTTAAGAAAAGTGTTTTCTGAATTATAAGAACTTCTTCCAAAACTTGAGGTGATACAAATTTTCAGTTGGAGCAGCAGGTACTTAGAAATAGGCCTATACATTTAGCAATGTGACACAAAGCTTACTTGCATATTTGGATTTTGACAAAAATTGAACTTCTTTGAATCATACCATGGAAAGGGGCTATAAATGCGATTGGCAGCCAAGTGAAAAGGATGGCACGGATGTTTGGAAAATCGGGAAATAAGATACAAAATGTGCAGAATTCTGTAATGTGAGCTATACAACTAACCAAATAACTGTCCAGGAGGGGTCACAAAATGATATATAAGAATAAAATAAAATAAGTTAAAATATACCTTCTTAGGTAAAATCCGTCGTCCTCAACTTATAAAATATGTAATCTTTATGCCTGTAGGTCTTTCAGAACATCCGTTCCATCATTACACTCATTTAATATTTAATGTAATATATAATATTTAATAATCCATTAATTTAAATTTAGTTCATTCCCTTTATTTGTTATTAATTTAAGATATGATTAGCGAAGAGTGACCTGCTGAAGATGGAACGGATGTTATGAAAGGCCTACAGTCATAAAGATTGCAAATTTTATAAGTTGAGGACGATGAATTTTACCTAAGAAGGTATATTTTAACTTATTTTATTTTATGACTCTCCACCTCAACGGTTTTAACAATGAATTTTATTAGTATTGATATAGAAGAAGGAAAGAAATTTCTAGAAAAACAATTTGAACATCTTTCAGCTATCACGGACTCATTGCGTTTACAACGTGAAATCTTTGGACCCGTATGTTATAGAGTATGCACAACTGTCAAATAAACAGCGCAACAAATTCGTAAGTTCGTGTGTTTAAAAAAATAAATGGCGCGACAGACTAGAAAGCCCTTGGCCTATCAGTCGGCCGCTGATCTCACATCCAAATATATCAATGACAGGTGGACAATCATCTAGCAAATATATATATATATATATATATATATATATATATAGGTGGTGATGAGTGATCAGCATGCCGGATACTCCAGCCGTTATGACTGGTTTTCTCAACTGCGGCCGCTAAATATTGTAGCTGCCCAAATTCTTCACGATTCTGGGCGGGTACCAGTCGCATTGTGTCCAAAATTCCATGAAAAAATGTCTTCTCTCACGGGGACTTGAACCAGTGACCTCTATTACGGCATCTTGAAACAAACCATTTAGCTACAGCGTGGGACTTCGTGTGTGACAGGAAACATTATTTGTTTATTAAAGAGAGTGGAATAATAACTACATAAGCGAATCTGATATATCGATGTTATGAAGTGAGTCACAGAAATTTGTTGTGTAAGGCTAATGTAATAAGTAATAACAATAAGAGTTTTACTTTTATAGAATTCACTGCGTCAGCAATGTGACGCTTACTCATGTAAATGTATAATAATTTGTTTTGAAAGTACACGCATTCCTATAAATAACTAACTCATTAAGAATGTGCATACGTTCTAGAATGCATAATAAGTCATGTTAGCATTTTTTATTTCAATAGTTCAATCTAGACATCAGAAATATTAAATCTTGCTTCAGGTAAATTGTAATCAGTTACAATATATAGGTCTATATCTACAATTATAGTAGAGAAGGCCTTTTGTTATTGAGTAGGCCTAATTAACATAATTGTTATTTCATTTAATTTAAAATGGCACATGGTGAGCGAGTTAATTTAATTACATTATTTATTTAAATTAATATTAATTTCACAGCAAAATTAAATTTAGCATGTTTTGTAAAATTAAAAAAAAAAAATTTAATCTCCGTTACCCAAGATGTTGATCTAGTTTCATAGTATTTTGTTATATTTGTGTAATATTTGCATTTTGAAATATTTACTCACTGACACTATCGAACCCATGGTTCATATGTTTGTGTTATGAAGAGAAAAGTAATATATAAAGGCTAAAAAAAATTAAAATGTTATTTTATTTTGTTGCAATTATTACATCCTATAGCATGGAATTCACCTAATAATAAACTTATTTGCTATTAATGCAGAGTAACACACAGAAGACGATTTCTTACAAAATTCTACATTGTAATGAAATTTCCTATATATATATCTACATTTAGTAATAATGGAGAATATAATACATATATAAGAAAAATAAGTGTTTGGATTGGATTCGCCTGGTGGTGTAATGGATATCACGCTGAGGTACAGACTCAGAGATCCGGGTTCAAATCCCGTCCAGGCATTTATTTTTCTTATCATACCATATATATATATATATATATATATATATATATATATACAAAAAGGATGGCGCAAACTTACATGGTTGAAAGTACACGATAATAGAAGCAACAATGTCCCAGTAAACATGGGTCCGCAAACGAGCCGTTTGCGAGATAATTATGAATGTATGGTTACAAGCCGCCACTGACTTCATTGTAAACATCGTCCTAGTTAGTACAATTTAATTTGAATTTAGACTTTACTGTTAATTTTTCATCTCATTTAGTTCACAGTTCACTTCACTTATGGGTTACCTGTTAAAGGAGGTGTTCGAAGTGTCTTCCTTGCATCTGGATGCAATATTGTGCTCGTCTCTGCAATGAATATCGAATTCTTTCGAAAACCCCTGGATCATTTCTGAATTCTTGACAAGCATGTACAACTCTCTGCTCCAGTTCTTCAGCCGTGTTAACGGGTGTGCTGTACATTTCGCTTTTGAGGTGCCCCAGACACAAAAATCCAAATGATTTAGATCAGGTGATCTTGGAGGCCAAGGTACAGATTCGCCTCGACCTATCCATCTTTGGCCATATCTGCGCGTTGCCGTTTCACAGCAGCAGCAAAATGTGCCGGAGCTCCATCATGCATGTACCACAAACTACGATATTGCTGAAGGGGAACTTCTTCAAGCAATCCTGGAAGATGACGCCGCAGAAACCTAAGGTACCCCCGTCCATTAAGTTTTCGTGGAAGAATGTGTGGCCCAATGAGATGATCACCTAGTACCCCTAACCACACATTCAATGAGAGACGGTGCTGATGTGGTGACTCAAGAACAGCTTGTGGGATTATTTCACACCAAAAACGTGTATTATGATAATTAAAAACACCATCGCGTGTGAATCCTGCTTCGTCTGTAAATAAAATGTTACATGCGAAACGAGGGTTGACTACAGTCTGTTGTTGCATCCACTGACAAAACATCACTCTAGGAACAAAGTCCGCATGATTGAGACATTGAACTCGTTGGAGGTGGTAAGGGTACAGTAAATTGCGCTGTAAAATTCTCCATACACTACTGTGGCTTAGTACAGGCACTTGTGTGGCAATTCTTCTCGTCGAGGTTCCCGGAGAGAGCTGTACTGCTTCCAACACCATATCCTCAACCTCAGGTGTAATGCGAACAGGCCTACCTACCTACTGCTCTGTCATGTGCAAAACCTCCATTTTCTCTCAGGCGCTGATGGACCTTTGTAAATGTACGACTTTCGGGGTGTCTTCGATCAGGATATGTTTCTTGGTACAAGCGTGCAGCCTCCCGTGCATTGCCATTAGCCCTACCGTACATGAAATGCATATCCGCATACTCTTCGTCACTGTAAGGTTCCATTTTAACTACAACACAGCACAAGTGGCACTCCTCAGACGAAACTGATACCTTTTGAGACTGTGTACTGTATCCGTCCTGTACGTTCTGCGTGTATGGTTTGATTACAACTCCACCTCTCGGCAATGTTCAGTTTTGTAAACAAAGAACATAGGACGACTTCAAGTGCGCAAGGAGTAAACCATACGATGTTACAAACAATGACGTCAGTGGCGGCTTGTAACCATACATTCATAATTATCTCGCAAACGGCTCGTTTGCGGACCCATGTTTACTGGGACATTGTTGCTTCTATTATCGTGTACTTTCAACCATGTAAGTTTGAGCCATCCTTTTTTATACACCCTGTATATATAACAAAAGAATCCATAAATAAATGATGATATCTAATATATAAAAATGAATGTTTGTTTGTTTGTCCGTACTTTATGCGCGGCCATACCATTGATCCGATTGTGATGAGGCTTTTTTGCAAAATGTTCAGGAGATTCCCGGGATGAACATAGGCTATAAGAGAGTTGTGATACTCAAATCCTACACCCATAAAAATCTCCCTTTATAGTGGAAAACATGAAAAAAGTAGCTCTTTGGACGCTTAAATGGCTTACGCTGCCTAAACCATAACAAATACACAAAATTAATGTACACAGAATTGAATATCTCAAAGAGCTCTACAAAAAAGTCTGCGACAGAATATGTTTATCTCTTATGGATAACTCACAATAACCATTTTTGTCTTTCATTGATGCCAAGAAGATCGAGAAAAGTACATAGATTCCTGTGCAAGCATAACAGCACATGGTGGGTATTATTTTACGAATAACTCACAATAACGAATTTTGTCTTTTAGCTCATTTATGCCAAGAAGATCAGATAAGAAGATTCCCAGGCAACATCGGGTATAATCTTAAAATAATTACGATATACATTTATAATTTTTTTCATTCTACTTATTTGACTAATCATAAGAAATATATTAATTTTGTTATCAGCTCATTTATGCAAAGATGATCAGGATGAGTAGATTCCTGGACAATGCCAGGTAAACAGCACGGGGTATCTAAAATAATTACGATATAAATTTTTCCATCAACTTATTTAACTAAACAAAAAATTCATTTATTTTCGTATTTAAACTCATTTATGTCAAGAAGATCGGGATAAGTAGATTCCCGGGCAACGCCGGGTAATCAGCACGGAGTATCTGAAAAATATAAATTTATAATTATTTTTCCCTTTACTTATTCAACTAAACATAAAAGCACATTAATTTTCATTCATTTAGGCATAGCAGCGGGTATTAGCTAGTAGTAGTATATATATATATATATATATATATATATACATTTCAAATTATCATTAATCAACATTCATCCACTCATTTCTCCTATTAACATTAGTATAGCAAAAAAAAAGGAAATATCTTGGTCCATAGGACTCCACCCAACATATGCACAGAATAAGGACAGTAAAAAGAAGACGTACATTCTAACGTGGAATTAGGATCAGTAAACTTTTGAATCACACTACATAAAGTAAGAGTTAAACTGTCACAATAAAATTTTGGTAACAGATATGTGTTATTGAGAAATTTATAAAAAAAATTTAATGTGTATTTATAAGGAATGTTTTGTAACCTTTATAGTAAAAGGACAATGATCTGATTTTGTTTCAGAAAAAAACATGGCAACAGGACAGAAAAAATTCACAATTGTTTTGTTATCACTAGCTTCAATACTTGTTTTGGAAGGTCTGAACTGCTCTGCTTTAGGTAACTAACTAAAGTTTCAATAATTTATACATTCTGTATGAACTAAATTGTTATTTAATATACTAATAATCTTCTTGGTGATAAAGTCATAAAATGTACAGTCAATATACCCAATTCACCAATTAATATTTAAAAGAGTCAACGTATTTCAACAGCGAAGCTGTCATTTTCAAGACTAAATATTGATATACATTTTTATTGAATGTAAATATCTTAACATCATCTTCTGAAATGCATTCTGGTGCCGATTTTATGAACTTTGAGATCAAATTTTGCTCACAGGGAGCCTCAAAATTCATGGTTCTATATTTGTTCTTCTGAATATATATCTTCCCAAACACTTAATTCCAAACTCTTTTCTAAATGTTTTAAAAGTTTATTTCTCTACCAATTTTGTGATTCTCTATCAAAGTATGAGCTACAATTGTCAATTTTTCAATGTCATCCTTTTTAATAATTTTTAAAGTGTTCTTTTGTATGAGTTTCTAATTTTCTTTTTGTTTTCCCTACATATATTTTCTTGCATTCATTGCAAGTAATTTGATAAATTACAGATTTTGTACTATCGGGAGATTACATTTTTTATTAGTTATTAGTAGATTATCCAGATTATATTTATTAATAGGTGCCAATGTAATATTGAATTTGATAAATACTTCTTGAAATTTTTTGTATGTTCCAGGATGGTAAGTAATTTTCCTGAATTGTTTATCTTCTTTTGAATAAGATTATAGGGTAGTGTATTCTTTTAATCTTTTTTGTTGTTTGAATTTCTTTAACTAGAAAACACAGAAGATTTCAAAAAGTATTTAACAAATTCAATATTACATTGGCACCGATTAACAAATTTAGTCTGGATAATCTACTAATAACCAATAAAAAGTTATTGTCCCAGAAAGTAAAAAATCTGAAATTTATCAAATTAGTTGCAAGAATATATATATATGTATATATATATATATATATATATATATATATATATATAGATATTATAAATATATTTTTGACATTTGGCAATGAAGGCAAATATGATATGAAAAGAAAAATGAATGCTTGAGTCGGGATTCGAACTCGAGTCTCTAAAGTTTAAAGTCTTTAAACTTTAGAGACTCGAGTTCGAATCCCGACTCAAGCATTCATTTTTCTTTTCATATCATATATATATATATATATATATAGGGAAAACTAAAATAAATTTAAAAACTCGTAAAAAAGAACACTTTAGAAATATTAAATAAGGTGAAATTGAATAATCGGCAACTGCAGCTCATGGTTTGCTAGAGAATCACAAAATTGGAAGAAAAACTATACTGTCAAAAGAATTAGAGTTAAACTTTTGAAGTTAAGATTGGGAAAATACATAAATATTCGGAAGAACAAATATAGAATCATGAATTTTGAAGTTCCCAGTGAGCAAAATTTGATCACCAAGTTCATAAAATCGGCACCAGATGGTAGTTTGAAAGATGATAACGGCAAAATTTCAACAGTTGGAGTTTGAATGAAGATGAAGTTGAAATTACCTTTGAAATTGATATTATGAAAACATGGAACTTTATAAGGTGAGATATAAAAACATTTTCTCTAACTCATTTATAAATTTTGATTAAAATAATATAGAAAATATTTAAATTTCCATTTTTCATATAAATTATTTTGTCACAGCATTTCCTTACTTAACTCATGATATTTTCACAGAGTATTAAGATTTTTGTATGTTTATAAGGACACTTGCATTTTCTTATTTAATTAATGATATTTCCCAGAGTGTTAAGATTTTTTATGTTTATAAGGATACTTTGAATTGTCATATTTAATCAATTATATTTCACGGAGTCTTAAGATTCTTTATGTTCACAAAGATACTACTTAGGCCTACTCTTATTTATGAAGTTATAGTACTAAACAATCCATCCATAGTAATTCTGCCCGAAGGCAGGTCCTTCACTGCAATCATAGCATTTTCATGCTATGCTTGCAGCTTTACTAGGGAACTGTGTAGGTGTGGTAGCTTCCCATTGCTTTCCACACCGGTGAAGGATGATGATGATGATAATGGTAAGGATGATAATGATAAGGATGATGGCCATATGATTTCGGGGACCGTTTGGGCCTTAAAGTTTTCCTGACATTTATCTTACAGGTGAGGAAAAACCCCGATAAAAACCTCACCCAGAAAAACTGCCCCGACCGGGGATCGAACCCGGGCCCGCTGCGTGACAAGGCAGCACGCTACCTCGAGACCACAGCGGTGGACTAATAAATCATAAGTAGAGTCTGGATTCATATGTAATTAATTCTTTTTCCTTGATATGTTCTTTTGTAATAACTAAAAATGTTCATGATTCACATAAATTTAGACCTTATACTCAAGTTTGCTATTACATATTTTACTCATTACTACATATTCATTAGAATATTACACTTTTTACATGCTTTATATTAGCTTGACCTGTATCTATCTATGTAACTGAATGTTTTAACGCGATTTTCACCTACTTAAAATCATTGAAACTTTGTATACTTGTAAAGGACCCATGACAATACAATAATTTCAAATTTGTTTCTAAAATCCTGGCCAGAATCGTCAGAAAATCAAAAAAAGGTGTCTTTATATCTATGTAACAGAATCTTTGAACACGATTTTCACCCCCTTAGAAATATTGGATAGACTTGAAACTTTGTGTACTTGTAGAGGACCCGTGACAATACAATAATGTCATATATTGTTTCTAAAATCCTGGCCAGAATCATCAGAAAATAAGAAAAAAACCAAAACTGGTATAATAGGTGCGGACTTGTCGACTTTTTAGTCAATCGTTGTAAGAGATGAGTTGGTAGAGTGGTGAACTCTAGTGGTATATAATTTCAGTAATCTATAGGTCACTGGTTCAAATCCGGCTGGGAGGTTTTTTTTAGAAGAGTATTACTTTTAGCTCATACTACAATAGTATCGAATTTAAAGATATTTACATTTTTATCTTATTCTGTAAAATATTAAAACTAAAAAATAAATAATAGTTTTAAAAAACTAAAACAACACGCTTTATTAGACAACCAAAGTAAAAAAAATGAAAAATAATTTTAATTTCCAACACACTTGGGATAAATAATTTTACCATCAAAAGCGTAGGGTGCTTTGTATGATTTTTACATTTTCTTCTTAGAGACTTTCCTTTTACCAATATCTGTTTATTATCATATATATTAATTGATAAAGAGCATCCCACGCTTTTGATGGTAAAATTATTTATCCCAAGCGTGTTGGAAATTAAAATTATTTTTCATTTTTTTACTTCGGTTGTCTAATAAAGCGTGTTGTTTTAGTTTTTTAAAACTATTATTTATTTAAATAAAATGGTCTACAACTGTAAGTTCACAAAATTTTTGTGTACAGTACTAGTAAACAGGTAAAATTTCTATATGATTTGTTCTCAACTCTGTTTCGAGGCCTATATGATTGACAGGTCATAGTCATAACTAGAGCGAGGAATTATATGAAGAAAATTATACAAAAATATGAAATCTTAAGGATAAAATATGAAAATTATGACACAAAAATAATATGAAGCTACTATTTTCTAAACTTTTTACATATATTTATATACATAGGCCCACTATAACATATAAGTGTGCATACCAGCACATAAATGAGACAAACAGAACTTAATTATAGCTTAAGAAATCAAGATGTTCACTGTATTTCGATTTTAATTAGCTTTTTCATTAATTCTAACCCAATATAAAATATCATATTCATGATCTGAACAATTTAAATGGATCATGCCATAGCGCAGTTGTATAAGGAAACATGGTATAAACAGGAAAGTCATGGGTTCGAGGCTCGGTATGGTCAAGATTTTTAGCTGGACAGACTTTCTGGTGCCATTGTGGTCCTGGGGTCGACTCAGATCCTAATGGAAATGAGTACTAGATGCATGTTCTGGGCACAAATGCGGCCATCGGGCAGATCCAACAACCCGGCAGACATCTCGTGCCTATTGTCTAGAAAGATGGTAGCTTCAACATGCCACTACCCCAAAAGCCTCCCAAGACTGTAATGGAATCACTTTACCTTCATAAATCAAAACTGAGAGATTGTATATAATACAATTAATTAATGTATTGAATGATATTTAATTACGAAATCCAAACATATACAAAAAACAAAACATTGCAACCAAAAACAAACAGGTTTCCATAAAATATAGCACTAACAAAGTTTAGAGTAGGTATAGTTTGGATTATTGCTACTTTTACATTGCATGAAGATATTAAATTCCTGTAGATGCAAATGTAACAATAACATTAAATTGGATGATTTAAATACAAGTAAACCATTCCAGTATGTCATATTTGGAGAAACAAGATGTTAAAGTTATTAGTCCATAATTTATTCTAGGGATTATTTCAGAACTCTATTTGCAATTACAGTTACATTTAATATTGAACTACAAACATGGTGAAATGCAGTTAGAATTATTTTTCTTTTTCAAGAAATGTGTCTAACGTAGTGTCTAAAGTCTTGGTCTAATTGTGCTTTGAACAATTCAATTCTCAATTCTGTTCGCAATACACAGAAGATTTTTTAAAAATATTTTCTGATAACAAACTATAAGGCATGTCTGTCAGAATTATTTTGCACGATGAAAAATTATGCTCTACATCACATGATGTTATGGCAGCATACTTGTATCATGCTATATTTGATAGTTTGAGTAGGTGAGAAAAATGTTGTCCTTACATACATGAACTTTACTAATTTCACAAAGCACTGCTTCAAGATTAGCAGCAGCAGTCTTTTCTACATTTAAATTCTGTAATCTGTTCACAAAGTAAGGACTGCCCTCAGGTAGCAAGAACGAGCTGACAGCTATTATACCTCACTACAGAAAATTCCATCATTGTTCATCTACTTATTCATCTACGTTCTAGGCTCAAGTTCTTGTTCTGGGGATCGAGTTTAGGACAAAAACTCCATTGAACACTGTCACTCTGTGACTCCTCATCCAATTATTTGCTTTTATAAAATCTATCTCTCTTTTTATATTTTAATATAATAAATTCGGGAATCTATCTATCTTGTTCAGAAGGGATACTGAAGAATTTTCACTTGTCTACCACATTGCATTGTCAAAAACTACATAAATACATTCATTTGAAAAATATTTTAATGGATTCCTAAAACTTTTACTGAAAAAAAAAAATACCAGAATTTGAAAGTTGAAAAATATGAAAGAATATGAAATTTTCACTAAAATATGAACATTTTGCTAAATTATTATGAAATATGAAGTTTTTTGTTGGTCTTATTTGATTCTAAATATCATAAAATGTAAAGATACTAGGGGCCGCATGCAAATACATTAGTCTCTACTCGAATTACTTCTAATCACTGGTGAGCTGACTCACCGTGAGCAAGTGCAAAGATCGAATTAGCTACCCACAAACTGGTCATGCATGAAAGTCGTCATTTTCGTAATATTGGCAACAAATTACCCAGAATTCTCAGCGATAAAACCACTTCCGTTATTTTCGTCTGCTATAGAGAAATGCATTTATGCTTGCGTCCCACAAATAATACCGTATACAACGACGTCTGCGTCGCGCAATATTACGCCGATTCTCCTGTTCTTCCAGTTGAATTCTTTGGTAGACTCTATCAAATTCCTCTTCTCCGCATATACCGAAAACATGATCGAAGTCTTCAAGGTCCGACATCTTGGATAAAGCGGCAAGGTTTCAAACTACATCAGTTACCATCGGTTCCCTTTGGGATTCTCACGATAAGTTTCTATCTTAAGCTATGATCTTAAGTTACCTCGTCAGGTAGCTTACGAATTTCAACAATTATTATCGCATGAATAGATTTCTGAGTAAGCAAAATTGTATTAGGATAAAACTTTCTCAGCAGAGAACGCCTTTTACGGTCTAATGCGTTCAAAGATTCCCCCATCAGTTTGACAAGTGAGTGTGAGGGGTGAGCGAGAGGTTGAATAATTTCTACTATTTCTAATTATGTCAATATAATCCGAACAGGGTGCTCCATTACATTTTGTTATTGTTAAAAATAACTATTTTAAAATTAAATACACTTTAAGAATGTAAAAGAATATTCTCCAGTGATTTGATATTCTGGGGAGGAGTGAGGAATATCAGGATAGATCACAGATATGGTGCATGAAATTAAGTGTGGAATATTCTAATTTCATCTGACCATTTTCAGTTTTTTTTTTAATTTTGACTTAGTAGCCTGTATTGAAATCAGTGAACACAGATGAAAATGGCTTCGCCTGCTTCACCATTACCTGCAAAAAAATATGCCTTTTACCACAGACGGCAAAATAGTGTACCTTGCAGTATATTATGCAACAAATAATTGTTGAAGTGTATGAAAGCTAGGTACTGTATTTTGACATATGTATGAAAATAATTTAAACATTTAAAAAATAAATAAATTTATGTGAAAATAACTGTAAGGTTATATATTCCACTCTGTTCTAACATGTTTCTTTTTAGTAATATTAGGGCCTATATCATCCTTATCATTATCATCATCATTCTTCACCGGTGTGGAAAGCAACGGGAAGCTACCACACCTATAATTCCCTAGTAAAGCTGACAAAGCATAGCATGAAAATGCTATGATTGCAGTGAAAGACCTGTTCTCGGGCAGAATTACTATGGATGGATATATATATCTTAATTTAGGTTCAGGACCTATGTCTAAAATACATTCATTATACCCTTTTACACGAAGATGCTCCTGGATTGTTTGTTACTTTATCATTGGTAGTATAAATTTTGATTCTTGAAAATAAAAATGTAATATTACATATTTTGACTATTTTTACTATATATTTGGAGGTTAATATTACATGAAAAATTTGTTTCTAATCATAAGATTTTTTAAATCATAAAATGTTTATCTAACATCAGTATTAACATATTTGTTTAAATGTTTCTTAATGTTTATGTCTTGCTTTCAGTTGTGACCCCTTCATCATGTGATGGCCTTAAATGCCCACCGAATACTAGCTGTATTATAAACGTTTATGATAACAATGGCACTACAACAGAGGACAAAAAATGTGTAACAAACAATGGTAATGAATATCATAGTACTTCTACAAAAAAACTATACTACAAAAACCTAAAATGTATTAATGATTTCTTCTTTTTTAATTTGGCTATTTTTTAATTAAAGACATAGATTTATTATTTTTTTCATGATAGTGCGTTTTGTCATACTTACAATGGCGATCCTGATTGAAAGTTCAACTTCCTACATTTCGGGGTTGCCAACCTAAATAACTATACTGTAATAAAATAACTATACTGTAATATTACATATTACAAACCACATGAGGGAAGTAAAACCACTGCCCTCTATGTATACTATGTATATACAAAAATATATCTAAAAGGTAGTGATAATACATATTATATGAAAAAAATCACTGCATTAAAATGAACTTAACTTTATTTGAAATATAAAACAATAAATACGTATTTGCCACCATTTTATCACTAATATCGTCTCAATGCATTCTGTACTTTCAACTAATAACCATTGCCCACACCGTTAACGTTAGTCAGCTGTTTATAACGCACACAAATTTTTCCAACAAAGATGTTTTTATTTTACTATTATTTATTATTTTGAAAACACCATCATGCAAAAAATAATGTACAATGCACATTTATAGAATATTGGAAATTAAAAACCTCGCTTCTGTAAAAACCACTTCCCACCTCGTATTGTAATATACTATTAAACCCATTATTAAAATATTCTTTAAATATTATTAAACAATTTATTTGCCAATTTAAGGATCTAAACATGTGAAGTTTACTATGGCAATCAAAGTGTCATACTTCTTCTGTTACATCTCAGGTGGTGAGTAAAATGAAAATATTGTGTGCGTGTGCGTGTGTGCATGCATGCATGCGCGTGCTTGTAAAAGAAATAGTGAACAATTGGGAATCTATAATTTAAGTCAAGATCACACTTTTCTTATGGAAACTTTTACCTTTAACCAATCTGGTATTTCTTCCTTTTCTAGTACCAGATCCCTTTTTTACTTTCCTATCCAGTTTCTCTTGCCTGACCTCTTGTTTTCTTCGACCCTGATGGTATTAAGAGTATTCGAGGCTGAACAGTTCATTTCTGTCTTTCCTATATCTCTTTCTTTTAACCTCGTGGACACTCACCTTGAATGCCCACATAAGCTGCATGTTCAAATGCAGCCCCATTGCAACTTATAGCATAAGTATACAATGGATTCGTGTCATCAGCTATGGCTGGATACACGTAATGAAGAAGTGTGTGTGTGTTTAATGCTCTAGCAGCCACAATTTTTGTATCAATGAAACCAAACTTGAGATATAGCAATTAATTAAAAAAAAGTAAAGTCAAGTTTGTTAACCAGCAAAATCGGACCATTAGGTGTAGAAGTTCACCTGAACTGAAAATTTAAAAATTGCTCTAGAAGTTGAAATTTTCAATCTTTCACAACAAAACTCAACAAATGCTATTAAATAAACCGAGGAAAGTATTCTTGAAAATCAGTGAAATCTGCACATTAGAAGTGGGGGTAACTAAAATTAAAAATTGACTCTAACAACCTTCGTCTTTGCTTTGTCACAATGTATACCATATAATTTAATTAATCCTTAAATTGGCAATGTATCCTAAAAAGATACACTAGTTTAATTTATTTAATAAAGTAATGTAAAATGAATCAGTAGATATTATTTAAATAAAATTGGTGTCAAGTTATATAACAAATAGGTAATAACACAATTTGTTTTTTAATACTTACAAGTCAAGATGGATGTAACATGTTCATCGAATGGAAGATCACAGGATACCCAAACAAATGTTAAGCTATCAACCTGCAGAAAGAAAAAGACCAGGATATCCACTCAAAAGACTATTAGATAGTGTTTCTCTCGAGGCCGAATCAGGTCAATAAATGGCCTAAATTCGTGAATGGACAATGATAATGATGATGTTTTTAATGCAGTTGAACACTTTTATATGAGCTGGCATCAGAAGTTGGGTTTCTCTCATTTCACAAAAGAAATACGCATTCCATAAAACATAAATTTGACTTGCTTAGGAATTTGCTTAGTTTACTGAGTTCTGCTGACAGACTTTATTACTTATATGTTTTTAGAAGATTACCCAGTCTGAATTTGTTTAGGGGTTATACTGTAACATTGAATTTGCTAAGTATTTTCTGAAATTTGTGTTTTTCAGGATGGTAAAAATTTCTTGACTTTTTTCTTTCTTCTTACTATTAGTTTGTATGGTTGTGTATTCTCTCAATCATTTTTATTCTATAATATTATTTCAAATTTATCACTTCTCACTGAATGGCAGATTATATCTGAAGAGAAAAATGTATGCCTAAATTGGGATTTGAACTGAAGGTCTCTGGTTTTTTCTCTTCAAATATAATTTGCCATTTAGTGAGAACTGACATATAAAATAAGAACATTGATAATAAAGCTTATTGCATGTTAATTTCCATTAAAGTCTTCTTAATAAAGAAGGTCCAGATGGTGTGTGGAATGAAAATTTACTGTCTTGGCAAGTGGGGATTGTATAAGAGAGAGAAAAATTTGCATCTAAATTGAGATGCCTGAATAGCTCAGCGACAGAGCACTGGTGTACAATACAAGAGACCTTGGGTTCAAATCCCAGTTGAGACATAAATTTATAAAATTTTCTCTTAAAAAATAATTAGTTGCTTGAATTTATTTAACTTAGTTATTCATATATTTGTGTAGGGCATTTTACATTAGGAGGTTTTATTTATTACTATCTTCTTACCAAAACAATCTGGTTTGGCTATACCGGTATGTACGAGTAAAATGTGATTGTATCCTTTGTTTAATGGAATTAGTTAATCTATATGATAAAAAGTTAATGTTCAGCTGCTATATGCAAAATTCAACAGTTTATTATACTGATTAACTACCCCATTAAGCAAAGAGAATATTTTAAGAAAGAATACAATTACATTTTACACATAGTCATATTAAATGCTTTTGGTAAGATAATAATAAATTAATTAAAATTATTGAGAGAATTAACCTCACTATAAACTAATAGTAAAAAAAATTCAAGAAATTTACATCATCTTATACCATTCATGAATATTAGTCAATGTTGACCTGTTTTGGTGTCAACTAGACAGGGTCTAAAAGTTGTTTTAGCGGATGTTCAAGTAGTCGTTGTCCTCATAGGCAATACCAAAGAACTGTATAGGGGATACTAGTTGGTGACATTTGGGATACATGTTGCAGCCATCTGTCTCTGTGAGTGGATATTGTATCATCTAGAGGTTGCATGTGGAGTTCCTTGAAAATATCTTCATTCCTCAGTAAGTGATACACATATGTAAAGAGATAATCTGTTGTTGTTGGTGGCTTCTGCGATTGTTGATCCAAGTCATTCTTTCCCTAGTTTCCCAATAAAGAGCTTCCAAGTTTCCAGTTTTTTCTTTATTTTCATCTAGTTTTCTGTAGCTGAGAAGGTGTTCCTTATTTAGAATCACATTATAGTGGTCATAAAATAGATAGCATCCTCTCCACTGTCATTTTCATCCTTATAAGGTATTCTTGAATGCAGTCATGTCTTAAAATTAGCCAGAACTGTACTCCAATATTTCTAGGTTTTGCCCCAAAGTTTTATATTCTAGACACTTGGAAGCAAAGGGTTATAAGTGATTTTTTTTGCAAAAAAATAGTTTGGTGCATAATTACATTTAGATGCATAATTTCATTTAGAGGCATTGGAATATACGTTAGGATTAGATAAAGAATTATTGTTACAATTTTAAATTACCTATGATTTATGGTGAAATTAAATATTTATTACCTCTCCTCATATAAATATTAATTCCTATAAAAGTTAAATATCTATGATTTTCTTATACAACTGCAACTTCAAACCTGTTTCTCTCAATACTGCAAAAACTTGCACTTACATCCCTTAGCTTCTAACTGCCTCATTTTTGAAAATGTTCATAAACTATTCTCTTCATGTACTCTCTTATTCTTTCTTGTTCTACATGCTTCAACTGCTTTTCAATTAATAAATATATCATTTAATGAGTCATATCTCGCTTCATATTTCTTGTTTTTCGAGCATGGAAACTGCAGTTTTCAATTGGAATCCCTGCTATCTTCAGCTATCATCACGACTGTCAAATTTTGGTCTACATTTTAATCTTCAAAGTTGCCATCTAGTGTTGATTGATCTCAAGGTTCATCAAATCTACACCAGATGGCAACTTTGAAGATGAAGATGTAGACCAAAATTCAACAGTCATGATGATGGCTGAAGATGGCAGGGATTGCTCTTGAAAACTGCAGTTTCCATGCTTGAAGAACATGAAATATGAGATGAGATACAACTCATTTAATTTCTATTAATTGAAAACCTCATAATGTTATTTTCCATAATTAATTTATTAATTTTTGCCTTTCAATTAGTTTAAGTTTGGATGGTAGTTCTAGTTCAGAATCTGGTTTCTTCTAACTTTTACTGCTTTTTTTTTTTTTTTTTTTTGCTAGCTATGCTCAGTTTCATTTCCGTCCAAGCCAACATATTTTAGCTGTTTAACATGCAGAGTTCAAAATGCAATAATACAGTTATGTGATCGGTTTCAACAATCTCAATTTATGGTACATTTAATAAAAATCTCTCCACACAACATAATGTAATAAATAAGTTGTTTAATCATTACTTATTTTTTTGTAGGAACGGTACTGAGACAAGAGACTGTTACATTAGGAAATGAAGAAATATGTATAAAGAATCTAATCAATATTGATGGTAAAATTATTGAAGATATAAGTTGCGGAGACATAGGTAAGCATATCAATAAATATTTAGCAGTACTGAACTTTTATAGGAAAAAATCATTATGAGGTTTAATTTAAATATTTAATTTAAATTTACAGGTATTTTTAGTTCAATGGTAAAACTAACATAAAAATAATATTATAAAATATTATATAATATCTTTATTCGAAGACAAGAAGTTGATTCTGGACTGGCCTTTAAAATTGTAAAATTCTTGTTTATTTTGACCAATTTATTTTTTTTTTATTGTCACAAAAATCACTGTAATAGATACTGATTATATAGTAGATTTTAATACCCTTCTGAATTTAAGGAAATACATTTACTGCTTAAAAGACAGGTTGTGGTAAATTGTTCTAATTACACATCACATGAATCCCTCCAAATTCCTGTTTAAAGAAATCTTAATACACTCTTTTTCCCTCTCCCACAGACAATATTTTATATTCCATTCAGGGGTTAAATTAAGTTGTGAAAAAATAAATAAATGAAAGAAAAAATACAAAAAAATAATGATTTGTGCCTGATTAAAAAATTAAGAGCTAGTTGTACCAACAGAAAATAAACTTGTGATAGCAGGTATGCTACTGGTAACTTGAATTCTGTATTGTACCAACTCAAAACAGTGGAATATCTGGTGAAAAAATATCACATTGTTATGCCTCCCTCTCCTGGACAGTCTTTTAGGTTTTTAGACTAATAGCCGAGCTCATCTGGAGATAGGATATAATTACAAAAAGGAATTGTTTTCAGGACTAGGAGTTTGCCCTGATGACAGTATAGCAGAGACTATAGGTATTATATACTGGGAGGCTTCCAAAAGAGCTTAAAGGACCTTGGAACATGGATTACGTGCATCGGTTTGGTAGTGTGTATATTACTTACGGATTTTTGTATTCGCCAAGTGGGAAAAGCCATAGACTCTACTATAAAGGGGTAGTGAGATCATAAAATAAACAAGTAAATAACTTCAACACTCTGTATTTAAAAGTATAAGCTATAAATTTTAGGCTACAATAAAAGTAATTAAACTAACTTTCCTAAAAATATGGTATTTCTAATACGCTGAAAGGAGAGAGTGGAGTGAAATGGATTTAACCAGACTTTAGTCTAATTTAACCTGTCTTACCCAAAAATCATGATCATTTAAATATAAACTTGCAGGTCTTTGTTCAAGTACTGTACTTAATTTACTTGAAATAGAACATTTGAATCAATTTTAAGACCCATTAAAGACTTACTAAGAAAAACAGTACAACTCACCCAAGCTGGCCAACTCACAAACAGATGCCACGTCCTGTAATGACTGTACCATAGATCAGGACGGTACTTTTATTACACTTATCTCTGTTTTTTTTTTTTTTTCCAACCTTGTGCAGTCTTCAACCCCTCTTCTCTCTCTCTCTTCAGCAGAATTCTATGCCACCTAACAGTAGGTATTTGGGAATATTTCTGTACATCCTGTTAAGCACGAAATGACTTCAACTCAATATTTCCTATAACATAAGGAGGGAAGTAGATTATACAGGGGATGATTGGAAAACATTAACTCAGGATAGAGATTTATAGAGAGCTTATGTCTGTGCGGCCATGATCCTATGGGTTTGTTAGTGCAAGTGAGTTAGTTATGTGCACACAGATGTTGTTTAAATTATCACTTAACACTTTATTTCCTTTCACAAATTATTCTTGAAGTTTTTATCACAATTTTCACTTACAATTAATCATTATTCAATATTTATCACAGTCACTGATAATCCATTCGCCATAATTTCTAGTACACTCAACTTCTCGCTGTCTAACACAAGACACTGCTATCATTCTCAAACCAAGACTGGCTTGATGTCACGCATCTGCTTCTTCTATAGCCACGAGGAAACATCTAGGCTTAGCTTCAAGATATTTTAAAGCGTAGAAGCCTCTGGCAACTGATCTTTCCTGAAAGGAGGAAGGAGAATTTGGTAGAAATGTTTGGTAAGACAATCCAGACGTTTCGGCCGGTTTGTGAAGGGCCCTCTAACTTGCGATTGGCAACTCGCAAATCTACCCTGATCAATGCAAGACCACTTTTCTCGTCCTGCACGCACAATTCAAACGTCACTATATGATGTGTAATGATATTTCACGAAGTGTTAGATTTTTTATGTTTATAAGGATACTTGCATTTCCATATTTAATCAGTGATATTTCACGGAGTGTTAAGATTCTTTATGTTCACAAGGATACTACTTAGGCCTATTCTTATTTATGAAATTATAGTATTAAACAATAATGGACTAGTAAATCATAAATAGAGTCCAGATTTGTATGTAATTACTAGAGCAACCCAAGAGCATAACAGCACCTTAGACATATGGTTGTAACTTTAAAAATCGATTCAAATGTTTAAAAAAGTTTGCCTCCCCCTCCCCATCAGCTTGAGGAGTGAGTGTGAGGGTAAGCAAGAGGTTGAATAGTTTCTACTACATCAGTACAATCCGAACAGGGTGCTCCGTTACATTCTGTTGTTGTTAAAGATAACTCTTTTAAAATTAAATACACTTTAAGAATATAAAACAAATTTCTACACTGATTTGATATTCTGGGGTGGAGTGAGGAATATCAGGATAGATCACAGATATCCATCCATAGTAATTCTGCCCAAGGGCAGGTCTTTCACTGCAGTCATAGCATTTTCATGCTATGCTTTGCAGCTTTACTAGGGAATTGTAGGTGTTGTAGCTTCCCATTGCTTTCCACACCGGTGAAGGATGATGATGATAATGATAAGGATGATGATGGCCCATATGATTTCGGGGACCGTGAGGAAAAACCCCGATAAAAATCTCACCCAGAAAAACTGCCCCGACCGGGAATCGAACCCGGCCCTACTGCATGACAAGGCAGCATGCTACCTCGAGGCCACAGCGGTGGAGTATCACGAATATGGTGCATGGAATTAAGTGTGGAATATTCTGATTTCATCTGACCATTTTCAGTTTTTTTTAAGTTTTGGTTTGGTAGGCCTATACTGAATGTCAGTGAATGCTGATGAAAATGCCTTTGACTGCCTCACCATTATCTGCCAAAAAAGATATTGATGATGTCTTTTACCATAGATGGCAAAATAGTGTTCTATGCCCATATACCTTGCAGTATACTATGCAATAAATAAAATTGTTGAAGTGCAAGAAAACTGTAAGTACTGTATTTTAACAGTTATATATAAATAATTAAAACATAAAAAAATAAGTAAATTTATGTGAAAATAACTGTAAGGTTACATATACCACTCTGTTCTAATATGTATTTTTTAGTAATATTAGGGCCTATATATATATATATATATATATATATATATATATATATATACATTCATTATACTCTTTTACACGAAGATGCTTCTGGGATTGTTTGTTACTTTATCATTGGTAGTATAAATTTTAATTCTTCATATTAAAAATGTAATATTACATATTTTTACTATTTTAACTACATATTTGGAGGTTAATATTACATAAAAATCTGGACTCTAATCATAAGATGTTTTTAAATCATAAAATTTATTATCTAACATCAGTATTAACATATTTGTTTAAATGTTTCTTGATGTTTATGACACAAAATCAATAATGTGTCAAAATAGTTTTTGTATATGTTTATGTCTTGATTTCAGTTCAGACCAATTCATCATGTGATGGCCTTAAATGTCCACCAAATACTGGCTGTAATATATACGTTAATGATAACAATGGCACTACAACAGAGGCCAAACAGTGTGTAACAAACAATGGTAATGAATATCATAGTACTTCTACAAAAAAAAACTGTAATGTATTAATGAGAGATTCTTTACAACATGTAACGCCAAAATTTTTTCCAAGTTCTAATCAGACACCAAGTACATGTGCCAACAAACACGTAGTGGTTTAAGCTATGGAATCATGGGAAGCAGCCAACATATACATGATTTTAATGAACCTAAAAGCTAATCTAATGTAATTTAAATACTCTAACCGATAAAGACCAACCTAAAGCTAAGCTAACACAATTTAAGCACTCTAATCTGTGAAAGAATGCAACACCCAAAAATAAATAGTAAGTTCTGATATTCTGAAGTATATGTGTACAGTTAGTTAATACATACTCTATGTTGACTGCACTGGAACATGTTTGTTGTTGTTAGAATATTTGTTAATATCAATATGGCTGCCACGTCTTCATGTTACGTATGTAATTAAATATCATAGAAAAATATATTGAAATAATCATTAGAAAAATGTAAAAATCATTATAAAGGATGAAAAATAATTCATAAAATAAGATTCTAACAATAAAATTTGACAGGAATTTATGAAGGAATTTAAAAAGTTGCATCATAGGTTGTAAAGAATAGCTTATTAATGATTTTTTATTTGGCCATTTTTCAATTAAAGAAATATATATATTATTTTAAACCCGTTATTAAAATGTTCATTAAATATTATTAAACAATTTATTTGCCAATTTAAGGTATAAAACATATGAAGTTTACTATGGCAATCAAAGTGTCATGCCACTTCTCTAACATCTCAGGTGGATGGGTAAAATTATATGGTATGTCATTGAAATCACTATTGGAAAAAATTGAAGTTTGTCAATTTATGTAAGAATTGTATCATTTTTTTCCAAAAAAACTTATTAATGTGATTTATTGGCTAAAAATCAAAGGTATCACGCAGATTTTAAGACATTGTGATGGTCTCCATTTCCTTTGTATGGTAGGAAGGTAAGTGAAGGATAAAATTTTACATTGTTGGTCCCAATGGAATAGTGCTTACCAAGGTCACCTTTGGTTTCAAAGTTTTCAGGTTTAAAGTTGCCTATGGTTAATGGATTTTTAGGGCATAAAAATCCTTCCTTCATAGCTCAGAAGAGGCAGTTTTCAACAGCCTGGCACACAGATTAGCAAAATACCCATGATTAGAGTGAAATTATTCATGGACTATCTCTCTCTTACGTAAAATGTGACTTTTATTAAATATAAACCTAGCTTGTCTCATACAAGCTTCTAACTGGCAGAGTCTGTAGCTGGGCCCAAGTTTTACAGACAATTTCATCTTTCTTTAGGTACCACTCATAGGATATCTATAAACATCAATGCTTTTAAAATTTACAGCTAATCTATTCTTACTTTTCAATACAAACGACTGATCATGATAGGACTGGGAACGTGCTCTACAGCACTGAAATCTCAGGTTCAAGCTAACTACAAGACAGCTAAACGATTCGTAATAATCAGACATCAAGATTCTTAACTAAAAACCAATTTAATTGATATTGAATGAAAAAACAAACAATATAATTAGCTGTCGAACTTGAATATAAAGATAATAAATAGAAAATAACAAACAGTCGTTAATTAAACATAACAAAGTATACAACATAACAATTTCTTACATTCTTTTCTATCGTACTCAAAGTCTTCATTCATTCCAAATAAATATATTTTCTTGAACAGCTTCTAGATGAAAAGAAAACAGAACAGTCCTCAGCCAGGGGATCGATCTTTCCTCAATCCCCGGTGACCTTCCAGGAACCAAACTAAACTCCGACATGTTAACAAAACATGTCTCCGCGTCTTGGACGTAAGCATCGGCACACACCAAACCACACCGATGACATAAGGAGGTGGAATAGGAGGGGTTGAGAAAGGTAGGAAAGAGCACAGAACACAGTCTTTGACAACCACAGAGGATAAACAAGTTATGTCACAGTACGTCAATGGCAGTAAATTTTCGTCATCACAGCACAAGAGAAAATTATGAACAAGAAGTAGAATACATAATCAACTTGGCTACAAATAGTGGATTCGAAGAAAGCACAAGAAAATGAACAAGTTCAAAAGAAAAAACTGTATTAATCAAAGTACACTTCTAAAAAAAATCAAGAAATTCACATATGATTTATTGAAGCATCATAAGTTTAATTTTTTATTTTTAATTTCAACATACGATTGGCACAAAAAAAAAAGACTTCCATATCATTCGATTAATTAGATCCAACAAAAATGAGAAAATAGAAGAAGAAAACAAATAAGGGATTTATCATAAGAAATGCCACGAGTGATTTCCAAATTATCAATAAATTCACGACTCATGAAGTGACGAGTGAATTTATCTAGAGAATTTGGAAATCAAGAGTGGCATTTGTTAGGACTATTTAACAAATAAAATTAGGCTGTTTATTCACAAATCATTATTTAAATATCCATCTATAGCAATTCTGCCTGAGGGCAGGTCTTTCACTGCAATCATAGCATTTTCATGCTATGCTTTGCAGCTTTACTAGAGAATTATAGGTGTGGTAGCTTCCCGTTGCCTTCCACACCAGTGAAGGATGATGATGATGATGGCCGGATGATTTTCGGGGACTGTTGGGCCCTAAGCTTCCTGACATTTGTCTTACAGGTGAGGGAAAAAAACCTCACCCAGGAGCCTGTCCCGACCGGGAATCGAACCCAGGCCCACTGCATGATAAGGTAGCACGCTACCTCGAGACCAGTGGTGGACTTATTTAAGTATAATTATTTTAAAATATTTATGTATTTAATGTAAACGGCGATGCTTGAAAACAAATGAGAAACATTTGTGTTTCATTTGTTCATCACTGCAACCAGATCATATTATTTATTGCCAAAAGATCACATTATTGTAAGAATGCACCCTAGTGGAGAAAAAAATGAAACACATCAAACTGTATATTAATTAATTTCTGATGTCCAATGATGTAAATTACATTTTTCTGGAATGTAAATACCTGGGAAATAATACGTTTTTGAAAGTCCAAACAGTGTTTTCTTTTTTTTTTGTAGTATAATCAATTGCTACAAATGTTTTTATAGTATATCCCGCAAGCAGTACCTGTTTACATTTGTGCAATATATATATATACAATCTGGCAGCCACTTGCATCCTAGGATTCTTAAATCTTAATATATATAAATTGTTATATTCAACATATTTCTTAGAGAGTCTCTGCAAAATAATGCTCTGACCTATTCAGAATGTTAAAAAGGAAGAGCTTGATTTTAATGTGATAAAATAAAATTGATAAAATTGAAGTGAAAAACGACTGTGATTGGTTGTAAATCAAAATTTATTGAAATGTGATTGGTCATTGACGCCTATTTGGGGCATGAGTTAAATAGTCAGATTAAATGTGAGAATGTGAGAAAATCTACACAAGGAAAACAAAGAGAAATTTAAAAACCAGTAAAAGAACTTCTCAGGAATGTCAAGACTGGAAAAATAGAAAAATCTGTAGTAGCAGCCCATTCATGATCAGAAAAACATCAAATCGAAAGAAAGGCTATATTAATAAAATTAATAGATAAACCTAAAGAATTCGGGGTTTGGGAAAAATTTACAAAAAAAAATGAAAAGTAGCAATTAATGAATTTGAAATTCCTGTGGAAAATGATTTGATTTCTATGTTCTTCAGTCTACCAATAGACTCCGAGATGACTTTGAAATTAATCTAAGAAGAAGAATTTGAGGTGAGGTGATAAAATTTTACTTAAATAAATGATACATCAATGTTATAACTGTGGGGTTCCCACTAAAGAGCTTAAATGGAAATTGAAGGAATCCGTCGGAGGTCTTAGGTAGCATTCATTTATACTTATTTGGTTTGCATACCAAGCTATAAACTTAAGATTCCTATATAATAGGGTAGCTGATACTCCTAATATAATAAATAACTTGATTTATTTAACTCACAAAATATAATAAAATAATTACAATATCAAAATAATATACATAAACTAAATCTAATATTAGCCTAACTTATTTCTTATTATTATTTAAAATACAAGAAGAATGCAGAGTAAACTTGCAGAGAGGGAATGAAGAGTGAGAGATATAGTATTTATTAGAACCACATCATATTTCATTATTATACAGAGTATTAGTAATACCTGACATTTTCCGTACCATACTATTGTGATTTTAAGTTTCTTTGCATGATTCTACTTTAAGTATATCAATTTAGAATTATAAAGTAAAGTTCCAAACCTATATTAATATAGAAAATTTACATCTTTTTATATCTTCCTGGAAATGTTTCATTCAAGAAATCACGAACAACAGTTGTAAAATGTGGTGGTGCCCCATCTTGTTAAAAACAGTTTCAAGAACACCATCTTGCTGTAACCGTGACATCATTGTGTTGCCTTGTTGCTAAATAAAATGTTCTCCATTAAATTTTGATTTTCTGCAGCCTCAACCAGATCATAGCACATTGCTTGACGTGCAGCACAATCTTCAACCTTAAGATTGTGCAGAACTTGAACATGATACGCACGTTTGTGCAATGTAAAGTGTAAAATCATCCATACAGTGGATTGTGGAAGCTCAAGCTCATGGCTGAGTCACCGAGTTGAAACTCTGAATCCGTTGCATGGTGTCTGCAAGTACAGATGGCTTGCCTGAACAAGCATCATCATTAACACTCCTGTGTGATCAAATTTATTGACAAGTCAACATAAGGTCACATTTGTGGGGGCAAGGTTTTCTAAATCATTGTGTGAATTCCGCTCTCATAGCATCATATGCGAGTCCTCTATGATAGGCACAGACCACGGCAATCTTCTCTTCAATCATGAACATTCTCAATACCTAAAACAAAAACAATATATATTTTCATTTTCACTAAAATGGATAGGGACTTTATGTTCTCCCCGTATATAATTCTTTACTATATTTCATTATTTTGTTTGAATTTAAATAAAAAATAATTCCTTTGCTTGTTTCCCTTATATTTAAACATTTTAATATTTCATTTCTTATCCTAATTCGGTTTTAATATCTATTTTCATAGTCTAATATATTACCCCATCATCACATTATTATAGGTTTGGACAATAACATATAATGGAATGCACTATAAACTGCAATATGAGCCGCTTGTAAGAAATTAAAGGGTAGCATTGGCTTTTAACAGGAAAATAAATAGTATGTAATTTATTCAGAAATTTTTTACTTATGTCATAAAAATAAGAATTTCTCATGTGACTAAACTTTGACTGGTGAAACTGAGTCATCATTATCAGCATTCCACTGGTATGTTGAATGAACTTCGAGATAAAATCTCTCACTTTTAATTCTCAACAATTTGAAAGTATCTAAAGCATTTGTTTTCCAGAATTTCATTTTGATTATCTAACATTTCAGTTTTTCTTTCAAATATTATCCTTCTTTTTCCTTTTGTAATATTTGTGCTTTCTGCTGGCACATACAGCAGTTTTCTGCTGGTTTACTGAATTTAAGAGGATGAGAACATCCTTAACCCTTAAATTAGCAAAATACAAATTTCTCGTGTCAGTTAATTAAATGTGGCAGACCTCAGTGAAAATGAAATGTTGTATAACTTATTATTAGGTATATTGTGTAATTAGACACACATTTAAGTGACTTCGTTTTGTTCATTTTCTTCTGATTTATTTAAAATATCACATAAATTAAACCAACTGATGTATCCTATAGGACATATTACCAATTTAAGATTAAAAATGAGGAGAGAAGTAGGAGGAATACAATAATGGCGACAGAAGAAAACACATCTCTGCAATGGGCTCTCTGATTAACCCATTCACTTCAGGTTTAAATGCTCAATGCATTTCCCCAGAAACCGCATTTAAGTCACCGTAAATTATATTGTTTATTTTCAGACATTCAAATCAAACAAAAGATAATGGTACTTCAGATCTCAATAAGGGTGAAGGCAAAAACACATTCCTCTACTATTAAAAAATGTTAACAAAAGATTATCCTGCTAAAGGATGTACAAAATATTGCAAAATATATAATAACAGAGTTAAGCGAGTGTACCTCGTTTCCAGAGTTGAAGGCCATTTAACTGCCGGCGAGTCTACCTCGTCGTTTGAGGCAGATGGGTTAAGGAAGGAGCAAGGTTCCTAAATATTTGTGTGAGTTGCTTAAGTGTTTGTGACTTATTTAAACCATGCTTAAAATTGTAAAAAATTATAGCATAAAAATGCTTCCTCTCAAGATCCATAGATCACTTATGCTGTCACCACATGTGCTCAACTTCCCAAGAGAATTTAGATACAACTGAAAGAAAGTCTTTGAACCTGCTGTGGCTTTGACATTCGAGGGTTGGATTTTCAAGTAGTATATTAGTTTACTGCCTTCCTGTTGCCACACTGTCATGTGACCATCATATATACAAAGAGGTGATATTTTTAATACTTAATATAATTGCCTCTTCTCAAGAAATTTTTATACAAATTAAAAAACAACTGTTAAATTAAAATACACACTAATCTCGAGGACACCGATAGTAAATGAAACACATATACAAAGAGACAATCTGAATATTTGTTGTTGCTGTTGCTAGTGTCTTCTGCGATTGTTAACCCAAGTCAGTCTTTCCCTAGCTTCTCAATAAACAGCTTCCAAGTTTCCAGTTTTTTTTTATTTTCATCTAGATTTCTGTAGCTGAGAAGGTGTTCCTTATTTAGAATCATATTAAAGTTGTCATAAAGTGGGTAGCATCCTCTCCATTTTTAGTTTCATCCTGAAAAGGTATTCTTGAATGCAGTCATGTTTTAAAAATAGCCAGAACTGAGCTACTCCACTTTTTCTAGTTTTCAACACCAAAGTTTTATATTCTAGGCAGTTAGAAGCATAGGGGTATAAGTGATTTATTTTTTTTTTGCAAAAAACGAGTTTGGTTAGTTTGGTTCATCATTATATTGTTGAGTATTTTATTTAGAGGCATACGGATATAAGTATATACATTAGGATTAGATAAAAAAATGATTGTTGTAATTTTCAATTACTTATGATTTTCTTATACAACTTCAACTTTAAGGCTCGTATGCAAATACATTAGTCTCTACTCAAATTACTTCCAATCACTGGTGAGCTGAGATCGAATTAACGTCTGCCTTAACCGGTCATGCATGAATGTTGACGTTTTCGTAATATTGGCAACGAATTACCCAGAATTCTCAGTGATAAAACCACTTCCGTTATTTTCGTCTGCTATAGAGGAATGCATTTATGCTTGCATCCCGCAAATAATACCATATACAAACACGTCTGCGACGCGCAATATTATGCCAATTCTCCTGTTCTTCCAGTTGAATTCTTTGGTAGACTCTATCAAATTCCTCTTCTCCACGTATACCGAAAACATGATCGAAGTCTTCAAGGTCCGACATCTTGGATAAGTTTCAAACTACATCTGTTACCATCGGTTCCCTTCAGGATTTTCACATAAGTTTATATCTTGAGCTATGATCTTAAGGTACCTTGTCAGGTAGCTTTACAATTATTACCGCGTGAATAGATTTCTGAGTAAGAAAAATGTGTTTGAATAAAACTTTATCAGCAGAGAACGCCTTTTACTGTCTAATGCGTTCAAACATTCGACTCTTAATCAGTTTTACTCAATACTGCAAAACTTGCACTTACATCCCTTAGCTTCTAACTGCTAAATTTTTGGAATTGTATATAAACTTTTCCTTTCATGTACTCTCTTATTCTTTCTTAATCTTGAAGCTTCAACTGCTTTTCAATTAATAAATATTAATTAAATGAGTTGTATCTTACCTCATATTTTGTTTTCTTCAAGCATGGAAACTGCAGTTTTCAAGACGAATCCCTCCCATCTTAAGCCATCATCATGACTGTCGAATTTAAGTCTACATTTTCATCTTCAAGGTATTCATCTGGTGCTGATTTGATTTCAAGGTTAATTAAATCTACTCCAGATGGCAACTTTGTAGATGAAGAGTAGACCAAAATTCAACAGTTGTGATGAAGAATAAAGGGATTTGTTTTGAAAACTGCAGTTTCCATGCTTGAACTATGAGATGAGATACAACTCATTTAATTTTTATTAATTGGAAAATTCATATTATTTCCCATAATTAGTTTATGAAGTTGTGCTTTTCAATTAGTTTGGATGGTAGTTCCAGATCAGAACCAGTTTTCATTTTAACTGTTAGTGCCTTTTTTGCTAGTTATGCACAGTTTCATTTCCATCCAAGCCATCATATTTTAGCTGTTTAACATGCTGAGTTAAAAATATAATAAATCAGTCATGATTAAACAACGATCAAAGTTATCTCAATTTATGATACATTTAATAAAAATGTCTACTCTCCACACATCATAATGTAAATAAAGGTGATTAATCATAATTTATTTTTTGCAGGAACGGTAGTGACACAACAGATTGTTACAGTAGGAAATGGAAAAATATGTACAAAGAATGTAACCATGATTCATGGTGGTGTTAATGAAGAAACAAGTTGCAGAAATATAAGTAAGCATATCAATACACATTTACTGGTGTTGAACTTTTATAGGATAAAATCATTATGAGGTTTAACTTAAATTTACTGGTATTTTTAGTTTAATGGTAAAACTAACAGATAAAAAGAAAGTTAGAAAATATCATTGAATGGCTTTATTTCAAGACAATAATTTGATACTAGACTGGCCTCTAAAATTGTAAAATTCTTCACATTATAGGAGTATGTAATAAAAACCTCATAGTGTTATTTCCTACAAATATTAAATAAATGTAAAATTCTTGTTTATTTTGACCAATTCATATTTTTTTTTTTGTCACAAAAATCACTCTAACATATTATGATTATGCAGTAGATTTTAATATTTTAATACCCTTCTGAACTTAAAGGAAATAATTTTACTTTTAAGAGGCATGCTGCGTTAAGTTCTAATTATGCATTTAATTAAATTAAATTACAATTATTTAATTGTAAAATTTTCAATCTCTGGACCAGGAGAGGTGGCAGTGTGTACAAATTTTAATTGCTATATTGTGCACCAGTTCCCTGCATTAAATTGTGAATTCCTCCGCAGTACATATGTTGAGAAGGCATATGATACTCTTGATAGTGATTCCTTCTCAGATGGGTATGTTAAGCTTGGCATCCGTTAGTCATTTTCAACAGGAGTAGCTAAGTGTTGGCACTGGGTTTCAACCTCTCCCTTCTGTTCATCATCATCATCCCTCACACAGTACACTTTACACTACACAAACACTCATCCTATACTCCTCTCTGTTTACAATACAAGAGTACATCAGCTATGTAAAGTGGTGTTCCAAATTGGTGCGTATTTTGAAAATAGTCCACATTACAGCAATCTACTTCCCCAGTGTAGAACACAAAGCACGAAAAGTACAGTGGTGACATTAGAATACACATTAATTATCCAAAAATAAGAATTAAGAGCCACCAGTCAGAGACTACGTCTAATGCTGATATGCTTTAAAAAGTTATCAATTCACTAATGATAATTTATTGCAAGATACACTTACAATAGGCCAATTCTTCTTATAGTTATATTTTTTACAGAAACATACAGACTACTTTTTACACTAAAATATATTAAATTACTGTATATTACTAGTCCATATTTTCAGAGCTGAATCATAATTTAGCCATTTTCTATGAGTTCATAACATAAAATACACTTTTTCGTGCTGTCCTGTCATCTTAGAACAATAAATTAAATGTTAATTATTAGATAAATGAAATGTTCTTAACTTTTTATTTTATTATGAACTATACAAAATGGAAACTTTAGTGCACATATCGAATAACCAACAGTTCTTTAAATATATTGGCAACATGATTATTTCGGGGTCACGCCGTAGCGTAGTGGTTAAGGCACTGCACTACAAGCCAGAAGGTCGAGGGTTCAAGTCCCGGTGGGGTCGGGATTTTTAAACTGACCCAAACCTTCTGGCGGCACAATGGCCCTGGGGTCGACTCAGCCTCTAACTGAAATGAGTACCAGACGCTTGTTCTGGGGTAAAGGTGGCCGTCACCCAGGGCTGACATCAAGTGCCAATTGTCTAGAAATAGTGGGAGCCTTAACGTCCCACTACCCCAAGGGCCTCCTGAGGCCTGTAGTGGGAATACTTTACTTTACATGATTCTTTCAAATGGTACACTAGGTGTGCGTTACAATGGACCTTAGAGATAGCCTTATATGTCAGATACTTACCCCATAATAAAATTAAAATGAATCATTATTCATCTCACCTCATAAACTCTGTATTCTTTACAGCACTGGACTGTGGTTTCAGGTACAGTTGATGAGACACTAATGTCCTAATATGTTAAAGAGTGTCTTAAATCTATCTGCTGTTGCAGTCTTGGATAACATCACTGCCTCTTCCTTAGGTTTCTAAATCTGGTTTGAAAGTTACAGTTGGATTGAATTTCCTGATTGATATTTTTCAGAAATTTCCTCAAATATAAAGCAAATAACACAAAATTTGAGCCATAAGTTCCGTGAAAATTCACTGAACTAATAATTACTATTATATGAAATTAAGTAAAGACAGCAGGACCATCTGGTTCACAAATAAAACTAATCATCATAGTTCTGCCAAAGACTGTGAATTAATGTGTTAAGTGAGAGTTAAAATATCAAACTCAATGAAGTATGATGTTTCGGATAAGCTATTTGCTATGATATTCAATCAGATATAAATAGAGAACACATTTCATTAAAGTTAGAAGTCCTTTGATGACACTGGATGTTGTGTCACTGAGAAAGTGCTCTGATCAGGATATTAGATAATATATAAGATGATAGAGAATGTCAAATTTGACAAACATTACAATATCCATAGCCTATAGGAAAGAAACATGACTGTTTAAATTTCCAATAGATGTCTTCTTAAATAAGAAGCTGACATTTGCGTAATTGAGCAAAGGCTCGTAGCATTCAGCACTCGTGAATTAGCAATGTATAAGAGAAAAATTTTGCATTTAGATTGGAGTGCTCAGGTAGCTCAGTTGGTAGAGCATAGAAAGCCAAAGGTTCTGGTTTCAAACCCCTGTCTGAGCGTATAATTTTTCTCTTCAAATATGACTATTATACTTTCTCACTGGCACTATCGAACCCATAGGTTCATGGCCGCACGGACATAAGCTCTCCATACATCCCTATCCTGAGCTACTGCTTTCCAATCATTTCCTGTATAATCTACTTCCCTCAAATCATAGTTAATGTATTCTCCCACCTCATTCTTGGTCTACTAACTGGGTGTTTTCTCTCTGGCTTTCCTACAAGAAGCTTCCATGCACATCTTTCATTCCCCATATGCGCAACATGTCCTGCCCATTGCAGTCTATGAGACTTAACTGTTCTTATTATATCTGTAGTTCATTGTTATGTATTCTTCTCCATTCACCTGTCTGTTCATCTCTCTTTGGTCCAAAATGTTCCTAAGTACTTTATTCTCAAATACTCATAATCTCCTTTCCTCCCTTAAAGTAAGAGTCCATGTTTCGCACCCATATAATATAACTGATAGAATAATAATTTTTATATTTTCAGTTTAAAATTTATGAAAGGCAATGCATAATAGCATGCATTTCCAAAATTGAGCCTATGTTCAATTTCTTTGTGCATCTCATTCCTATTTGTGATTACAGTTTCTAGGTATTGAATTCAGCCATTTCCTCAAACTTTCCCAATATGACAATTATAGTTAAAACAATTACAAATATTAATATATAAATGAAAATGCACAACATTTATTGTGAATTAATGTTTTACATAATTACAGGTGAAGAAGAGATGATAGATAAAAGGAAGTACATGCAGTTAGTAGCAAATTCTATCATTATGCAACAAAACACTATGACAGATATCACTATTAATGAAGGAAAATATATAGAAAAACAAATGGAAATGTTAGATAAACAAATGGAAATGTTAAATAAACAAATGCAAAAATATGAAGAGGCATTAGAAAAAGCACTTGCTCAAAGTGAAGCAATATTAGAAAGAAGACAACTACAGATAGAAAAGATGAATGAAGCAAGACAAATATATATGGAAAAACAAGCAGAGTTACTAGAGCGTCAGATGGAAGAAGTTGATAGACAAGCAGAGGTTGGGGCAGAATTACTTGAGCGTCAGCTGGAAGCACAAATGTTACAAATGGAAAAAGTAGAGTAACAAAGAGAAATTCTGGAAGACAATTGGTATACATTTCATGCTCTCAAATTGTTGAGAAACTGAAGAAGTTCACAAGTACCACATGGACTAAGAAATATATTATATTTATCATCATCATCATGAACAAATTCGTTTTAGGCCATGTGGCCTGTACAGTAAACCTAGTGAAGATGGTCTTGATCTTTCCACCGATGTTTTGGTCTTCCTTGGTCCCTATGTCCAGTTGGGGTGTATTGGAATGCCAATTTTGGAAGTCTATTTCTTGCCATTCTCCTCAGATGATTTTTCCATTCTTGTTGGTATCTTTGTATATCTTCATTTAAACTTGTTACTCCAAGTTTTCCTCTGATAATAGTGTTCCTTTTGGTGATCCAGTCTATTAACTCCTAACAATGATCGTAAGAAGCGCATTTGGCTTACTTGAAGTTTATGAGAGTTTCTTTTATTTAAAATCCAAAATTTCACTTCTGTACTTTAGAGCAGCTTTTGATGTGATGTTATGTAATCTTAGTTTTGTCTCTGTCCTCATCTGTTTACCAAAATATCTTCGTATTACCCCATTCATTTTATTATATTTTTGTAATTTTGAATCAATGTCACTCTTATACTCTGCAAATACACTTCCTAAGTCAGAGAAATCTGACACTTGTTCTATAATTTTTCCATCAATCTCAATTTTCACCCGTTGTATGTTTTTTCCACACATTGCCATTGTTTTGGATTTTGAAGTGGAAATTTTCATATTATATTTGCTAGCAATTTTGAATAATTGATACACTGCTATTTGTAAGCTATCTTCAGAGTCTGATAATATTATTTGATCATCAACATATAATATTGTTTGAATTATTTTATTCCTAGTTATTGAAATTCCACTATTTACTGTTTGTTTCCATTCTTGCACTATTCTGTTAATATATATATTAAATAAGAGTGGAGATAGTCCACATCCTTAGTATATTTATAAATCATTTAATGCTTTTAAATTTTAAATTAGTACCTTGTTCTCAGTCTGCCTCAACTACTAGCAATATAATTTTTATAAGAGAGGCCTTTAGAAAACAATATTTTATCTTCTATTTGTAGATTGGTACTGACTGTTGTTGATAATGATTTTGAAAAGAGGGTTTTGGTCACTGGGTATGTTCTCATTTAACACATTGATGACCGACAGCTGTGCGTTCCACCCACCGCTGCTAGACCGGACATTTCTGTCAGTAGCGTGGACTTTTAAATTTTAAACCGCGCTAACACAGTGTGATTTTTACATCAATATATTTACCGTCAATAACAATAATGCATAAGTAAATCTTTATTAGTATTCTCACCAGACTTTCTAGTAGAAATTGAGGGTTTGATAGTGTTAGAAACATTTCCCTTTATGTAAAGGCACAGGGCAAAAGAGCATAATATTATGTAGCCAGTTTCTTTTCTTGTGTTCACTACAAACGTGGCAAGGTTTGGAAGGTTTTTTTTTTTGGTGTTAATTTATGTTTCTTCATGTCTCAGCCTTCTTGGTGGGTCTTGACATGGTGTCCTTTTTCACTCTGTCTTTCCTCCTCTTCCCTGTAATCTGTTCCTAATTTCATGACTGCCAAACAAGAGACTGTTTCAAGCAAAAAACTTCTGTTTGACACATTGTTGTTAGGATTTTGAAATTTATAGACTCAAAAAGCATTAAAGAGTGCACAATCCAGAAGCCACAATAAAACTTTCTTGCTTCTTTCACTGTTTTTCTAAGGGTGGAGTAATATGATAGGTACTGGTCAGCCCTGTCTACACCCTTCACATACTTGTGAAGTATTCAATAGGGCATTTTTACAACTTTATCTCTCCCACTCTCGTGTTGCCTGTGCAATGTGCTAACCATTCTTATGTCTCTTTTATCTTTCGATGTTTGTAGCAAAAGGTCCCCCTTACTACAAAATACACATTCTCCTGGTTTGAGTTCATTTCCTGCTTCCACAAATGATTTTGGAAGCCCTCTGTTAATCCTTATTGTTCCACAAACTATTGTCTTTCTTGTGAGCAAATTTTCAGCTATAGCCACACTGTTATAATAATTATCCTGGTAGACATGATGCCACAGATATAAATTCGGCTAGAGAACGCAAAATAGTGTTTCTTCTAATGTTTCCCCTCTGCAACATATATTTACAGGTTACATACGTATCCCGTAATCGCCTAACTATTGGCACTAAAATTCCATATTTCACCAGCCATCTGTCTTAAAATTGTAAACAACTCTTTCTGTAAAGTTGGCAATTTCATAAAAGAGAAGAGAGGGGTACAAAAACAACTAAAGTTTATTTCACAATGAGAAAAAACAAAATTGCATGCTCCTTCAAAAGCGAAGAGGCTGGAAAACCATAGAAAATGTAAATACGGAAATCTCCGTGACCCGTCGTCTAGCGCTGGCCATTTAAACACGGAGATCTCCATGGCCCGTCACCAATGTGTTAAAAGGTGTTTGTGATTTCCTTTATGATTTTGATATCTTCTTGAACATTGATTCAATTTATTGTTTTCTCTGTGTAAGATTGATAATATGTTATCTATTGTATTAAATTGGTTACCTGCTTCTGTTATGTGTTTAGAAAAGCTATATATATGTACACAAAAAATCTCCTGGCGCGACAGGCCTACAAGGCCCTTAGCCTACCAGCCGGCTGCTGGCCTCACATCCACATGTGTTAATCACAGAGGTAGATGATCAACAGCCAGTGTAGGGGTGACATGTGGTTAGCATGTCGAGTCCCCCAGCCGTTATAGCTGGTTTCCTCAACCTGGAGCCGCTACTTATTGTAGCTACCCAATTGCCTCACGATGCTGGGTGGGCACCGGTCCCATACTGGACGAAATACCATGAGAATATTTCTTCCCCCATGGAGACTCAAACCAGCGCAAGTCCCGTAGCTCTGCGCCAAGGCTTCCTACCTTAACCGCTCGGCTACGACGCGGGACCATATATATGTACACAGCATGTTGCAAAAAAAAACCTACAACGAAAGTGAGGTGGTATATTTAGATATGTTGATCATTTTTTAATGAGGTACCAATGTCTGGAAATGATGCATTTTCACACTATGAGTAGCTAACTTCTCAAGAGTTCTGTTAATTAGATTTCAAGACTCAATACTTGACAATACTGTCACAGTCACATCAAGTTTTCAAAATATTCACCTCCCACCTCCCTGCAGAGTGTACATCGGTGGTGTAGTGATTCAAATATATCTGGCCTTGTTTGAATTTTTTTGCAGCAGCATGGATTCAGGCTGTAAGATCCATACATGACTCTACTAGAGTCTGATAAGTAGACTGTTTCATGTTGCCCCACAAAAGGTAGTTGAGAGAGTAAAGATCAGATGATCTCAGAGGCCATGGGATTGGTCCCCCTCTTCCAATCCATCAACCTGGATATGTAGTATCCGAATGTCTCCTCATATTTTCATTTAAGTGAGTTGAAGCCCGTCTTGTTGCAGCCACATTCCGTTGCAAAGTCACATATCATAAGTTCTGTACCTGTGAGGTGTGTCAAGTAATGAGTCTTCAAACCCTTCAAGCTAACTTCGATCTTAAAACATAATTAACTAGTCATAGTGTGAAAACGCATCATTTCGGTCATTGGTATCTTGTTAAAAAATTATCAACATATCTCAATATATTACCTCACCTCTGTTGTCGGTGTTTTTTTGCAACACTGTGTATATAGTGACCTCAACCGAGATTTAAAATGTATTTTAAAAATCTTGATTTATAAATCAGTAATGAACTATTTTCAGAAGTCACAGTCATAAAAGCAATGTTTAAATGAAATTATTTTGAATCTGTAATATCTTACGTCAATATTAATGTTGATTTGTTCTTGAACATGTTTCAATTTGTCTTCTAATCATCTTCAGCATCATAGCTAGACTGTTTGCATTTATGTTGTAAAGCCAACCAGTCTGGCAATGATGCTGAAGATGATTAGAAGACAAATTGAAACATGTTCAAGAACAAATCAACATTAATATTGACGTAAGATATTACAGGCTCAAAATAATTTGTTTAAAAGAACCTCAAAATATTACTTCCTAAAATAAAACATTAATGTTTAAATGAATAAAGAGAACCATAGAACTTCATAAAATATGGTAATTATATATTATATCTTATGTATCAGTAGTGTAAATTGTTTTGTTCACACTGTGTATGTGCAAGAGTAAATTTAATATAATGTTAACAAGATATTTTATTATGTAAAATCACAGTATGCACTACTCCTGAAATTGCATCTGCCTCTGTACCATGCCAAAACCAGATTGATGTCCATGATGGCTTTCCATCACCAGCCACTTCCTTCCATGCTGCCAACCTCCTCTCCTGTCACATGGTGGGTAATTCCTGCACTTACTGGGATCCAGCATGCCATCTGTTGGTAAATCACACATACTATCTGGAGTCCCAGTGCTGCTCACTGGTGCCTGCTAACCAGGCTATTGAATCATTATAGGGAGATTTGGACGCAATATTTTTTTAGTTTTTTTTTCCACGTAGTACCGTGGTCATCTTAAGACCGCGCCACCATCGCTATTTTATCGATTGTTGACGTATGACGTACAAATAAATCGAGTTGTAAAATGTAAACTCGAATTAAATTTAAATAAATCAACGGTGGAATTGTTATGTACTGCACGAAGAGAACTTTTGAGGTTGAATATAATATAATATTATTGATGCATCAAAGTTAATTGTTAAATTAATTAGTTATCTACAATCCGAAGGATAAAGTGAAGCTGGAAAATACAGCTAATGGAAGGTAGGTGAATGATTACATATGGTATAATTTTTCTCAAAAATTTTTACTTCACAAGATAGTGTTTTCAAATAATAGGCCTAAACTGTGAATTATGTAAATTGGCACGCCGTATATTTTGTTTGCATCATGACATTAAAATACCCCTTAAAAATTGTTTATAGGCCTACCTAATTTATTTTTATTTCTTAACCTGTAATGTGTGTACTTATTCATCATTATTTCTTTCACAGAATAAACGAGGCTGTAAAGATCAAATCCGATGTGTGTATTTTCGTATGACAGTGATTGGGAAGTCTACACATGTATAAAATTTTAGGTAAGTCAATTTGAGGTATTCAGAGTGGATCTAATGCTGCTACCTTCATTTTACTAACTTTGAAATTTCATTATTTTTGTTTAGTGTTTCTTATTAGATTCAGTTATGAAAGTGAGATAGCATTATTCAGAACACCCATAAGTGTAAAAATTAATCTTAAAAGATAACAGAAATTTTAGGTATAAAGTTTCCATTATGTGACAAAAAAATGAAAAAAACTTCTGTTTACCTTTCCTAATAATTTTTTAAGTTCTGCAGAATAACAGTGCACATGTGCAAACATTTATAAAAAGTTTATAGAGTTGTATTGCTAGATGGAACCACATAGATGTGAAATCGATATGACCAACTTTTGCAATAAATTCCCCTTCCTAACCTAACTAAACAATTTACTTGCATATTATTTAATTAAATGTTCACTAACTTTTTAGCATCGGAATCTAACAAAATGAAATGAGTGAACATCCATTTTTGAATGTTGATTTTATTCCAATTTCACAGATATCACCACCATTTAGTAGAAATTCATTTAAGCGTTTGTGCATATGCACAACAAATCTGCATAACTTTGAAGAAATCATTGCATACATAGATAAATATTTAATAATTGTAAAAAAAAGTTATAAGTATTGTTGCAAGTGTTTAAAATATTATCAAATGTTAGTAAAGGCAGAAGTAGTACGTAGAGAAAGCTACAGCCTAAAATTACAATTATTGATAAATTGCGAGTTAGATATATTCCAACTTAAATTCAGTATTAAAAGAATATACTATGGAAACTGAAGGGTAAAGTAATCTAAAGTTGAGCCAAAAAAAAAATTCAAGTCTAAGTAGATCCATACACATGTGCCAACAGATAAAACTGGATATAATTACAAATCATACGAACCGCCAATATACATAGCATATTAGAATGCTCGTTGCCAACCAGAGGAGAAACATTCCAATATTGAAGACTTAACTTAAAAAAGAAAGTAAATAAACACTGAATGGTAATAATGAAGACAGTGTAATCATTATTATTAGTTTATTTATGGTATTAGTATTCTGTCCTTTTAAGTAAAGTATTTTCAGGTATTGTAATTTCAATTTTCAATGCAAGTTTTGACTGCTTGTGAAATATTACAAGAAAGAACTTAAAAATATGTAAGTGTATACATGTACATAATACATATACAATGGTTCAGGATCATATTGTGTGAAGTCCATCTTTTTACAATTCTTGTTGTGAATGTTACATTTCCAAAGCCATTTGATAATAAATCAGGAATTCAATATTTTGATTAGTAACACCTTTGGAAAATTAGAGTATGAAATTCTTGGTTTTTATTTTTTTTCAATGCCCACAGATATGGGACATTGACATAACTAGAATTCTAAATAAAACACTTACTTAGAATAGTATGATCCTAGATCGTCAATATATATAAGGGTTGGGAATACCTTCATTGTGAAGGACATTGACAAATATTATATATACAGTGAGTTTGACTCGATTTGCGGCCACTAGCATAGACATTGCATGGACAGCGTGAGTTGATGACTCAATGCTTGCAGTCACTTTTCCCACTAACGACCGCAGGTCAAGTGAAACTCACTGTATATGTATATATACATATATATGTGTATGTATATATATATATTTTTTTTTTTCAGGCTCTACAGTAGGTGTAAAGAAGTTGCGCTTCAAGAATATCTACAAGTGTATTGCAAGAACGTACCAGTACATTATAGACTATGCAGAAAAGTGGTTGTGTTTTTATTAAAAACAAATTTTTGAACTATTATAGAGCATATTTTAAATTACAATTTTAAAATTATGTTAATATTGTGTCATGTAAATTTTAATTCATCCTTACTTCTACCTCGTTGAGAACTTTCTATGTCTTTTATAACATTTATTTAACATGTGCAAAAAAATCTTAATATGAAGTGTTGGTAATTACTTAGAGAACAAAACTGTTCCGTCAATTTTAACAACAATAATTTGGCCTAACATTCAACTATTCAGCGATTTCCTGGTAGTAATGAAGGTAGGCATTTGTGTTAGGCTTAAATAGGTGTGTAAGCCTAAAATGTCAAACAATTTGGATTCTTCTCGCAGGTGGATATTGGGCCAGCAGCTAGCTGGTAGGCCAAGGGCATTCTCAGCTTGTTGCACCTTGGAGAATATACATATTTCTTCTCTAATGAACTATTAGATTTTGTAATCAAAATGTAAAGGTAGGTGATCCCATTATAGGGCTTGGGGTAATAGGAAGCTAGTAAATAAATGTGAAATAATCTTCTTATAAAATTACATATAAAATAATTAGGTTTATTGTTGAAATATTGAATCTTTAACTACGTATGTGACTGAAGTTTCATTGAAAAAATTCTGTTCATCTTGAATAATGTGCATACTGCAGTAACTATAAAATGTATAATTTTTTAAAAATATTAATTTTAATACAAGGCAATAAATGAATCATGTTATTTCATTTTTAAAAGCAAACTAATCAAGACAAGTCTGGTTACTAAATAGAGTTGATGTGCGTGCATTCACATATGAGTAGTTCAGAATATAGAAATGATGCATAGAATTTCTTTTTGCTACATTCTTATAAACCCAAGGTATTTTTGAATTTTCATTTTAAGAACATTTAAAAACTTGTGCTTAAATTACTTTATGGTTTCAGTTCTTAAAAAACAAATAGCATATTAGACTCATTAGACCAGGCTCGTCAAATGGTGCTGCCTTAGCATATCCATTATCCAGATCCTGTTTGATATTTCTTAATGGAAATAACACAAGAAATGTTACTTTGTAAACAATTTTGCATTTTTTATTTTTACTTAAGAAAATTATTACAAAAATTTTGCCAATATTTTTGTTGTATAGGTCTAACATTTCCAATTATTTTCTAATAAATAGTGGTTTCCCATATTCATTATGTTCATCTAAAAGTGGAATGGTTTTTAATAAATACTTATGAAATTGTGTAAATCATTTTAGTCAACTTACTAATTGATGAATTAAAAAAAAATTAAAATAATTTATAGTTAAAGACATCTGAAAAGTTGGCAAAGTTCTTGTAATTTTCTTTTGAAGAGAGTAAGAATAAAACATGCTAAAATTGTCCACAAAGTAGCATTGCTTGTGTTTAGCTTTAAATTTTATTTTTAAAAGAATGGGTAAGGATAGGGTACTTTTATTGCGATTGAGCCACCGTGGCCATGCTCACGTAGTACCGTGGTCATTTTCAGATGGCGCAGCAGTATGAAATTGCGTCCAAAATTTAACACAGAGAGGCCGCTCTATTCGGTTCTCTATGCTGCTAACAGCACTGCTTATACTCGGCCATCCTGCAAACATTAATGTCCTCATTAATTGCCCAACTCTCAATCAGATCCTGTTGATCATCAGTGGCTTCATAGTTTATCTGTTCATTGCCAGGAGCTGTATTATGATATTGCCTGAGAGAGTCCACAGCCACTGTTGCCATTAAGCTCTGGTTCTCTCATACTCCTGTTACAATACTCACCTGGTACCGGACATTCCCCAACATCTTGGAAACACTATAGGGACAGCCATACAGTGTAACTTCCTTCAAACATTAAATACAGCCATACTTATATTTAAATTAATATTGGGAAGTAAACATTATGAGGTTATATCATTAATAGTGAATGGAGAACATATTTTAATTGACTCACCTCATACATTTTCAAACTTCTCAGTCATGACTGATGAAGGACATGATATTGTCTGAAACTGTCGGTATCAAAGAAGTTTGAAAATGTATGAGGTGAGTCGATTAAAATATGTTCTCCACTCACTATTAACAGCCATACTTGTTCAGTAACTTGCAATTTATCCCTTTTTTGCCAGAATACATGTTTGTCACTCGCCATATCACCAGGTCACCTACCTTGTACTTGGTTGTGGCTTACACCTTCGGTCGTAGCAAGCTTTCACTGTCAGCTCTGCCCTGCCAGGTTCTCCACTGCCCTGTCCCTCTGCCTTTGGACAGCTTGTCATATATCTGCAAGTAGCCACTGCCTCCTGCACTCCAACAGACAGGTCCCCTTTTGTGAGTGAACATGAGCTGTACTTGGGAGAACCCAGTGCTTGCATTAACACAGTGGTTCATTCCCCATGTAATTTCCCTCAGTTTCTCATCCCATCGGGTTTCATAGTCTGTGCTGGCACCAATTGCATTCAAGATAGTGCAGTTCTGTCATTCTACCTGACCATCTGATTGAAATGTTGCTGTAGCAATGAGAACATGCCGCACACTTCATTCCACCAGAAACTCAGGAAATGCCTTGCTGGTGAACGTCAGTTCCCGATCAGAGAGCAATCGTCTTGGATATCCAAACTCGCCAAATATCTCCCTCAGTTTCTCAATGGCTTTAGCCGAATGAAGTGTCTGGGTAGCCTTCCCCAATGTGAACTTAGTGAAGGAATCCACCACCATCAGCACACAGCTGTTGCCCTTCAAACTCCTTGCAAAAGGACCAAGGTGATCCACATGCACCATGTCAAAGAGTACAGAAGATATCTTAATGGGATGTAGAATGCCTTCCTGCTGTCAATCAAAATAATTGATAGGGTTAAAAGTGAGTAAATAATAAAGTAGAGTACCCATATATTTTCACCCATAAGCGTGGCTCCAATTATTCACCCTAAGGGATTAATGAATAGGTTAAGATCTTCCGAATTGAAATTTGATTATACATGATCACCCTTGCTGAATGCACAACTGAGACATGCTTCTACATACTTATACTCAAAACTTCCCATCCCTGGAAATCAATAAGTCTCCTTGAAAAACTTTAAGCATCTCTTATATACTGAGTGACCAGCCTCATCATGATGCTTACACACTAGATTCGATCGCTGGCACCTACAGCTTTTCCCCATCTATGTCCTTCAATATAGTCTGCCATCTTGCACCACATAATCCGCTTTGAGGCTTTCCAATTGGACGGTGTTATGCAATAACTAGCTATGCGCCATTATGTAAGTTCCGAGAAAAATGCATTTAAACCTTTCAATCGACAACTCATTAGAATTTGAAGAGAAAAATTATACGCTCAGACCGGGACTTGAACCCGGGACCCTTAGTTCTCTAGACCAAGTGCTCTACCAACTGAGCTACCTGAGCAAGTACCGATCCAAACGCAAATCTTTCTCTATATACATTGTAACATTTGGTGGACGGGAATTACAATGTATATAGAGAAAGATTTGCGTTTGGATCGGTACTTGCTCAGGTAGCTCAGTTGGTAGAGCACTTGGTCTAGAGAACCAAGGGTCCCGGGTTCAAGTCCCGGTCTGAGCGTATAATTTTTCTCTTCAAATATGATTTATCCATCATTGAGATGTACGAAATCAATAATAAAAACTCATTAGAATTTATAGAGAATTTCAAGAACAAAGAATTAGAACCAACTGACAGGTTAGTTTCCTTTGATGTAGTTTAATTGTTTCCCAGTGTCCCAAGAGAAACCACCATTGAAATTCTGGAAAAATGGTTAACAAATAATAATTTAGAAAAGGAAAAAAAGATAGAAGAATATATCATTTTGACAAAATTGTGCATTGAACAAATGTTTTACACATATAATGGGAAATACTACAAAATTTTGGACTTTCTATGGGGAACCCCCTATCTTCCTTCCTGGCTAATTTATTCATGGGTAGTTTTGAACAGAAAATAACAAGTGGACACCCTTTAATTTTCAAATTTTGGCGCAGACATGTTGACAATATAATAGCTATTGTAAATCACAAACATTGTAAGGACTGCAATAAAGTATATATAGGAAAAATAAAAATAAATTTGGACACTCGCACTAAGGAATACTTCAGAAATATTAAAAATGGTGAAATTGAAAAATCAGCTATTGCAGCACATAGTTTATTGGAGAATGATAACACTGAAAAAGGAGCCCTACTTTTAAAACATTTGGGAAAACCTTTAGAATTGACAATTTCGGAGATGATATATATTCAGAAGAACAAATTTAGATCCATGAATTTCGAGATTCCTGATGAACGTGACCTCATCTCAAAGTTCATCAAATCAACACCAGATGGCAACGTTATGGATGGAGATTCCAATGAAAATCCGGTAGTCATAATGTCAGTTGAAAATGAGAGAGATCCTTTTCTCGAAAACTAGTTCCCGTTTTTGAAGAAACATAAAATATGAGGTAAGATGTTAAAAAATGACTCATTAATTTATGAAATAGAAGATGCCTTAAAACTTCTGAACCTTCAGAGCAAAATTGTAAAATTCACTATGGAAACTGAAACTGACAGACAAATTTCATTTTTGGATCTAAACCTAACTAGAAACGAAAAAAACAAGATAGAATTTGGAATGTACAGAAAGAACACAAATAAAGATAACTACATTAAGGCATCAGGATTCAACCATTTTGCTCACAAAGAAGCTGTATTCAATAGTCTAACACACAGATTGCTGAATGTACACCTGAACAGAGAAAAATATGAAGAAGAAAAAGAATACATAATTAAAGTAGTAATAGAAAATGGTTATGAAGACATGGTACACAAGAAAATAAATAAGTTTAAAAGGCAAAAACAAACACAAGAGAACATAAGATTAAAAAAATTCACTTACTATCCTTTAAAACACCACAAGTTCCAGAAAATTTTCAATAAGTTTAACATTCGATTGGCCCCAAAGAATGAATACAGCATAAACAAGATAATTAAAAACCAACAAAAATGAAAAAATTGAAGAAGAATACAAATCAGAAATATATCAGATCAAATGTAAGGATTGTGACAAAATCTATATAGGAAAAACGAAAAGAAATTTAAAAACTAGATTGAAAGAACACCTTAGAAATGTAAAAAAGGGTGAAGTGGACAAGTCAGCTGTCGCAGCCCATGCTTGGTCTGAAAAACATTTAATCGATACAAAAGCTAGCCTAATCAAACACACAGATAAACAAAAAGAACTCACGGTCTGGGAAAAAAATCCAAAAAAAAACAAGAAAGATAAACTCCTGAATTTCGAAACTCCCGCAAATTTTGACCTGATCCAGAGATTCATCTGTTCACCGATAGAAGTAAGAAGAAAACCGCCAAGAAACGACATAACACCGGTCGACCAGAGGCTACTGATGATGGAGATAAGCTCCCAAATTGCAGTCTAGAAGAAAAAGGATATGAGGTGAGGTAATAAAAACATTAATTTAATTCTTCTAGCAAAATGTTTAGTTAGATAAGAGATAAAGTGTGGAGTCCCTTCATGTCTTCTTCAGGTAGAAGCCATTCATTGTGTATTTGTGAATGATGATTCATTGCAATTGAATGTAGGACCAGTAGAGTAAGGTAAAGGAAGGATTTCTGCTTGGATGGGAGTGAAGCCTGGATTAGCTCAGTTGTCTGGGCATTAGCATGGAAAGCTAAAGGTTCAGGGTTCGATTCCCGGTTCAGGCAAAAATTTTTCTCTTTACCATTGATTTACAATAATTTAATTGTGTTTATTAATTTACTTATTTCTATCATAGTAATAGCTTTAGCTTCTCAATATTAATTTAACAAGGTAAATACTTGCATAAGCTCATATAGGCAATAATGTAAAGTTAGCATAACTTCAAAACGAGAGCTAATCTTTGCATTTTCATTAACATTTTCATTATCAGCACACCCGAAAACATAAAGATTAGCTGTTTCCATGTCAGTTACAGAAAAAAGTAAAATTTTGCTGGCTAGTGTAATCTGAATAATGAAAAAAGTGTTATAGGGAGGATGTCTGCCAGTGAGAAGAAGAGAGTATGAGATAAATTGTGATTACATATGTCTCAAAGCAGCAAAATCATATCCATTTGTAGAGTCAATAATTGTGCATCAAATAATGACTATTTGGATTTTTTTGTGAAAACTGGTGTGAAATTAAATTAAAGACATTTGACCTATACCCACACCACTGTAACTGGTGACAATATGATCCAGAATTATATATTTAAATCTAGCATACAAATTGTTTAAACCTTCCCTTAAGATAGAGCTGTTTCTCTATTATTTAGCATTTAACATTTTGTCACCCTCATAAAAAATGCATGCACACTGAACTACTTTGATCAGTATATTCCCCTCAACTACCTGCACTCCAACATTTCAAACATTGGAAGCTAGACACCCCAGCTGCCACCTCTTTAACTCTCTCTCTAGCTTGCTCATATGTGAACCACATAATGAAATATTCTATTAGATATATTTGAGGATGCTCTTTCGAATGGTGTATAAATTGTTTGAAGTTTTCTGGAATCAACTGATGTTCTGTTATAAGTTGTCGCGGAATTAGTTACATTATATACTACTTCTATTTCATTTGAACATATCTAATATATAAAAATGAATGTTTGTTTGTTGGTTTGTTTGTTTGTTCATATTCTATGCGCGGCCATACCATTGATCCGATTTTGATGGGGTTTTTGCTAAATGTTCAGGAGATTCCCGGGATGAACATAATAATAATAATAATAATACTTTATTTATTCTGGCAGAGTTAAGGCCATAAGGCCCTCTCTTCCACTCAACCAGCACAAATACAAATAAATATTCGACAAATATAGATATACACTATACTAATTATAAACAGTTAAAGATACAATAAATGTAGCAATGTAAATGTCATGTACAAACAACATTTTAGAGGGTAATAACAATAATGATACGATAATAATAATATAATAATAATAATATAAATATGATACATTATACGGGAAACACCAATTAATATATATATCTTACACTGCATAATAATAATGAAGTCGAGTTTAGAGCAAATCTAAATTTAGATTTCTTTTAAAAGATGCCAATGTCATAGGATATAAGGAAGTTGTAATACTCAACCCCTTCACCCCTAAAAGTCACCCTTAGTAACGAAAAACGTGAAATAAAGTCCCTATTTTGACGCTTAAATGGCTTACGCTGTCTAAACCATAAAAAATACACCAAATTAATGTACACAGAATTGAATATCTCAGAAAACTCTACAAAAAAGTCCGCAACAGCATATGTTTATATTTTACGGATAACTCACAATAACCATTTTTGTCTTTCATTGATACCAAGGAGATAGGGATAAGCATAGCAGCTCAAGGCTGGTGATAAAAACATATTAACGTTTGTTTAGTAGTAGCAGCACACGCCGGGTATTAGCTAGTAGAACATAAATTATAATTAAAAACTGAGACATGCCCTAGTGTAGTCAATATGCTAAAAGCCGGAAGGTCAGGGGTCAGGATTTTTAAATTGGCCTAAACCTTCTGGCAGCACCATGACCCTGGGATCGACTCTAGTGGAAACGAGTTCCAGACTCTTGTTCTGATGGTAAAAGTTGCTGTCATGCAGGGCTAATAACATGGCTGATATCTTGTGCTGTTATAATAGGATATTATATTAGGGTAAAAAAGATACATTAAGATAGGATATTAATTATAAAGAAAATAAATATAGGATTTCTGCAAGGATAGTAATGGGTTGTTAGTAGCAGATGAAACAAAAGTTACGACTGAATGAACAAATTATTTTAATAAATTACTAATTGGTACATTTAAAAATTACTAACATTAAATATTGAGATACCAACTTTTCAAGAATTACGGCTGCAGTAGAAAAAAAAAACGCCAGGAGAAGAAGAAATAATACAGAATTAATTAAGGCAGGAGAGAGATTATTATGGAAATAATTATGTACATAAATTAAAAAGCAGAGTACAGTTGAATGAACAAAGGGCAAAATAATGGCATAATACCATTATTTGGCCCCATATATAAAAAAGGAGACAAATTAGACTGTAAAAAGTATTGAGGAATTGAATTTCATTGTTAAATGTGACCTATAAAATTTTCACACATAAACTGGAAAAAAAGCTAGAATCTTTTGTAGAAAATATATTAGGGGATTACCAATGTGATTTTTGAAGGGGCCATTCAACAATAGACCAGATTTTTGGATTAAGAATGATACTCAAGAAGTCTTATGAATATAATATAGATATCCATCAATGATATATAGATTATAAATAGTCTTAGGTTAGGATAAATAGAGAACAAATAATTGAAATTATGAAAGAATTTGGTATTCCTCTTAAGTTAATAAAATTAAGAAAGTTTACCTTAGAAAATATACAAAATAAAATTAAAATACAGAAAGGGTTTCTCCAAATTTTGAACTTTTAATGGGTTAAGGCAAGGGGATGCCTTATCAACATTGTTATTTAATTTGTGTATAGAGAATTTGTGTATGGTACAACACACAATAGAACAAGTCAGTGTTTGGCTTTTGCTGATGATGTGGTCGTCTTATGGAGATCTATGAAATATATAAATGAAACAGTTAATAACATGTATGAAATAACTAGTCAAATTGGCCTATAAATATATACAGAGAAAACAAAATATATGAATACAACAAAAAAAAAAAAAGTTAAAATGAACAATTTATTATAAATGGACAAAAATATGATAAAGTTAATTGTTTTAAATATTTGGATACACAAGTGAACAATCTAAATGAGATAGAAAGATAAATAAAATCAAGAATAAATGCTGCAAATAATTCCTATTATATATTTCAAAGTACGAGTATATTAAGAAAAATATGTATTTCACAACTCCTTAAAATTCAACTTTATAAAATGATAATAAGACTTATTGTACTGTATGGATCTGAATCATGGACTTTGACCTGTAAAATAGAAGGACTTTTCTGAAAATGGGAATGGAAGATTTTTAAGAAAGATCTAAGGATTAACATGTGAAAATGGAATTTAGAGAATTAAGATGAACCATGAGTTATATAAATAGTTTAATTCGTTAGATATAGCAGCTACTATAAATGTGCATAGATTAGAATGGTTGGGTCATGTTTAGAGAATAGAAAACACAACAATAGTCAAAAATATTTTGAATAAGAAACCAGAGAGAAAGAGAAAAAAGAGGAAGACCGAGATTACGATGGATGGATGATGTGGAAGATGACTTGAGTTGCTGGTAATTAACCTGGGAGAGATGACACCTTAGCAACATACATAAGAAGTGGCACAGGGGATTTTCCGACCCTAAAAGAATAAAAAAACAGTGTTCACTAAAAACTAAATTTTGGTTTAATTTATGTATGAACAAGTTGTTCTTGCATTTATTAAACTAAAATAAAAGTAATGTTAAAGTTACTTGATATAAAAGTAGTGAAAAATAACACAAATGGGAGGCTGACCAAAATTGTGTGATCTCAAACAAAATATTTAACAAATTTACAATAAGTAAAAAAAAAAAAATAAAGATACTGATTTAAAAAGTTTACCAAATTTAATTGTGGGCATAAATGGATCCTAGAATTATTCTATTAAATTTATCACTTGATGTACAATGATAATAGTTGTCTCAAAACATTGTTAGTCCTATAAATAATTATCTTATAAATAGGCCCTATTGTTGCTATTAATTAACTCCTGGCGCGACAGGCCTAGAAGGCCCTTAGCCTATCAGCTGGCTGCTGCCTCACATCCACATGTGTCAATCACAGAGGTATATGATCAACAGCCAGTGTAGGGGTGACTTGTGGTCAGCATGTCGAGTCCCCCAGCCGTTATAGCTGGTTTTCTCAACCCGGAGCTGCTACATATTGTAGCTATCCAAATGCATCACGATGCTGGGTGGGCACCGGTCCCATACTGGCCGAAATACCATGGGAAAATTTCTTCCCCCATGGAGACTCGAACCGTACAAGTCCCGTAGCTCTGCGCCAAGGCTCCCTGCCTTAACCACTCGGCTACAGCACGAGACTGTTACTATATATAATTAAATTTATATGGTGATATATTTAAAATAATAACCCCTTAACTGGGGACCTAGCTAGTGCAGTTCTACAGCTCTGTGGGGAGCCATTTCTTCCTTTAATTTAAAATATTATAAAAAATACAGGGAGTAAACATTTGTAACATATCCATCAAATATTATACAAAACAACCATTCTCTTTCATATGGTCATATTTTTTAATCGAAATTTCATATTTTTATTTTTTTCAACTTTAGTACAAAAACGGCACAAGTGTCTTCTCGTGTTCAATTTAAAAGTAATTTGGAAAACATTATTTATATTACATGTAATGAATATTAAAAAGTATGCAAATCTCTTAAATGCAATAAATGTTAACTCTGGCCTTACATGGTGTCTGTCATCAGTGGCGTTATTTCAAGTCTTACATCGATATAAACTAAGCATTTAGGATATATGTATAAATTAATTAATTAATTTATATTGGCAATTTACTCCGAAGTTTATAATGTAAATATACAATCTCTTTTAACACTGTATAAATATTAAAATTTTACGACACATATGACCAGTGGCGTTACTAAATACTGTCAGTTTTGAGTTATTACAAATAATCACATTTTTTTTTATTTTTAGAACTTTAATACACCGTAAAAATATACATCTGTACAATTAGTAGTTTTTATTGTAGTAATAGTGATTATTGACGTCATCAGATATTATCAGTGGCGTTATTGAACACTGGTGTGTTGAGAAGTCACTGGTTATTATTGTTGTTAGTATTATGAATGCTACATAACTTCATTTTAGAAACCACTCATATTTTCAGTAAATTGTAAGTAGCTTATAAAAAATATGATGAAGTGAAAAAAAAAACTAGAAGCGAAATAATACATTTGAACTAGTTACTTCAAGACTGGAGAATGGAGGGTAAAAGTTAGCAACCCCAATTGAATGTTTGTGCAATATTTTTCTATTGTGATAAAAGACAGACCTCTCATTTAAACGTGTGAATGAGAAGTTACAAGAAACTGTACCAGAGTTATTATTTTTTCATTAACTTAGACCGTTCTTGCATTAAGGTTTAAGGCTAATCTGAGTTGAGAGATATATTATGTTGAGCAAACAGATGGTATCTATTTTTTTTTCTGAACACGTCTAGTGAATTATATTTTATCATGAATGTTATATAGCTGGCCAGTTACCGATATACGTTAGTACGTTCTTGCGCACATACATGATATGTGATTTTAACTCTCGTAATAAGAAACTGTTAAGAGACCGGTCAAAGGGGGTTGAAAAAAATCACACTAGATGTCATACCCATACAGAACAGATCTTCAAAGTTTTGCATTCCTGTATTGTCAAATAACTTAGAAAAAAAATAATATATATCTCGTTGGATATATCCGTAACTCCCACTGAGTGAAGGCTTTCTTGAGGCGGATATTCACGCAACGCCCACCCAACGGGATAATAACTATTATTATTACTATTAATATATTATTATTATTATGATATTTTTAAATGTTGTAATTGGCGGAAGAGGAACCCTCTCCTTAGGGAAAGGACCCATCTCCAGGGTAACAAGCAGAAAGCCCTCGACGGTCTGAGAAGAGCGGAAGAGGCAACCATTCCACTAGGGCTGATATAATGGGAGGTTATGATGATGAACCCTAAGAAGGCAGCCCCTTCAATTGTCTTGCCCTGCGAGATACCAGTAACACATTCAGGAGACAATCTACATTACTAAATGTTCTCATGATTAGCTTTCATGAAACTGGAACGAGCCAACAGGCTTAATCCCTGGATGATGATGATATAAAAACATAATATGTTAATATGGTATTTCTATTTGTTTCTGGTGGGTTTTTTATTATTATTATTATTATTATTATTATTATTATTATTATTATTATTATTAACATTATTGGGCCTATTATTACTGTATAATTAATATTATTATTAGTATATATTATTATTGATGTAATGTCCAACTGTTTAGATTTGCATGTTTACATGTTTGAATCTACATATCGTTGGTCACTGTTTATGGTAGTTATATTATTATGACAAACACACTTTTAGTACAAAACTTTTTGTTTATGAACTGATAATTTTACACAAATTATGCTGCATTTGTGAAATTCAGTTTTTACCAACAACCTCACTATAATCTATAGAAACATAACAGTTGACTTGGAAGAGAATGGGATCCTGACACCACACCACTGGATATTTTTACTCCTAAGATCTTTAGAATTTGTGCTTCAAGTTTGAGGTTATTGACATCAAACAAAAGGGGAAGAATGCAGTGACAGGTATGTGAACACAGAATGACATATTCCAATAATTAAAACTAATTATTACTTGCTTACTTACTTACGTACTTACTAGCACTATCGAACCCTTAGGTTCATAGCCACATGGACATAAGCTCTCCATACATCCCTATCCTGAGCTAATGCTTTCCAATCATTCCCTGTATAATCTACTTCCCTCAAATCATAGTTAATGTTATTCTCCCACCTCATCCTTGGTCTACCAACTGGGCACCTTCCCTCTGACTTTCCTACAAGAAGCTTCCATGCAAGTCTTTCATTCCCCATACGTACAACATGTCCTGCCTTTCGCAGTCTATGAGACTTAACTGTTCTTATTATATCTGGCTTCCAATAAGGACCATGCAGTTATGTAGTCTTCTCCATTCACCTGTCTGTTCATCTCTCTTTGGTCCAACAATTTTCCTAAGTACTTTATTCTCAAATACTTGTAATCCCCTTTCCTCCCTTAAAGTAAGAGTCCATGTTTCGCCCCCATATAATATAACTGGAAGAATAATAGTTTTATATATTTTCAGTTTAATGTTTTTTGAAAGGAGTTGGGACATCAAGAGTCTCTGCAATGCATAATAGCACGCATTTCCAGAATTGAGCCTATGTTTAATTTCTTTGTGCATCTCATTCCTATTTGGGATTATTGTTCCTAGGTATTTGAATTCAGCCACTTCCTCAAAATTTCCCTCATTTGTCATTAGCTGTCCATTTCCATTATATAATGTATTTCTATGTGTGACCATATATTTAGTTTTATTGATATTTACTTCCAGTGTGACCATATATTTAGTTTTATTGATATTTACTTCCAGTCCTAATTTCTTAGTGTTACTCAATAGTGTGTGCGTGTTGTCCTTTAATATCTCCTCGCTATCAGCCAATAGTACTACATCATCAGCATAAACAGCTCATTAATACCATTGAGTTGTAAGCCTTCCTCATTCTCTAAAGATTTGATGGCATGTTCTAGTACAAAATTAAATAGTAGAGGAGATAGTGCATCTTCTTGCTTCAACCCATTCTGGATTTCAAAAGTGTCTGAAAACTGTTTGCCTACACGCACCCTACTCTTTGTGCCATTTAGTCACATTCATATAAGTCTAACTAACTTTTTAGGAATTCCGAACTCCAACAGGATACTATATAACTTCTCCCTCTTAACTGAATCGTATGCTTTTTTGAAGTCTACATATAGTTGATGTACAGTACTATTATATTCCCATTTCTTTTCTAAAATCTGTCTTAACCTAAAATTCTGATCTGTTATAGACCTGTTTCTTCTAATCCACATTGATGATCTCCTAGAATGTCATCAATATAGGGAGTAAGTCTGTTTACTAATATATGACCAGATGATGATTTGAATTGCAATCTGTCCCTCTAACTGATCTAACATCGATGATGCTACTGTCCACTAATACACGATCTATTTGGTTCCGATTTTCGCCATCTGGAGACGTCCAGATGTATTTATGAATATCCTTAAGCTGAAATGTTGTGCTCTTAACAATGAGATTCTTTGATGTGGCGAAGGTGACTAATCTAACCCCATTGTCGTTACTATCTTCATGAAGACTGAATTTGCCTATTGTTGGTTTGAATATATCTTCCTGCCCCACTTTTGCATTAAAATCTCCTAAGACAATTTTTAAATGATATTGTGAAAGGCTATCAAATAAGCATTCTAATTCTTCATGGAACTCATCCTTGATCTTGTCAACTTTATCTTCTGTGGGGGCATGTACATTTGCAATTATAAAATCATGTTGTTTACCCTTTAGAATTATGTATGATATCCTATTACTAATGAACTTAATATCTCGGATAGTGGACAGGATCCTCCTTCTGACTAAAAAACCCGTTCCAAATGCAGAACTTAAAATCATGTGGGGCCAGAAAATATCAGTGCTGCCACTTCTGGTTGAAGAATAAGAGGTGGAGAAGTATAGCATTGGATAGATAAGAATGGGATTTGTCTTAAAGGAAGTCAAGGTCAAACTGAAAGAACTGTAGTACTAAGAAAAAAAAAAGATTTACCCTTAATTAAGTTCAAATTTAGTAATTAAATGTGTGGGAAATATTTTATAAAAGCTTAGATTGAAATTATATTGAAATAATAGTGTTGTAGGAAATATTCAGGATGTATACTTTGAAAATATAATTGTAAACTGCTCAGATTTGGAAATAGTTCTACCTGGCAGAAATATTTCTACCTGTCAGAAAGAGAGAGAGAGAATGGTAGACAAGGGCATGACAAGGGTTAAAAGAAGGGTTGAAATTCTGTTATGTTGTGTATTTAGTTTAAATTAAATACTTTGGGAGTATTTAAGTTCAAATTAAATAATTAAATATGTGGAAAATATTTTTTAAATCCTTAGATTGAAATAATAGTGTTGTAGGAAATATTCAGGATGTAGAATACAACCTGACATAGTTAAACTATTTTGGAAATATAACTGTAAATTGCTCAGTTTGGAAATAGTTCCATAGATCAAAAAATAGTTCTACCTGGCAGAAAGAGAGAGACAAGGGTTAAAGTTCTGTTATGTTGTGTATTTAAAGAGTCAAGATGAGATGACTCCAGGTCTTTTTACACCAGAAGCTCAATCAGGTGAGTCTATACATATTCTTAATAGTTCCATGTGAGTTTATTGAAATGTTTAAATTTTTGGCTGAAGTTTCCACTAAGTGCAGTGAGAAATGCAGGCAGACACCACGCGCATGCGCCAAAAAGGTTTTATTTTCAAATTATTTACATTTACAATAAATTTTTTACATTTTTTCTAACGATTATTTCAATACATTTTCTATGATATGCAGCCAACATAAAGTATGTATTTCAGAACTTACTATTTATTTTTGGATGTTGCATTCTTTCGCAGATTAGAGTGCTTAACTTGCGAAAGGTTAGTTTTTAAGTTGCTCTTTCACAGGTTAGAGTACCTAAATTGCATTAGGTTAGCTTTTAGGTTCGTTATATATAGTTAATATGTTGGTAGCACCACGTGATTTTAGAGTCAAAATTAAGGAAAAAAGGACAGTACTTATGATATGTTTATGATGGATTGGAAAACTTAAATCATGGAGTGTACTAGACTCGATATTTACTTATGCGATTGATGACAATTTTAATGCAAATACTGGTATTATGTAGTGGTATTAATCAATGTGAAAGCATTTAAACGTTATATGAAGTGAAATAGCAGAAATTATTTACATTGTAAACGTTTGCCATTTTGAGATTCCATAGAAGAAACTATAAAAAACTAAAAGCTATCCTAACCTACATGTATAGGAACCTAAAAGGTAACCTAACCTAATTCAATTACTCTAACCTACTCTAAAGTAATATAATATCTGAAAACTATGTTAATCTTCTTCCTTTCAAGTATTAGGCCAAGGCCTGTTATGATCCTATAGAAAATTTTCCCTCCAGCGTTTCATAGGACGGCCTAGTGAAATTCATCCTCTTGGTATATAATTATAAAACAGCTTTGGGGATCAGATTTGAACTCATTCTTTCTAGATGGTGTTTCCAATTTAGTTGGTACTGTTTAATATATTCCAAAATTGGCATAGTCTTCAATTCTTTTAAGATATCGGTGTTCCTTTTCCGATCCCATCTGGTGTAACCCGCTGTTCTGTGCATGAATCTCATTTCACAAGCCGTTATTCTGCTTTCATGTTGTCTTTTTAGTGTCCATGCTTCATTACCATAGGTCAACACTGGTCTAGTCAAAGTGTTATATAAACGTAATCTGGTGTTTTTTTGTACAAGGGATGGTTTCATAACTTGATTAATAATTCTCAAACTTTTATTATAACTAGTAATTTTTTCAGGGATATCCTTTTCATCCCAGATAGAGAGATAATATCCAAGATATTTAAATTGATTAGATCTCTCTAAAATTTTATTCTGGAGACGGATTTTACTTTGTATGTGGTCCTTCCCATGAAATGCCATAATTTTAGTTTTGTTAATTGATATTTCCATATTAAATTTGGCAGCTATTTTTTGTTTTCGGAAAGTGCCAGAAGAGCTAAATAATCTGCAAAAAGAATAGCATCGGGTTTGAGGTTCCTATTGATTGGGTATATATCCTCATTGTGTTTTCCTCCATTCGTTTATTAATTTATTCATATATATACTGAAAAGCACCGGTGAAAGTCCACATTCCTGGCTTACTCCAGTATTGATCTTTTCCCAAGAAGATAATTTGCCATCTTGTTTAACAGAGATATCATCTTTATAGATGTTGAAGATATTAGTAATATATTGTTGTGGAACGTTATTAGCTAAAATTTGTAGTAATATATTTCTGTCTGCTTTGTCAAAAGCCTTTATAAAGTCAACGAAGGCGATATGAGTTTCTATATTGAATTCCTTGTGCTTTTCTAATAGTAGTTTTAGAGTGAAGAATCTATCTGTACAAGATCTACCCTTTCTGAATCCATTCTGCTCTTCTCCAATTATATTTTCATAATTTTTTTTCAATTTATTCTTAACTATATAAATTTTATATCCAGAGTTCAACAAGCTAATTCCACAATAGTTATCTTAGATTTGGCGACTTCCTTTTTTGAAGATTGGTATTACAATGGATTTGTTCCAGCTTTGTGGTAGTTCTTGTCCTTCCCATATCATATTAAGGAGAATAAGAAATCTGTCTAAACATTTTTTAGTTGAAAATTTAAATAATTCCTGATTAATGTGATCTTCTCCGGGAGTTTTGTTACTTTTTAATGATTTAACATCAGTTAATTCACCTATAAAAATTTGTTCCAAAGCAGTGTTATTAGAGATTGGTATTTGTAATAAATCATCCTTTTGTGTCCATAAATGATGAAAGTAGTTAAGCCAAGATTCTTTAGATATACAATTTAAATGTGCATTTTCTTTTTAATCATTATTTACATTTTTTAAAACTTTATATATTTTTGGTTGAGGCCCAGTGATATCATTTTCCAAAAATGATACAAATTGTTCCCAGCTTTGTCTATGTTTTTTGCAAACTTCAATTTTAACTATGGCTCTCTTCCTATGATACTCTACTTTATCTTCATCTTTTTTTGTAGACAAGAATTTTTTGTATGCTTCACGTTTATCATCAATTACTTTTTTGATGTTTTCATTCCATATCCTTAGTCCTTTTTTTCAATTCCATTTAGTTTTGATACCCAGGCCTTCATTTGCTGCTTGCGTCAAAATACTTTGTGGAGCAAGCCATTCTTCTTCAATATTTTCGCCAACTGGTGTTTCTTGTGTTAGTATCATATTATATCTTGTGTATATATATATATATATATATTATTATTATTAAGGATTTTCTCTACATTACAGTAGTTATCCTTCAACCCAAATGTTTCTTGTTCTGCCACAGATTTCTATCCCCAGCATCTTCTTTGAGGTCTCTGTTGATCATGTTTCGGGTGAGGTCCATTATTTAGCGGACACAATTCTACACTTACATTCTTATGCCTCCGTTTCAGGTGAGGTCCATTATTTGGCGGACACAATTCTAGACTTACATACTTATGCCACTGATGCACTAAACACTTGTAAACACGTTTCGTACTATTTTAAACATTTTGGAACCATTTTATAAACATTTCTTACAATTTTTAAATATTTATAAATTATGCGAAATTTGTGCAACGGGTTCTAGAGATGCGGAAATGCTTCATGTAACATCCGCTAGGTGGCTCTCATCAGAGTTACCAACATTTGAAAATAATTTCAAACCATATTTAGTTTAAGTGTAAGTAAAATTAGTTTATAGTTTATTAAATAATACGCATGTAAATTGTTTTGTTAGGTTAGGAAATGAGAAGTGGTTTACGTCCATTTTTTTTAGCATTTGGGAATAAATAATATGCTTGTAAATTGTTTTCTTAAGTTAGGAAATGGCAAGTTAGTTTACGTCCATTTTTTTTAGCATTTGGTGGGAATTTATTCCCAAAGTTGATAATGCCGACTCCAGCATCTACTGGAAGCTACATTAACCATTACAGCAACTCCCACAACTTGTGCATGCGCACTGCGATTCTGTGGAACTTAGAAGAATTTGTGTCTGCCAAATACTGGACTTTTTCCCATGTTTCTTCTTACTTCACCATCCACTGTTCCCTGGGTTTCTCCTTCCTCTTGCATTTATTTATGTCTTTTAATTTAAGAAAGGGTTTTAATTGTTAGACATGTTTCATTTAGAAGGTTCTGATCTAAGTTATTTTTGCATTAGGTACAACTACCCCAATAATATATCATTTAAACCTATATTCGGCATGCAACCTAAGTAATTATTTTATGGAATGCTATCTCAAAGTCCTGAAGAATTCCTTTATTTCCATTTAAGCCTTTTATGGACACCCGTAGTTATAACATGTGCTTATTGTCTAAAAAAGTGAGTGACTTAACCTCTACTATCTGAAAGGCCTCCTGAGGTCTGTAGTGGGATCACTTTAAATTTTATGATTAAAAACTATATATTTGCTTGCTATATTATAAGTAGTGACTTGATTTTAGGTTATAAAAGTTAAAATTGCAACATAGTAAAGTGATAAAATTTAAGTCTTTATATCCAATCATGTCCACCGCTGTGGTCTCGAGGTAGCATGCTGCCTTGTCACACAGCTGGCCCGAGTTTCATTCCCAGTCGGGACAGGCTCAGGTTTTTTTCAGACTTTTTCTTCACCTGTAAGACAAATGTCGGGAAGCTTAGGGCCCAACGGTCACCGAAAATCATCCAGCCATCATCGTCATCCTTCTCATTATCATCACCATCCATCACCAGCATGGAAAGCAACGGGAAGCTATCACACCTATAATTCCCTAGTAAAGCTGCAAAGCATAGCATGGAAATGCTGTGATTGCTATTACGAGAGGAACTCAGTCTCACTGCCCTCTAGTGGCTACTGTAACAAGTAAGTTAAAGAGACAAAGACCTGCCCTCAGGCAGAATTACTATGGATGGATATCCAATCATCTGATTTTTTAATAATATAACTTATAAAAAGTTTCTCAATTTTTGTGTGGGAGCTAACAATATTACATTTATATTTATGTTTTTAAATTAAAAAGAAACAATGTAAGTAGAACACTTTATTTTTTATTTAAAAGTAAGATGTGTAATATATATGTAACATTACTAGATCCCACCTTTTTAAGAAATATTTCTTCTTCTTCTTCTTCCTTCCATGTACTAGGCCAAGGCCTGTTACGATCCTATAGAAAATTTTCCCTCCAGCGTGATCCTTCCGGGAAATTCTCGTATAAGACTTGAAAGCATAATAATAGTCCCTTCGATTGGTTGCTGGCCAAAGGAAGACAAGACCAGTGATGGGGCTGCCATCTTATAGCCTCTGGTCAGGCTTTTAAAGAAAAGAAAATAAAGGAAAAAGAAATGGAAGAAAGGAAAGACTCCCTAGCCCTCGGATGCCCTAATAGCATCGGGGTCGAAAAAACAAGAGTTAACCAAAAGAGGTTAGATAGTAAAGTTAGAAGAGTGCAAAACACAAGTAAGAGGAAGAAATGTTTTGCACAGCTTGGGCACCTTGTGGTCGCTACCCACATATCCCCTAGATGAGGACCCCTGAGGGATAAGAAATATTTTTTGTAAATTATATTATAAAAAATTAAGTTGATTGGATATAATAGACTTGTTAAATTAATTTTATCACTATACTATGTTGCAATCTTAACTTTTAAAATTTAAAAATTTGTTCCGTAATTATAAGTGAGCCTTTGCAATTTGAAAGAAAAAGAAAATTATTTGAGAAAATTCAGAACATGAAGGTACGTACACACCTGCGCGCCGCAAACACGAACGGCGCGCGCGCCGCACCATGTTCGTCAGATTTGGACGGGGTTTCAAGGTGCGCGCGCCGCGCGCGCGTCTCTCACCACGATCCACTCATGTCGGTTTTTTCCACGAACACTTTGATGGTTCGCTGTTTAGATTTGGACGGGTACCTGAGAGGTTCGTTGCTTTCGGTGCGCACCTATTATTAGAGTATGGAGTGGTCAGAGGAAAACGTGTTAAAACTTGTTGACATTTATAGAAGCAAGCAATTATTGTGGGATCCACAACATAAGGATCATTTTAAAAAATCATTGAAAGGAGATGCCTGTTTTTTTTCAATGATATGTGTTTTTTTTTCGTGTGTACTGTAATTGTATAAATAAATTAGAATTATTTAGAAAACATTATTTATTTAAGACGTTCATTTCATAATATTATGTATGAAGTATCACAAAACAATACAATATATAAACACATTTATTGCTAATTATTTATTTATCTCTTCAAAGACTCCAAAGAGCAAGACTGCTCATGTTAAGGGGCAATATACAAAAAATAATGGCCATAAAACAATTAACAATAAAAACAAGAAAACAAATTCAGGCATAAGTTTAAGTAATACAAACTACTATAGATGCACAATATATATACACATATAAATATAATATTTAAACAGGATAATATTAATAATAATAAAATTAACAAAATTAACTAAGAAAGCAATGAGAAAAAATATTTTTTAATACAATTAGAACATTCGTGAAATGTTGATATTCAATAGGTAAGTAGTTATTTTAATGGTTGATTAATGCATAACGAATCCCTATTATACTTTTTTTTTTAGAAACTAGTATCTTTGTGCAATAAAAATAATCATGTACATTTTTATTAAAAATTAAGGCCATGTTATGGTGAGATAGATTATTAATAATTTTAAACGTATATATACAAATCATGTCCACCGCTGTAGTCTCGAGGTAGCGTGCTGCCTTGTCACGCAGCGGGGCCCGGGTTCAATCCCCGGTCGGGGCAGTTTTTCTGGGTGAGGTTTTTATCGGGTTTTTCCTCACCTGTAAGACAAATGTCAGGAAAACTTTAAGGCCCAAACGGTCCCCGAAATCATATGGCCATCATCATCATCCTTATCATTATCATATCATCATCATCTCATCATCCTTCACCGGTGTGGAAAGCAACGGGAAGCTACCACACTACACAATCCCTAGTAAAGCTGCAAGCATAGCATGAAAATGCTATGATTTCAGTGAAGGACCTGCCTTCGGGCAGAATTACTATGGATGGATATACAAATCATATATTTTTTTAAATTCCTTTAATGCTATAATATTTGAAAAAGTATAAATAAAGTTATAAGATGTAATAAGTAATAAGCGTGACCAGACGTCCCGATTTTGGCGGGACAGTCCCGATTTTCAACAATTTGTCCCACGTCCCGCGGCATTTAAAAAAAATGTCCCTATTTTTGGGAAAGAATGCAGGACAAGCGGGAGAACGGAAAGGGAATAGGCATCGTTGGTTACACCTGCTCTGCAAAATGTCTACTGAAGGTTTGTGGGTTTCCTATGGATCGCAGGAGGTTCGTTGAAATTAATAATTTCGACGAACATAACACGCGCCGCGCGCGCGGTGTTCGCGGCGCGCATATGTGTACGTACCTTTATATATAATATTTTATGACATCGAGCGAGTTGCTTCAAGCAGTAGGATTTGAAACTTGTATTTGGGAGATCCTTGGTTTAAACCCCAGAGCTGACCTACTTCAGTGAGGTTTCTTTTTCCTAATTTTTCTCAGTCGTCAAGGTAAATGCTAGATTGAAATTTTATTAGCAGGATCCAATTAAAATGTGGAATAAGTAAATGCATAGATGCATATCACCTAAGTGTTAAAGCATCTATAAAAATAATAAGAAACAGAAAAAAATGTTTTCTAATAATTTCACAATATATATTGCAAATATTCTCATTTGTATTTGGCTTTAAGATTTACATAAGGGCACAAAGCTGCATGGTCTCATTTCTACTCATGTCATTCTTTTTATGTTGATTTTAATTATATCAATCCGTACATGTTTCGGCTGTTGTACACTATAGAACTTAGAAAAATTTTCGTGCGACCCGAATTGTAGCATATCCCATGTTTCTATCACTTAAGTGCTAATGGTAATTTTATTTTCTTTTATTATGGATAGATTCTGAATTGTAGTTTTGAATGTTTAGCACATGTCAGTAGTAATGGCAACAAAGAATAATAGAATATTAGTTAAATTTCAAATTCCAAATTAATTTACTATTGTAAAAACCTGAAATTTACTGGTCTCATTTATTTTTGCATGATTTGTTTGAAGGAAACTTTTAGGGTGCAGAATGTTGTCAGAAAGTTGCCTATTGAACCCTCAGGAAGGTAGCTGAGATTAGAGGCCTTGAGAAATTTACATGATGTGGGAAGAGAGTGAGACAAATATCCAATATTCACTAGATTGAAAACTCTGTGGATCGTGTTAAAATTTCATTCAGCTATGGTTTGCTATCAAGCACTCTTTTGCTGATGGAGAGTAAAATCATAGAAGAAAAATGAAACTTGGCATTAAGTTAAATGATCAAAAAAATATTTGGGTTTGCCTTCAGGTTTCAAACTAGGTATTTCCAGATTAAATTATTGCCACTATGGTGTAACAGAAAGTTTAGCTGGTAAAATAGGGCCTGATGTTACAATAAGGTAATATTCTAGGTTAAGAAGATACATATTTAATTTTAAACTAAATTATGCATGATAACAAAGGATTCTAAAGTACACCTCGTTTTGATTCTTGAGTTGGCCATGATGGATTAGTCGTTATACTCCTTTCCTCTGGTCCCAAGGGTCGCAGGTTAAACCTCGGCTGGGTCGATGGATTTTTTAGGATGCAAAAGTTAAAGGAATAAGTCCTTGAGGACAGATTTAAGCCTTGGGTCCTGAATCTGAAGATTTTCAAGCTTGTAAAAGGTTTTTAATTAAGCCTGAATAATAAGGCCTCTAAGAACAATTTACCAATCTCAAAATTCTAGTAATATCTTAGTTGCCTGCTAGATGCCATTCATGACATCAATGGGCAAATAAGGTAACTAAATTAACTTGGTAGAGTAACTCCTAACAAAGGAGATGATATGGCTCAATATTGTGCTATGTCATTATAGATGTGATTCTTGATATACCATAACATTTTTTCTTTGGTTTGAATGGGCTCTTCTCAGCTCTGTGAGAACAACTTACAGCTCGAGACCAAGTTCTGTGTGTTTGCGGGGAGAAGTGTGGGGAGTGGGAGGAGGTACACTTCTATACTTCTCATATACTAACAGCTGAGTCAGCAAATTCCTTTCAGACACATGGAGCTGGGTCCCGAACAGTAGAAGCTTCTTGGTATGAAAAGTAGCTACATTATTTTAAGAAAATTGAAATTAAGTCTGAGGCATTGGATCATACTATGTTATTCTCTATTCTGCCATATGCTAGCCAATAAAAGGAACCATTTCAATCACTAATGATTGACCCTTCAGAGCTATCATGCCTTTTCTTTCAGAAGTAAGTCCAACATATTAGCACAGTTAATATAATTATACTTTATGTCACAAGATCTAAGTACCGTACTGTTTTCATTTCTGAAACAAACTTTTATAGAATTATTTTTAAAAAAATCTATATTCCTAATTTGACAGAATGAGATAAAGAAAATTAAACTCACAAGGGAACTGTTAACCATTGCAAGGCTGGAACCTTTCTTGAAATTTACCCCAGTGAAGCATTGTGATGTATCAAAGCCATGTCCAAAAAAAAAAAAATTATCTGCAGTTTTTAACTGCAAGACATCAAAGCCAGAATTCAACAATGGTAACCCACTGTGGAGTGGAGTGAGGCAGGACCCAGTGCAGACAGCAGGTAGTGAGGATTATCCAATCTACCAATTCATAAATTGTATTACTTCCCTATAGTTTAAATGGGAGATATGACACTGGACTACCTGCTTCATTTGCCTAGAGTTGGGGGTAGAATTTGTCATTGTCTTGTGGACATGGAAAGTATTATACCCATGCCATGGACTCCCTAAAGCAGCCCTTGTGTAAAAGACATGGTGAGTACCTGTAGCTGTTTCTTTATAAAATCTTGTCTCAGGTTGTGCCTTGCTGTTAAAAATTGTCAGTATTTTAAAAGTGAGGAATATTACAAAAAAGTCAAGTTGTTCTGTCCTTAATATTTGAGCGCAGAACCTCTTTGAGATTTATTATTAGAAATTCCTTGACATTGACAATAACAATATATATATATATATACATATATTATTTCAAGGCTTCATATTTGTATTGGAGTACAATAAACTAGTTGTAACCGTTTAGTAGTAGGCACCACATGTGGTGGTTACGTCACCCGTAGAGAGAAAGTAGGTATAGGAATGAAGGAGAAATGAACCCCTAGGCCTCGAATACTCTAATACCATCAGGGTCGAAAGAAACAAGAGGTCAGTCAAGGGAAGACAAATTATCAACTATTTACATTAAGAAAGAAACCACTACCCATCACTCTGATATTGGAGGGTGAATTATTAACTCAAACACATGAAGCAAAATATTTAGGAATAACTCTGGACACAAAATTAACATGGAAGAAACACATAGAGAATATATGTACAAAGATAGAAACAAGGTTACCGTTATTAAAACAATTAGCAGGAAAAAAGTGGGGTTGCAACACACAAACTCTAAACACCTTCTACCAAATGTACATAAAACCTGTACTTCATTATTATGAAGAAATCCTAGTAACTACAAAAGTGGAAAAACTTAATAAATTGCAGAACCAAATCTTCCGTCTGATAACAGGAGCCGTTAAAACAACACCAATCACTGCCATGCAAATCTTAACAAATAACCCAAACACAGCATTTGAAATTGAGAAAACAGCAATCACGCAGTATGAAAAATTTTTAAGCCTACCCCATAATAACTGGACCCAAAGAAAACCACAAGTATGTTTAAAATCTCAGCAAAGCTTCTTAAGCATAGTACAAGAAATCAAACAGAAATTGCAACTTCCACATTCAAAAGAAAATATGCAGATGAGAAACAACCCTCTAGAATTTTTGGAAATTGAATATAACCTTCATTTAACAGAAGACATCAAGAAATCTGAAACTCCCCCATATATTTTAAAACAAATGTCACTGGAAATAATAAATCTAAGATACCCTGCTCCTGAATGGATACATATTTTTACAGATGGCTCCAGCCTACCAAACGATGGTTGCACTGGTGCTGGTGCAGTATGCCCACTTTTTTTCTTTTATCATAACTAAACACAAATTCAACAAACTTTGATGGCGAAATTCTAGCAATTTTCTTAAGTTTACAAAATCTTTTATGTCACATCCAAAAATTTACAAAAGTTGTAATTCTCTGTGACTCCAAAGCAGCCATTCTTGCTATAACACGAGACACAACACCCAAAAGCATCAAAGTTATTGAATGTCACAAAATGATAAAACAGTTATCCCGTCTACATAAAAAAGTTGTACTTCAATGGATTCTGGCCCATTGTGGAGTGACAGGCAATGAAATACAAATCTGGCCAAGAAGGATAGCAAAATTGTTTCAAACCCAACTTCTACTCCAGTTTCCTTTCACTCTATCAAAAGAATTGTCTCAAATAAATATATCAATAAACTTAGAGAAGAATACACCACCAAAACATCTGAAAAGGAATGGGAAAATCTACAAGCTTATGATATTACTACATTACAAAGAAAATCTGCAGTAGCAATATTCAGACTGCTAACAGGACATGACTGCATGAATAAACATCTACACAGACTCGGCATAACAGATTCACCTTCTGTCTTATTTCTCTTCTTCATGTTGTCTTGAATTCCCTTTATCCACGTTGGCTTCGGTCTACCACGTTTCCCTTTCCAGGAGGTATCCATTTCAATACTTCTTTGTTTGTTTCTGTGTCCCTTCTTTTCACATGTCCATACCATCTTAGTTGGATTTCTTCAATTTCTTGTACAATATCCTTTTCTACATTCATTATTTATCTTAATGTATTATTTTTTATTTTATCTGATTTTGATATTCTTCCTAATCATGTTAAAAAGTCCATTTCTATGACTAATTTATTTCTGTGTTTTTGCTTAAATGTCCATGTTTCCGCACCATATAATAAAATACTCTTCACAATTGTGTTATACATTAATAATTTAGTCCTCTTTGTATATATAAAATGAATGAATGTGTGTATGTCTTTTATAGACTTATAAACCGTTCAACCGATCTTCATGAAGATTTGTATGTACAGGGTTTTAGATGCAGCGAGTGTTTAGCCATTATCTATTGTTTTAAAATCATTATGTGTAGGAGTTCACCTGAAACAAAAATTTAAAAATCACTCTAGCAATCGCAATTTTTTTGTTTCACAATAAAATTTGGAATATCTTTTTAAAATAAACTGATATTTGTATTATCCAAATATCAGCAAAATCCAACTGTTATAAGTGGGGATTTACTTGAAATCCAAAATTAAAAAAAAAAAAGTGCCTATACGACTGGACCGATTTTGATGAATTTTTTGTGCGTGTTTGAGTGGGTCCCTGGATGGCTTTGATTCACAATTGGACCTTCTAAAACTATTAGGTGTAGGAATTCACATGAAGTGAAATTTTAAATATCGCTCTAGCGGTCATGTTTCACAATGAAACTCAGTATATCCTATTAAAATAAACTGAGGTAGATATTATCCAAAAATAAGCAAAATCAGACAATTAGAAGTGGAAGTTGCTTGAAATCCAAAATTAAAAACTGCCTAAACGACTGGACCGATTTTAATGACATTTTGTGACTGTTCGAGTGAGTCCCTAGATGGTTTAGATTCACAATTGGACCCAATAGGTGGCACTGCGATCTGGTAATAGTAACTTTTTTATGCCAGATATGTAGTCATCTGCATTACTGACATATTCTGCATGACTACAATGTGACATCATACACGCTTCTTGAGCCACAACAGATGGCAGTAAAGAAAGAGTTTTCTTGCAAACTTATTAATTAATGAATTTTATGGTAAAAAACTAACTTTTATTTTTATCGTCGGTCCATGACACGAGAACTGAACTTTTGGGCAAGACAATGTCTGCCAGATCTGCTAGTAATTCTATAATATATGTATTTCTTTCTTTAATGGCAACTCTAAACTTTATATATAATACCATTAATGTATAAATATTGTATACAAAGTAAGATTAAAGTTTCACTTTCAGTCCTAAAGATCCCACTCAAGAACAAAGCACGAATTACCGACTATTGATGATTGCCAAATTTTAGTTACTTGTGATTCGGTCATTCTTAATTTCATGTTATTGGAAAAGCAATTCTAGTTTTATGAAGTTAATGTAATAATTCAATTATATAGTTAATATATATAATAAGTTGGGTCTGTATTCATCTTACCTCATATTTTGTTTCTTGTAAGACATTTTCAAGGCATCATTGTTTCTTCTTCAAGGTGAATCTGTACCAACTAAAGAAGGAGCAAAGATGCTTACATGTCATTCAAGAAACAATGAAATACAAGATGAATGTAGACCCAACTTATTTGTTAAGTAGAACCTTATAACGTAACTTCCTAATGTTTTTGTTGTTTTCAAATGCTGGGCCTTGGCAACGAAGCCATTAGCGTTCTTGCTCTCCAATATTTCTCTATGGTGGATCCAACAGGTAATACTTCACAGGTTTGTAGGTGTTCTTCATTCATTTCTTCGTCTTTGTTGCATAGAGGACAATTTGGATTTGTGTAGATTCCTATTTTATATAAATGTTTGGCCAAATAGTCATGTTCTGTAAGCAGTCTAAATTTTGCTACTGTAGTTTTACGTGGAATTTCTGGAATAATATCTGGATTCTTTACTAAAATATTCCATTTTTTTTGTCTTTGGCTTTATTACATAGGTCTTGGTTTTGTTTGATTTTATATTTGTTTTTAACTATTCTTTTTATGGATGTGAAAGGTAAGCTTTTAGTAGTATTCTGAATTAAATTGGAGCCTTTTTTGGCAAGAAAATCAGCAGTGTCATTTCCAGCAATTCCACAATGTGCAGGTATCCATTGCAATGAATTCTTTTCGTAGTTTTGGTATCCTTTGCAATTGAATTCTGTAGTTAGTTTTGGAGTTGTTGAATCATCTTGTAGCACTCTTTAATTTGTATTGACTTCATTTTGTGTGAATTTATTGCATATATTGCTGCCTTAGAATCAGAGGGTATGACTGCATTTTGAAATTTATTTATTCTGTATAGTAATTGTTGGAGTGAAATATGAATAGCCGTTACTTCTGCATCAAAATGTGTTGTGTGGTATCCTGCTGGTTGGTAAAATGAAAATAATGCACATGTAATTCCTGATCCTGAGTTGTTATCAATAGTAGATCCATCTGTGTAGACATGTAACCATTCTTCTGGTGGATATCTCTTATTCACAACTTCTAATGCTAGAGCTTTTAGAACAAGTGTGGGAGTTTCAGATTTTGTAACTGGTTCTTCTAGATTTAGCTGAATGTTAATTGGTTCAAAAGTAAGAGGGTTATCTCTGATCAAAATATTTTCTTTAGATTTAGGAAGATTCAAATCTGTTTTTATTTCCATTACTTTGGACAAGAAACTTGTTTGTGTTTTCAACTTGGTTGGTTGTAACTGCCTTTTTTCCCATTTTGTTGTTGTTAATCGTAACATTTTCTCATGTTGTGTTATTGCCTGTTCCTCTAAAGTTAGACATATTGGAGGGTTCTGAGTTAGGGCTTGCATTGCTGCGATTGGAGTTGATTTTGCTGCGCCAGTTATAAGCCGTAAAGCCTGATTTTGGCATACTTCTAGGCGATTCAGGTTCGAGTTATTTGCTGTGATTATTACCTCCCCATTGTATAGTAGTATTGGCTTGATGAATGTTTTGTATGTGGTGTTCAGAGTCTGGCGATTACTGCCCCACTTTGCTCCGGCTAATCTTTTTAAGATTGAGAATCTTTTCGTTGCTTTGTTTACTACTGCTTCAATGTGTTTTCTCCCATGATAATTTTGAATCAAAAATTGTTCCTAGATATTTTGTTTCATTTGTTTGTCTCAGATTTGTTTTCTTGAACTGTAGATTTAGTTTTGGAATTTTTTTCTTCAAGCTAAATATTTGAAACGTTGTTTTGTCTGTATTAATGGCCATTAAATTGTTGTGGGTCCACTTTTCTAATAGGTAAGAGCCTTTTCCATAGATGATTTAGATTTTTCTATTTGTGAGGAAGATGTCCACATAATCATGTCATCTGCAAAAAGAGCTGTCTTTATTTCTGTATTTGATATAGCTGGTGGGAGATCGTTGATGTAGATGTTGAACAGGGTTGTTCTTAGTACTGCACCTTGAGGGAGGTCCATTTTTATTTGTCGGGATTTGGAAGTACTGTCATTGTGTTTTGTAGCACAGAAACATTGTGAAAGGAACTGGGTGATCCAGTTTAACATATTGTTTTGAATGCCTAGTTTTGTGAGTTTTTCAAGTAATTTATATCTCCATACTGAGTCATATGCTTTTTTAAAATCAATGAAAACTGTTAGCGTATCTTCATTTTTGTTGAAAGATTCTTTGGCATCTTGAGAAAGTTGAATTGTATTTTCTTTTGTAGATGTTGCCTGAATCCTGTTTGTGCTGTTAGTATGTTTTTACTGCACGTGTGATCCATATTTGTAAATAACATTGTATGTATCTTACTTTTAGTTTAATAAAGTCCTTATATACTTTCTAAGAACCAATTTAGTCTTGCTGAAATCATACGTTCTGCTGCTTTTGCAATGATACTTAAAGAGATTGGTCTGTAATTATTTATATTATCAGCTGTCTTGTCTTTTTTTAAAACAGGGATAATTATTGCTTTTTTCCACTCTGTAGGTACAGTAGAGGTCCATGATAGATTAAATAATTTCAGTAGTGTATTCCTTCCCTTTTGGCCAAGATGTTTAAAAAATTCAACATCCTGGACCAGGAGATTTGTTATCTTATAACTCATGTATTGCAGAATTTAGTTCCCATATGGTGAATTGTTTGCTGAATATATCATTTGTTTGTTCTTGATGCTTCTTAAAAGTCATGAGATCTTTTTTAATTTGCCTTTGTTTCTTTTTAGCTTTAGGAGGGAGTTTGTGTTGAGAGCTGTTGTGTTTATTAAAAGCTTCAGCAATATAGTTGTTGGAAGTAAGTGTTTTCCCATTAAAACTTCCTAATTATTTTCGTAATATACTTAATATATTGATTCAGAATTAAGATATTAAAGGTGTTTCAATTGTACACATTGATACTTAATTTATGATTAAGTTATAAAATCTCAGTGAGAGACCAAAATAAATCACTTGAATAGAAAAGTAATTACTAAAGCAACATGTCAGAGTGGATTAAAACATACTCAAGCATTTTAATTTTTTAATCTAATTATTATAATTTGTAACTTAAACTGAATGTTAAATTGCATTACGTTTGGTGTGACTGTAAATCATAAAGATATACTCAGTATACAAATTTTAGGATTTCTGCATCCAACTTTATTAATTTCTTTATTCAATTTGTGTGTCCTGTGCCATAGGTGATTGGTTAAGGCAAGATGCCTTGGCACAGAGCTATGGAACTTGTGCTGATTCGAGTCCCTATGGGGGAAGAAATTTTCTCAATGAATTTTGGCCAGTAAAGGACCGGTGCCCACCCTGCATCATGAGGCATTTGGGTAGCTACAATAAGTAGTGACTCCAGGTTGAGAAGACCAGCTATAATGACTGGGGGAACCTGACATGCTGACCACATGTCATCACTACACTGGCTTATGATCGTCTACCTGTTTGATTAACGCCAAGGGCCTTCTAGGCCTGTTGCACTTGGAGTATATTCAATTTGTCCAGTTATCCATGTCAGTATATTTTTTCTCCAATGTTTCTGACATCTTGCTGTAGCGTTCTTCATAACTATTTTGAACTGAGATGTTAATATGGAATCTGTCAGTTACATAGTTTTTGCCTCAAATGTGTATGGCTATGGCTGATAGTCCATTTTTATTAATGTTTTCTGTTCGATGCAAGTCCATTATATGGCTGTCAGTTCCAGGTGTCATAGAGAACCTTGATTTAAGAATTTTTTCTCAGATGTTTTGAAGATTGAAACCTTAATACCTGTTGACATTATTTGGGGATTTTTCAGTCTCCTAGCTTTCCTAATGCAACAATGTATCCATATTAGCCAAGATAGGTAATTTTCAAATAAAGTTTCTGTCAATAAAATGAGTTGTTTATCTTACCTCGTACACTCTGTCTTCTTCATAGCACAGGACAGCGGTTTCAGGAACAGTAAAAAAGATGGCTGAAGATAGGAATTACTTTTATTTAAGAAAGAAAAATTAATGCTCGAACCATATTTGAGCATGAGGACAGAAAATATTACCTCTAAGTTGTGTACTGTGTTGCAACCATTTTCCTTTGCAAGAGTGCATGGAGGAAGCAGATAAAAAAAGATGCAATCCAGAAAGTGTTTAAAAATTCATTATGAAAATTTTGCGAATCAAACAAAAAAATCTCGAATTCATCAAAAATTTTAAATTTCGATGTTATTTCACGTTATTGTAGGATTTTGCAATTCATAAATGCTTTTTTTTTTGAGGTTATGGGAAGTAGGGTTAAGATAAGGTACAAGAAAATGACAAAATTAGAGCATTTTGTATTATCGCGATTCACAAATTTCACGGATCTCTAGTCATAGGACTCCACCCAATATATGCACAAAACATGTACAGAAGAAAGCCATATCTTCTAAGATGGAATTCAGATCAGTAAACCTTCAAATTAATACATAATTAAATTCTGATTTATGTATTTCAAATTATCATTAATAAACTTATATTCACTTCTTTTAATATCTAAAGGAAGTACACTATGAGGTTAATTTTAATTAAAATGAGTTAGAATAGTCATGACTCACCTCACAAATATAAGGTGAGTCATGAATATTCTGAACTCATTTTAATTTCATTCACTTATTTTTCCAATTTAATTAGAGCATAGAAGAGGAAATCTCTTAGGTCATAGGACTCCACCCAATATACGAACAGAACAAGTACAGGCATTTTAAGGTGGAATTAGGATCAGTAAACTTTTTAACCACACAAAATTTTGGTAAAAGATATGGGTTATTGAGAAATTTACCAACAAATTTAATGTGTATTTATAAGGAATGTATGTAACCATTATTGTAAAAGGACAATGATCTGATTTTGTCAGTTTCAGAAAAAACCAACACAATGGAACAGAAAACGTGCACAATTGTTTTGTTATCACTAGCTTCAATACTTCTTTTGGAAGGTCAGAACTGCTCTGCTAAAGGTAACTAACTAAAGTTTCAATAATTTTAACAGTCTTTATGAACTAAATTTTTATTGAATATAAATGTCTTACATAATCTACTGAACTGTCATCTGGTGTCGATTTTATGAACTTGCAGATCAAATTTTGCTCGCAGGAAACCTCAAAATTCATTGTTATATATTTGTTCTTCTGAATATATATATATATATATATATATATATATATTCCCAAACACTTAATTCCAAAGACTTCTCTAGATGCTTTAAAAGTTTCTCTTCCAATTTTGTGATTCTCTATCAAACTATGAGCTGCAATTGCCAATTTTCAGTTTCATCATTTTTAATCTATTTTTAGTGTGTTTTTTAGTTTTTGCTACATATATATTTTTTGCATTCATTGCATCTAATTTGAAAATTCCAGATTTTTTACTATCGGGTCATTAAATTTGTTACTAGTTATTAGTAGATTATCCAGACTAAATTTATTAATCAGTGCCAATGTAATATTGAATTTGTTAAATGTTTCTTGAAATTTTCTGTGTGTTCCAGGATGGTAAGTAATTTTCCTGAATTGTTTCCCTTCTTTTGAATAAGATTATAAGGTGGTATATTCTTTTAATCTTTTTTGTTTGAATTTCTTTAACTGGAAACATTTTCTCCAACTCGTTTATAAATTGAAAATACCTTAAAGCATTACTTCCCACTTAAATTTTTATTAAAATAATGTAGAATATATTTGAAATTGCATTTTTTCATATAAATTATTATGTCACTGCATTTCCATTTTTAACTCATGATTTTCATTGAGTTGTATAGATTCTTTATGTTCACAATAATACTTGCATTTCCAATACTGTATTTAATCAATGATATTTCATGGAGTGTTAAGATTTTTTTATGTTTATAAGGATATTTGTATTTCCATATTTCTTCTTCTTCCTCTACGCATGAAAGCTGGCAGCTTGTTGCGTGTTCAATCAGGTCTGGGGTATGGGTGACATCCTTCCATCATAGTTGTGGTCTTCCTAATGGCCTTTTCTGCTGAGGTGTCCAGTCACATACTTTCTTCACTAATCTACTGTTCTCCATACTATGTGATCATTCCAATTTAGTCTTCTATCATTTATCCAAAGGTTTATAGGTTCAATTTCACATTCTTCTCTAATAACAGAGCTGCAAATTTTCTCTCTCAGTGATTTTCCTACGATTTTCCTTAAAACTTTAATTTCGGTTGTTTCATTGATTTGTTTTCTGAGCATTCATGTTTAATCAATGATATTTCACAGTGTTAAGATTTTTTATGTTTATAAGGATATTTGCATTTACATGTTTAATCACATGTTTCACGGAGTGTTGAGATTTTCTATGTTTATAAGGATATTTGCATTTCCATATTTAATAAATGATATTTCACGGAGTGTTAAAATTTTTTATATTTATAAGGATATTTGCATTTCCATATTTATTCAATGATATTTCATGGGGTGTTAAGATTTCTTATGTTTATAAGGATATTTGCATTTCCATATTTAATCAATGATATTTCACAGTCCACCGCTGTGGTCTCAAGGTAGCGTGCTGCCTTGTCACGCAGCAGGCCCGGGTTCGATCCCCGGTCGGGGCAGTTTTTCTGGGTGAGGTTTTTATCAGGGTTTTTCCTCACCCGTAAGACAAATGTCAGGAAAACTTTAAGGCCCAAATGGTCCCCGAAATCATATGGCCATCATCCTTATCAGTATCATTCTTACCATTATCATCATCATCATCGTTCACCGGTGTGGAAAGCAACGGGAAGCTACCACACCTACACAATTTTGCAAGCATAGCATGAAAATGCTATGATTGCAGTGAAGGACCTGCCTTCAGGCAGAATTACTATGTATGGATATTTCACAGAGTTTAACATTTTTTATGTTTATAAGGATATTTGCATTTCAATATTTAATCAATGAGTCCACAGCTTTGGTCTCTAGGTAGCATGCTGCCTTGTCACGCAGCGGGCCCGGTCGGGACAGTTTTTCTGGGTGAGGTTTTTATCAGGGTTTTTCCTCACCTGTAAGACAAATGTCAGGAAAACTTTAAAGGCCCAAACGGTTCCGAAATCATATGGCCATCACAATCATCATCATTCATATTCATCTTAGATTAAGATTAGGATTAGGGACTCTCCTGGCGCATCACTATCATCATCATCACCCATCATATCATTGGGGCAATGTAACCCCGCCTTTCAGGCGCCCCAACCACAGAAGTGGGTTACAAGTATGCCATGCTAGAAGAGAAATCAGGAATGTCGAAAGACAACCTGGGGCATTTGAAAAAAAAAATGTTATCAATGATTATTCACGGAGTGTTAAGATTTTTTTGTCTTTATAAGGATATTTGCATTTCCATATTTAATCAGTGATATTTCACGGAGTGTTGAGATTGTTTATGTTCACAAGGGTACTACTTAGGCCTATTCTTATTTATGAAATTAAACAATAATGGTCTAGTAAATCATAAGTAGAGTGCGGATTTGTATGTAATTCAATTTTTTTTTCACTATAGTCGGTTCCAGATGTCTACGGAGCAGATGTAATCATTGGTTGTAATGGCAAAAAAGCACGTTCACAAGCAGATAAACCTTACGAGTACATGAACACGCAATTACGGTTTCATAACATATTTGTTTAACAACAATGAAATGCAATACTGACAAATAATAATGAAATTAATAATGATAATAACAATAATAATTAGAGCGCGGAATTTTATGAAATTTCATGTTTTAAACTATTTGTCCGAGAGCGCTGAGACTAAGTATCTGTACATTTCATGATGTGTAGAATCAAATAAGACCAACAAAAAACTTCATATTTCATATTTTAGCAAAATATTCATATTTTAGTGAAAATTTCATACTCCTTCATATTTTTCAACTTTCAAATTCCCGTTTTTTTTTCTCAATGAAAGTTCTAGGAATTCATTAAAATATTTCTTGAAATAAATGTAATTATGTAATTTTTGACAGTGTAAAGTGGTAGACAAGTGAAAATTCTCAGTATCCCTTCTGAACAATATAGATAGATTTTATAAAAGCAAATAATTAGATGAAGAGTCACAGAGTGACGTGTTAGATGGAGGTTTTTGTCCTAAACTTGATCCCCAGACAAGATCATGAGCCTAGATTAATAAGTAGAATAACAATGTTGTAATATTCTTTAGTCAGGTATAACAACTGTCAACTCGTTATTGCTACCTGAGAGCAGCCCTTTCTTTGTGAACAGATTACAGCATTCAAATATAGGAGAGACTGTTGGTAAACTTGAAGCAGTAAAACTTTCTAGACAATAGACTCAAGAGGCCCTTGGGGTAGTAGGAGGATAAGGCTACCACTTTTTCTGGACAATCGGCACTTGTCAGCCCTGCGTGACGGCCACCTTTACCCTCCAGAACAAGCATCTGGTACTCATTTCCGTTTAAGTACTTTGTGAAATTAGTAAAGTTCATGTAGGTAAGGGCATCAAACTATCGGATATAGCATGATACAAGTATGCTGCCATAACATTGTGTGATGTTGAGCATAATTTTTCTTCGTGTAAAATAATTCTGACTGACAGGCCTTATAGTTTACTATCAGAAAATATAGAAAACAACTTCTGTGTATTACAAACAGAATGGACAATTGGATTGTTCAAAACACAATTAGACCAAGATTATGGACACAATGTTAGACCCATTTCATTAAAAAAACGTTTAATTTATTCTTAACTACATTTCACAAGTTTGAGGTTCAACATTAAATGTAACTTTAATTGCAAAGAGAGCTCTGAAACAATCCCTAGAATCAATTATGGACTAATAACTTTTAACATCTTGTTTCTCCAAATATGACATATGGAATGGTTTACTTGTATTTTAAATCGTCTAATTTAATGTTATTGTTACACTTGCATCTCCAGGAAATTAATATTTTTTTGCAAAGTAAAAATAGCAATAATTCAAACTATATCTGTTCTAAACTTTGTTAGTGCTAGATTTCATGGAAACCTGTTTGTTTTGATTACAATGTTTTGTTTCTTATATATATATTTAGATTTCATAATTAAATATCATTCAATACATTCATTAATTGTATTATATATAACCTCTCAGTTTTTATTTATGAAGGTAAAGTGATTCCACTACAGTCTTGGGGGGACCTTTGGGGTAGTGGTATGTTGAAGCTTCCAACTTTCTAGACAATAGACACTAGATGTCTGCCGGGTTGTCAGATCTGCCTGACGGCCGCATTTGTGCCCTCAACATGCATCTAGTACTCACTTCCATCTGAGACCCCAGGTCCACAATGCCACCAGAAGGTCTGGTCCAGCTAAAAATCTTGACAATATCGAGACTCGAACCCACGACTTTTCTGTTTGCACCACGTTTCCTTATACAACTGCACTATGGCATGATTCATTAAAATTGTTTCAGATCATAAATATCATATTTTATATTGGGTCAGAATTATTGAAAAAGCTAATTAAAATTGAAATACAGTGAATATCTTGATTTCCTGAGCTATAAATAAGTTCTGTATGTCTCATTTATGTGTTGATATGTACACTTATAAGTTATAGTGGACCTATGTATATAAATATATGTAAAAAGTATAGAAAATAGTAGCTTCATAATATTTTTGCGTCATAATTTTCATATTTTTCATATTTTGACTTTACGATTTCATATTTTCGTATAATTTTCTTCATATAATTCCTCGCTCTAAGATTTTTTTGTCTTTATAAGGATATTTGCATTTCCATATTTAATCAGTGATATTTCACGGAGTGTTGAGATTGTTTATGTTCACAAGGGTACTACTTAGGCCTATTCTTATTTATGAAATTAAACAATAATGGTCTAGTAAATCATAAGTAGAGTGCGGATTTGTATGTAATTCAATTTTTTTTTCACTATAGTCGGTTCCAGATGTCTACGGAGCAGATGTAATCATTGGTTGTAATGGCAAAAAAGCACGTTCACAAGCAGATAAACCTTACGAGTACATGAACACGCAATTACGGTTTCATAACATATTTGTTTAACAACAATGAAATGCAATACTGACAAATAATAATGAAATTAATAATGATAATAACAATAATAATACTAATACTAATAATAACATAATAGTAATACTAATAATAATAATATAATAGTTGTACTAATACTAATAATGAATACCAATAATAACAATATATTAATAAATAATAATAAATACCAATAATAATAATAATAATCTCTAATCGCCATGTGAGGGTTCTCTTTCAATAACGTTTTATGAACGTTTATAATTGTCTGTATTTCTCCCGAATGAAATCCTTTCCTCTGTTTATGTTTCTTCACAGGAGACATTCCAGAAGGACCTGTCATAGAATTATCGGAAATCTTTTGAGAAAGGGACACTGCACTTATTAAAAAAACACTTGCACACGCCAGCTAAATATATCACATTCACTACTGTAGGCTCAACACTTATTTAATTTTACTGAACATAACGCTTCATCAATACTTCAGCACATAAATGATACTGAGGGGAAAAACAAGAACTTGTGTTCTAATAACAATTGAAACTGTAGGTTCATGGCCTTGCAGACATAAGCTCTCAATACATCCCTATTATGAGCTAATGTTTTCCAATCATTCCCTGTATAATCTACTTCCCTCAAATCATAGTTAATATTATTCTCCCACCTCATTCTTGGTCTACCAACTGGGCGTTTTCCCTCTGGTTTTCCTATAAGTTTCCATGCACCTCTTTCATTCCCCATTTGTGCCATGTGTCCTGCCCATCGTAGTCTATGATACTTAACTGTTCTTATTATATCTGGCTTCCCACAAAGACCATGTAGTTCACTGTTATATAGTGTTCTCCATTCAACTGTCTGTTCATCTCTCTTTGGTCCAAAAATTGTCCTAAGAACTTTATTCTCAAATACTCGTAATCTCCTTTCTTCTCTTAAAGTAAGAGTCTATGTTTTGCATCCATATAATATAACTGGTAGAATAAAAGTTTTATATATTTTCATTTTTACATTTTTTGAAAGGAGTTGGGATGACAAGAGTCTCTGACTTGTATTGTAACATTGTGAAAAATGCTGATATGGGATTTCCCACCAGACACATGCAACACAACCAATGACACGCCAGCATTTTAAATGAAGGGGAGGGCTGGCTTACTGCTTTGCTCCGAAGACATCTGTAATTTGGTATAAATATGTTCTTTGTAATAACTGAAAATGTTCATGATTCACATAAATCCAGACCTTATATTCAAGTTTGATATTACATATTTTTTATTTTTAATTATTACTACATATTCATTAGAATATTACATTTTTTAAATAAAATAGTCTTCAAATGTAGGTTCACAAAATGAATACACTTTAAAAATATAAAACAATATTCTGGGGTGGAAAGAGGAATAACAGGATAGATGACAGATATCCTTCCATAGTAATTCTGTTCGAAGGCAGGTTCTTCGCTGCAATCATAGCATTTTCATGCTATGCTTTGCAGCTTTACTAAGGAATTGTAGGTGTGGTAGCTTCCCGTTGCTTTCCACACCGGTGAGAATGATGATGATGATGATGGCCATAGATATGATGCATGAAGTGTGGAATTATATTTGAAAAGAAATATAGGCCTAGACTGGAGTTTGAACCCAGGACCTTTGACCATCTATGTCAATGCTCTTCCAAGTCAAAGGTCAAGTCTAGGCATATATTTCTCTTTTCAAATATAATTTGTCCATCATTAAGATGTTTAAAAACGAATAATAAAAACATTAAGTGTGAAATATTCTAATTTCATCTGACCATTTTAATTTTTAAAGTTTTGACTTAGTAGACCTATTATGAATATCAGTGAACACAGATGAAAATGACTGACTGCCTTACCCTTACCTGCAAAAAAAAAAAATGATCATGGATACCTATTGATGATGCCTTTTACCACGGACATGTGTTGTATGCCCATACACCTTGCAGTACACTATGCAATAAATAATTGTTGGAAGTGCAAGAAAACTGTACTGTGTTTTGAGAGTTGTATATAAATCATTTAAACATCTAAAAAGATAAGTAAATTTATGTGAAAATAACTGTAATGTTATATATTGCACTCTGTTCTAATGTCTTTTTTTAGTAATATCAGGGCCTATATATATTAAATTTGAAGAGAAAAATTGTTTCGTGCAGACTGGGACCTTGGTTTACCATACCAACGCTCTACCAACTGATCTACCGATAACTCAGTTGATATAGAGCATTGGTACGGTAAACCAAAGGTCCTGGGTTTGGGTCCCTGTCCGGGTGAAATTTTTTTCTTCAAATTTAATTTATCTTTCAATTAGAAGTGTTAAATCAATACTAATGCTTATATATATATATATACAGGGCAAGTCAAAATGTTGTGCAGGTTTTCAGAAATTTATTATGTGAAATGTAATGAACATATAATATCGTGAGACATATTGTATGAAAGGTAAACTCTCAAAGTTTAGTTGTCCACTTCTAAAGTTCCGCGTTCACCCGCAAGATGTCAACAGCAGAGCAGTAAAGGAAAATGGCGTTGACTGGGGATCAGAAGTCTTTCTGTGTGCTTGATTACCATGTAAACAACTCTGTGACTAGTGTTCAACGACATTTCCGTACCAGATACGATTAAAGACCCGCCGGATGGGAGATCCATTCGTAAGTGGTACACACAATTTAGGGATTCAGGCTGTATCTGTAAACGAAAATCGACTGGCCGTCCGTCGACGAGTGAAGAGACAGTCGAACGCGTTTGCACATGCTTCGTGCGGAGTCCACAGAAATCCACCTACCGGGGAGCGACAGAACTTCAACTACCACAAAAAAACTGTATGGCGGATTCTCCGGAAACGTTTACAGATGAAACCCTACCACTTGCAACTGGTTCAAGCCTTAAACCCGCCGATTATGCTTTGCGAGCGTCCTTCTGTGTTGATTTTCTCGCATTAATGGAAGAGAATGAGTTCCATGAGAGGGTAGTTTACAGTGATGAAGCGACTTTCCACCTTTCAGGAAAAGTGAATAGACACAATGTAAGGATTTGGGGAACTGGTAACCCCCATGCAACTCTGGAACATCAACGCGATTCTCCGAAAGTGAATGTCTTTTGTGCCATTTCCCATGCAAAGGTTTATGGGCCCTTTTTCTTTCATGAACGTACTGTGAACGGACATGTTTTCCTTGATATGCTACAACAATGGCTCCTTCCGCAGCTTGAAGCGGATAGTCCAGATTTCATTCTGCAGTTGGATGGTGCCCCTCCACATTACCATGGCAGTGTTCGAGACCATTTGAATACGGCTTTACCACAACGCTGGATAGGCCGTGCATCTCAGGGGGTGATCAACAACTCATTCATTGGCCACCTCGTTCACCAGATCTAACCCCGTGTGATTTCTTCATGTGGGGTCTTGTAAAGGATCATGTTTACGTACCACCACTTCCAACAACACTGCATGAACTGCGTGCCCGCATCACAGCAGCCATTGCTGATATCGACCGCGGACTGCTACAGAAAGTTTGGCAGGAGATTGAATATCGGCTTGACATCTGTCGTGTAACAAAAGGCGCTCACATAGAACATCTGTGAATATTTAAAAAAAAAACTTTGAGAGTTTACCTTTCATACAATATGTCTCACAATATTATATGTTCATTACATTTCACATAATAAATTTCTGAAAACCTGCACAACATTTTGACTTGCCCTGTATATATATATATTATATATATATATATATCTTACATTAGGTTCAGGACCTATGCTTAAATACATTTATTATACCCTTTTACATGAAGATGCTTCTGGATTGTTTGTTACTTTATCATTGGTGTATAAATTTTGATTCTTTATAATAAAAATGTAATATTAAATATTTTGACTACATATTTGGAGGTTAATATTACATAAAAATTCAGACTCTAATCTTAAGATATTTTTAATCATAAAAAGGATTATCTATCATCAGTGTTAATATATTTCGTTAAATGTTTCTTAATGTTTATGTTTTGCTTTCAGTTGTGATCTCTTCATTTCCCTTTTCTACTTCCTCAAGTTCATGTGATGACCTTGAATGTCCACCGGATACTTACTGTGTTACAAACATGTATGGCGAAAATGGCACTACAATAAAGGACAACAAATGTGTCACATACAATGGTAATGAATATCATAGTACTTCTACAAAAAAACTATACTAAAAAAACTATAATGTATTTTTTTTTATTTGGTCATTTTTCAATTAAAGACATAGATTTATTAAGAATTAAATTAATGTTTTTATTACCTCACCTCATATCCTTTTTCTTCTATACTGCAGTTTCGGAGCTTATCTCCATCTTCAGTAGCCTCTGGTCGACCGGTGTTATGTCATTTCTTGGCGGTTTTCTTCTTACTTCTATTGGTGGACCAATGTTTTTTTATGTGAATTTTTTCTCAGACTGTGAGTTCTTTTCATTTATCTGTGTGTTTGATTAGGCTAGCTTCTATATCGATTAAATTCTTTTCAGACCAAGCATGGGCTGCTACAGCTGACTTGTCCACTTCACCCTTTTTTACATTTCTAAGGTGTTCTTTCGATCTGGTTTTTAATCAATCTGGTTTTTAAATTACTTTTTGTTTTTCCTATATAGATTTTGTCGCAATCCTTACATTTGATCTGATATATTCCTGATTTGTATTCAATTTTTTCATTTTTGTTGGTTTTAATTATCTTGTTTAGGCTGCATTCATTCTTTGGGGCCAATCAAATGTTAAACTTATTGAAAATTTTCTGGAACTTGTGGTGTTTTAAAGGATGGTAAGTGAATTTTTTTAATCTTATGTTCTCTTCTGTTTGTTTTTTAAGTGTGCTTTCATTGATTAATTTTTGCCTTTTAAACTTATTTATTTTCTTGTGTACCATGTTTTCTTCATAACCATTTTCTATTGCTACTTTAATTATGTATTCTTTTTCTTCATATTTTTGTCAGTTCAGGGGTACATTCACCAGTCTGTGTGTTAGACTATTGAATACAGCTTCTTTGTGAGCAAAATGGTTGAATCCTGATGCCTTAATGTGGTTATCTTTATGTGTGTTCTTTCTGTATATACCAAATTCTATTTTTTTTTTTTTTGTTTCTAGTTAGGTTTAGGTCCAAAAATGAAATTTGTCTATCAGTTTCAGTTTCCATTGTGAATTTTACAATTTTGCTCTGAAGTTTTAAGGCATCTTCTATTTGTTTATGGTTTACAATAGCTATTATATTGGCAGCATATGTGTGCCAAAATTTGAAAAATAATGGGTGACCCCTTGTTATTTTCTGTTCAAAAATAGAAGCCATGACTGAAGAGGGACAAGATATTGTCTGAAACTGCCAGTATCGAAGAAATTTGAAATTATATGAGATGAGTCGTTAAAAATATGTTCTCCACTCACTATTAGGCAATTGTTACAATTTTCAATTACTTATGATTTTCTTATACAATTTCAACATCAAACCTGTTTTTCTCAGTACTGCAAAACTTGCACTTACATCCCTTGCTTTTAACTGCCTCATGTATGGAAATGTTAATAAACTTTTCCCTTCATGTACTCTCTTATTCTGTCTTGTTCTTCATGCATCAACTGCTTTTCAATTAATGAATATTATTTGAATGAGTTATATCTCACCTCATATTTTGTATTCTTTATGAGTGGAAACTGTAGTTTTCAGGAGGAATCCCTCCTGTCTTTAGCCAAATTTTGGTCTACATTTTCATCTTCAAAGTTGCCATCTGGTGTTGATTTGATCTCATAGTTCTTCAAATCTACACCAGATGGCAACTTTGAAGATGAAGATGTGGACCAAAATTCGACAGTTGTGATGATGGCTGAAGATGGGAGAGATTCCTCTTGAAAACTGCAGTTTTCGTGCATGAAGAACATAAAATATGAGGTGAGATACGACCCATTAATTTTTAATAATTGAAAACTTCATAATGTTATTTCCCATAATTAATTTATGTATTTATGCCTTTCAATTAGTTTAGTTTGGATGGTAGTTCTAGTTTAGAATCTGATTTAATTTTAACTATTAATTATTATTACAATCCTTTTTATTATAACTATTAATTAACTGTTAGTGGTTTTTTTTTTGCTAGCTATGTGCAATTTCATTTTCATCCAAGCCAACATATTTTAGCTGTTTTACATGCAGAGTTATGCAATAACACAGTCATGTGATCCGTTTCAACAAAGATCACATCTCAATTTATGGTACATTTAATAAAAATCTCTCCACACAACAAAATGTAATAATTAAGGTGATTAATCATTCATTATTTTTTTGCAGGAATGGTAGTGAGGCAAGAGACTGTTACATTAGGAAATGGAAAAATGTGTACAAAGAATCTAACCACGATTGATGGTAAAGTTAATGAAGAAACAAGTTGTGAAGATTTAAGTAAGTTTATCAATAAACATTTACTGGTATTAGAACTTTTATAGGAAAAAATCATTATGAGGTTTAATTTAAATCTTTAATTTAAATTTACAGGTATTTTTAGTTCAATGGTAAAACTAACAGATAAAAAGAAAATTATAAAATATAGAATGGCTTTATTCCAACACAAAATTAAATGTTTCTTACCTCTCCTCATATAAATTTTCTAAGTTGATCACGATTTCGAGACTATAACTGTCTCATCCTCAGAACTTTGTTGGTGACTGGTGTTATGTCGATCGGAAGAAACTCTTCTTCTTCCCTTAATGACTTTTTTAACCCTATAATTCCCGGGTCTTAACATAGATTTTTGAAGGTGCTGTTACAACTGTAAACTCCAGATAAAATAAAATGGCTGGCTACTTCTACAATGTCAGGAACCATTATATCTTTTTGAAATTCTAAATTCATACAAAAACAAAGACAGTTTGAAAAATGTTTTAGTAATAACAAAATGTCCACCGCTGTGGTCTTGAGGTAGCACGCTGCCTTGTCACACAGTGGGCCTGGGTACGATCCCCAGTCAGAGCAGCTTTTGTGGGTTAGGTTTTTATCTGGGTTTTTCCTCACCTATAAGACAAATGTCGGGAAAACTTTTAAGGCCCAAACAGTCCCCGAAATCATATGGCCATCATCATCCTTCACTGGCGTGGAAAGCAATGGGAAGCTACAACACCTACAATTTCCTAGTAAAGCTGCAAGCATATCATGAAAATGCTATGATTGCAGTGAAAGACCAGCCCTCGGGCAGAATTACTATGGATGGATGGAATAACAAAATGTAGAACTATTCACAAACATGTGCTTACAAATCTTTACTTCATAATAAATGGCTTTATTGAGTTCATTATGTTTCTAGTTGTAAATGAATCTGTAATTACAATAAACCTAATATTTTTTGCATTCTCTATCATAGTATAATTGTTCTTGTTTGTCACTCCCATTCAGTGGGTCCCAGATTCGAATCCCATAGGAGAGAATTTTTTATTTGTAAATTTAACATAAATTATGTATTCTAAAATATTCTTCTTCTTCTTCACTTCCTAGTTTAGGCAAGAGTTGCCTGTTCCGTCTAATTATGTATTCTAAAATATTATCACTATAATTTTATTAATTAATTTTAACTGTTAGTGTTTTTTTGCTAGATATGTGCAATTTCATTTTCATCCGAGCTGACATTTTAGCTGTTTAACATGCAGAGTTATGCAATAACACAGTCATGTGATCGGTTTCAACAATGATCGAAGTCATATCAATTTATGGTACATTTAATAAACATACCTACTCTCCACACAACATGATGCAAACAAAGGTGATTAATCATAAATTATTTTTGGCAGGAATGGTAGTGGGACAAGAGACTGGTACATTAGGAAATGGGAAAATGTGTATAAAGAATCGAATCGTGATTGATGGTAAAGTTAATGAAGAAATAAGTTGCGGAGATTTAAGTAAGTATATCAATAAACATTTACTGGTATTTGAACTTTTATAGGAAAAAATCATTGAGGTTTAATTTAAATTTACAGGTATTTTTAGTTCAATGGTAAAGCTAACAGATAAAAAGAAAATGATAAAATATTAAAGAATGGCTTTATTTTGACCAATTCATTTACTTTTTATTGTCACAAAAATCACAGTAGTAGATTCTGATTATATAGAAGTCTCATATATACATATACAGTAAAACTTGTTTAATCCGAATGTGAATAATGCGGGAATTTGTCCAATGTGAACAAATTTATTGGTCCCAGCAAAATAATAGTAATTTTATATGTATTTATTTTCTATAAAACGGAATCTGCCCAACGGAAGGATATTTCTACATAATTCATGAAAGAAAATGTTTTTATAAGGCGGAAAGATAGAGAGGGAAATAAATTAGTTTCCACTTCATTAAATTCCCATTAGGTGAATTAACAATAAGTGATGATTTCTGCTGCCAGGTGAAGTAGAGTTTCTACCTGTATCTGGAATTTTCTTTCGGCCCCACTGCACTCCCGTTTTGCAAAATAGTTTCGTTTAACAAATATTTGACATGTGACATCTGTCTTAAAAATAACCAGTGCACTGTAAAATCTTATATTAATTTAATATCTGAGATCGGTTGTGTATGTATCTTTCACAGGTAGCATTCTGAAGTTACAGAATAAAGATGGCTAAATCATATGTATCATTGTCATTAAACGAAAAAGTGAAAGTAATTGAAGATAAAGAAAACAAACTCTCAGTATGCAAAATAATGACTAATTTTAAACGTGGAAAAACCCAAGTTTATGAGATTTTAAAACACAAAGAAAAATTAATGAATGGATGGGAGCAAGGAAATGATCAAATGAAGAAGAAAGCAAAAAATCTCCAAATTTCCAGACCGATGCTCCAAAGTCAAGCTCTAGCTGTTGCTGTATCCCTAGGGAATAACAATTTCAAGGCATTTTCAGATTGGTTATAGACAGTTTTAAAAGACGACAATGTAGTGTGGAATGAAATTTGTGGGGAATCAAAGGATGTGGACGAAAGTATAGTTAGTGAGACGAATTCGAAATTCCATATTTTAATTTCATGATATGCACATTTTTAACACTGACAAAATGGGACTGTTTTTTCACGCGTTACCATCGAAGTCGCTCATACATACTATACTTCACTTTTCAACGGCAGCGGAACTACAATTAAAGCAAGGTACATAAAAGACATGTACGGTGCTCTATAATCTAAACTTGGTTAATAATTATATTATTATTAGTCTGAACATCTTACCTCAATATTAATGTTGATTTGTTCTTGAACATGTTTCAAAACAATTCTGTTTTATCGTCAGCTTTCCCAGACTGGTTTTTGCATTATGTTGCACAACCTGGATGTCGATGTCAGCTCCATCCTGTGGTTGGCCAAAGAACCTCCAAACAAGGTCACACTCCATCGGTATATCAAAATTCATAACTCTGTTTTTGTTCTTCTGAATATAAATTTTTTCCCAAATAGTCAGCTCTTTTGTATTTTCTAACTGTTTTAATAATTTAGTGTCTGAATTTATATTATGTTTTTCAGACCAAACATGAGCAGCAACGGGTTTGATGAAAAAATGGTACATAAAAGGATAGAAAAGTATAAAAAGCAAAAAATGATAAACATAAGTACTCTTGAAAAAGAAGAACCACCTATGAAAAAATATAGGAAATTCACATATCACCCTTGGGTACATAATAAATTTCAAAAGATATTTGAGAAGTTTAATATTAAATTAGCACCAAAAAATAACTACAGTTTAAATAAACTAATAAAAACCAACAAAAATGAAAAAACTGATAAAAATAAAAAGTCAGGAATATATCAAATTGAATGCATGGGTTGTGAAAAGATATATATAGGAAAAACAAAAAGAAACCTAAAAATTAGAACCAAAGAACACATAAGAAATAATAAAAATGGGGAAATAGAAAAATCTGCAGTTGCTGCTCATGTTTGGTCTGAAAAACTTAATATAAATTCAGACACTAAATTATTAAAACAGTTAGAATATACAAAAGAGCTGACTACTTGGGAAAAAATTTATATTCAGAAGAACAAAAACAGAATTATGAATTTTGATATACCAATGGAGCGTGACCTTGTTTGGAGGTTCTTTGGCCTACCACAGGATGGAGCTGACATCGACATCCAGGTTGTACAACATAATGCAACATAAATAAAACCAGTCTGGAAAAGCTGACGATAAAACAGAATTGTTTTGAAACATGTTCAAGAACAAATCAGCATTAATATTGAGGTAAGATGTTCAGACTAAAAATAATATAATTCCATATATGGTTTGTTTTTTTAAGGCCAGGTTCAGCCTACCCACAGGAGTTGAGTATAAATTATTCCACTCTTTTTTTTATTAAATTAGATAGTCCAGGAACTCTGAAAAAATTAAAATAAACTCGCATTAATATTTTTTTAAATAATTGGTGTTACCTATCAATCAAACGCCAGGCACTCCCCTTGATAATGTATAGGACCAAGATTCAACCATATGTGCTACGGAGACACGATGGCAGGATTTAGCAGCCGTTGCAAGCTCGCTCTCACTGCTGAATCTTGTTTTTTGAAACAGAGGGAGACAATGTTCTCTTGTGAATCGCACTATGAATGAGCAAGAGTAGACACATTCTTTTTTTGGGGAAGTGTACATATTTGGAGGTTAATATTACATAAAAATCATAAGATGTTTTTAAATCATAAAATGTATTTACTAACATCAGTATTAGTGTATTTATTTAAATGTTTCTTAATGTTTATGTCACAAAATCAATAATGTGTCAAAACAGTTTTTGTATATGTTTATGTCTTGATTTCAGTTCTGAACACTTCATCATGTGATGGTCTTGAATGTCCACCAAATACTGGCTGTAATATAGACACTTATGGTAACAATGACATGACAACAGAGGATAAACAATGTGTAACAAACAATGGTAATGAATATCATAGTTCTATATAAAACTACAATGTATTAATGAGGGATTCTTTACAACATGTGACTATGAGAGTATGTTGCGCAGGCGCATTCAAGCTCATTGGTAGTACATCCTGCTGCATTTCAAGCTGAGACCAATGCTACTGTATAGCTGCCCTGTTAGCACTCCAGAAACGCCTAACAGTGAGGTTTCAGTTGCTCCAAGTAAACCCTTTGTAAATGTAGTGCTTCTGAGCATATCAAATACAATAATCTTCTTCTTCTTCCTTCCAAGTATTAGGCCAAGGCTTGTTACGATCCTATAGAAAATTTTCCCTCCAGCGTTTCATAGGAAGGCCCAGTGATCTTCGTCCTCTTGGTATATAATTATAAATAGCTTTGGGGATCCGATTTGAACTCATTCTTTCAAGATGGTGTTTCCAATTTGGTTGGTACTGTTTACTATATTCCAAAATTGGCGTAGTCTTCAATTCTTTTAAGATATCGGTGTTCGTTTTCCGATCCCATCTGGTGTAACCCGCTGTTCTGCGCATGAATCTCATTTCACAAGCCGTTATTCTGCTTTCTTTTTAGTGTCCATGCTTCACTACCATAGGTCAATACTGGTCTAGCCAAAGTGTTATATAAACGTAATCTGGTGTTTTTTTGTACAAGGGATGGTTTCATAACTTGATTAATAATTCCTAAACTTTTATTATAACTAGTCATTTTTTCAGGGATATCTTTTTCATCCCAGATAGAGAGATAATATCCAAGGTATTTAAATTCATTAGATCTCTCTAAAATTTTATTCTGGAGACAGATTTTACTTTGTATGGGGTCCTTCCCATGAAATGCCATAATTTTAGTTTTGTTAATTGATATTTTCATATTAAATTTGGCACCTATTTTTTGTAACCTCTCTTGGTTAACTCTTGTTTTTTTCGACCCCAATGCTATTAGGGCATCCGAGGGCTAGGGAGTCTTTCCTTTCTTCCATTTCTTCTTTCCTTTATTTTCTTTTCTTCTCCAGAAAAGCCTGATCAGAGGCTATAAGATGGCAGCCCCATCACTGGTCTTGCTTTCCTTTGACCAGCAACCAATCGAAGGGACTATTATTATGCTTTCAAGTCTTATACGAGAATTTCCCGGAAGAATCAAATACAATAATTAAACCACTAAATAAATATTATCATGGGAGAGGAATGTGCTTGAGTTACTGAAGACTTGTAATCATCACTTTTCTTGCTGAAGCTTTGTAGAAAAGAAAAAAGTTATAAACCAACTCCTTATTTAAATATCATTAACCTCTCTTGGTTAACTCTTGTTTTTTTCCAACCCCCAACGCTAATAGGGCATCCGAGGGCTAGGGAGTCTTTCCTTTTTTCCATTTCTTCTTTCCTTTATTTTCTTTTCTTCTCCAGAAAAGCCTAACCAGAGGCTATAAGATGGCAGCCCCATCACTGGTCTTGCTTTCCTTTGGCCAGCAACCAATCGAAGGGACTATTATTATGCTTTCAAGTCTTATGCGAGAATTTCCCGGAAGAATCAAATACAATAATTAAACCACTAAATAAATATTATCATGGGAGAAGAATGTGCTTGAGTTACTGAAGACTTGTAGTAATCACTTTTCTTGCTGAAGCTTTGTAGAAAAGAAAAAAGTTATAAACCAACTCCTTATTTAAATATCATTATAAGTCAAACAAGAACAAAAGTGCGTCGTTTAATGAAGAACATGAAGTTTGGTATGAACATGACATGTGGCTGCAGGAACACAAATCCTAGAAGACCAATAGCTAGTATAGCAAAAATTATACCTAAATTACCGAATGCTTCTTTTCATGATCCCTGTTAACCCTACCTTCTATTTTCAACGGAGAAAAATGTTTGGACAACAAAAGGCGGTTTCTGATGTAAATAGTTTTCATGCGCAGAAAAATGTCATGAACTTGTTGAAACCCATGTTAACTGTGAAATAGCGCAACATAATTTTGGAAGCACTAGGAGTCCCGAAGCCGGGCTATCAAAATTAAGTTAATACGGATAAGCATAACAAAAGCGTTAAAGCAAACAAGTACATTGTTAGCTGCTTAATGATGCTGTGTGTTTCTTACTAAAAGTTAATTTAATTTAAATCCAACTGGAAGATTTTAAATTAAATTAAACTAATAACCTTCAAAGTTATAAATAGCAAGAGTTGCCATTTAAAAAACTCTGAATCTAACAAAAGAGATAGGGCCTAATTATATTGAATTATTGCTCTGTAGATTAGAAATTAAGAAACAATTTGCAAATTGTCACATCACACGATGTTAATAACGACTTAATATGTTCTATATGTCCACGGCTGTGGTCTTGAGGTAGTGTGCTGCCTTGTCATGCAGCAAGCCCAGGTTCGATCCCCGGTCGGGGCAGTTTTCTGGGTGAGGTTTTTATCGGGGGTTTTCCTCGCCTGTAAGACAAATGCCCGAATGGTTACTGAAATCATATGGCCATCATCATCATCTTCATCATTAGAGTGAGGAATTATATGAAGAAAATTATCCAAAAATATGAAATCGTAAGGGCAAAATATGAAAATTATGACACAAAAATATTATGAAGCTACTATTTTCTAAACTTTTACATATATAGGACATACATAGGACCACTCTACGTGTACATATCAGCACATAAATGAGATAAGCAGAACTTATTTCAGCTCAAGAAATCAAGACGTTCACTATTTCGATTTTAATTAGCTTTTTCATTAATTTTAACCCAACATAAAATATCATTTATGATCTGAAAGAATTTTAATGGATCACGCCATTGCGCAGTTGTATAAGGAAATGTGGTACAAACAGGAAAGTCGTGGGTTTGAGGCTTGGTATGGTCAAGATGTTTAGCTGGACCAGACCTTTTGGTGCCACTGTGGACCTGGGGTCGACTCAGATCCTAATGGAAGTGAGTAATAGATGCATGTTGTGGGCACAAATGCAGCCATCAGGCAGATCTGACAACCCGGCGGACATCTTGTGCCTATTGTCTAAAAGATGGGAGCTTTAACATGCCACTATCCCAAAGGCCTCCCAAGACTGTAGTGGAATCACTTTACCTTCATAAATCAATGTATTGAATGATATTTAATTATGAAATCCAAACATACAAGAAACAAAACATTGCAACCAAAACAAACAGGTTTCCATGAAATATAGCACTAACCAAGTTTAGATCAGGTATAGTTTGAATTTTAATATTATTCGTTTTTAAACATCTTAATGATGGACAAATTATATTTGAAAAGAAAAATATACGCCTAGACTGGGGTTTGAACCCAGGACCTTTGACTCTCTATGTCACTGCTCTTCCATCTGAGCTACCTAGGCCTCCAATCTAAACGCGTATTTTTCACTTATACATAGTTAATTCCCTAATCCCAAATGCTACGAGCCGTTGCTACGATTTTTGCAAATGGCGGCTTCTTTATTAAGAAGACTTTTTTTTTATTGGGAATTTTAAACATTACTTATAAAGCCAGTAGTGCTTCTTTCAATGTTAATATTGTTAGTTTTTAAACATCTTAATGATGGACAAATTATATTTGAAAATATTTCAAATGGACAGCAAATGGATTTCAGAAAGAATTTACAATGAGCAACCTCTATTGTCCAGAAAAGTTGGAAGACCTAAATTAAGATGGAGGGATAGTATAATTCAAGACATTAAGATTTTAAAATGAAAAACTGGAAGAATTAAGCTCAGAAAAGGGAAGTGTGGCATAAGCTTCTGAAGGCGGCCAAGGCCCACTGGGGCTGGAGCCATTGATGATGATGATGATTATGATGTGATATTTCCTACACATATTTAATCAATTTACTTATTTCAATCATAGTAGTAGCTTTAGCTTCTTAATATTAATTTAATACTCAATATAATTCCTTCTTCACAATAAATGTTTATACACATTAAGAAACAACTGTTAAATAATTAAAATAAACACTAAGCTGGGGCACACTGATAGTAAATGAAACACACATACAATGAGATAACCTACAAATTTGTTGCTGTTGCTAGTGGCTTCTGCAATTGTTGACCCAAGTCAATCTTTCCCTAGCTTCCCAAAAAGAGCTTCCAAGTTTCGAGTTTTTTCTTTATTTTCATCTAGTTTTCTGTAGCTGAGAAATTGTTCCTTATTTTGAAACACATTAAAGTTGTCATAGAGTGGGTAGCATCCTCTCCATTTTCAGTTTCATCCTTAAAGGTATTCTTGAATGCAGTCATGTCTTAAAATTAGCCAGAACTGAGCTCAGGTTTTAGGTTAACACCAAAGTTTTATATTCTAGGCAGTTAGAAGCAAAGGGTTATAAGTGATTTTTTATGCAAAAAAATTAATTTAGTACATAATTATATTTTTAAGCATAATTTTATTTAGAGGCATAGGGATATAAGTGTATAGTTAGGATTAGATAGAGTGATTGTTGTAATTTTCAAATACCTATGATTTTCTTATACAACTTCAAATCTGTTTTCCTTAATACTGAAAAATTTGCACTTACACCCCTTAGCATCTAACTGCCTCATTTATAGAAATGTTCCTAAACTTTTCCCTTCATGTACTCTCTTATTCTTTCTTAATCTTGATGCATTAACTGCTTTTCAATTAATAAATATGAATTAAATGAGTCATATAACACCTCATATTTCAAGTTCTTCAAGCATGGAAACTGCAGTTTTCAAGAGATCCCTCCCATCTTCAGCCATCACGACTGTCAAATACATCTTCATCTTCAAAGTTGCCATCTGGTGTTGATTTAATTTCAAGGTTAATCGAATCTACACCAGATGGCAACTTTTTAGATGAAGAGTAGACCAAAATTCGACAGTTGTGATGAAGAATAAAGGGATTTGTTTTGAAAACTGCAGTTTCCATGCTTGAAGAACATGAAATATGAGATGAGATACAACTCATTTAATTTTTATTAATTGGAAAATTCATATTATTTCCCATAATTAGTTTATGAAGATGTGTTTTTCAATTAGTTTGGATGGTAGTTCCAGATCAGAACCAGGTTTCATTTTAACTGTTACTGCTTTTTTTGCTAGTTATGCACAGTTTAATTTCCATCCAAGCCATCATATTTTAGCTGTTTAACATCCTGAGTTAAAAATATAATAACTCAGTCATGATCAACAATGATCATTGTCATCTCAATTTATGAATATCTAATCTGCACTTATCATAGCGTAAAACAAAGGTGATTAATCATAATTTATTTTTTGCAGGAACGGTAGTGACACAACAGATTGTTACAGTAGGAAATGGAAAAATATGTACAAAGAATGTAACCATGATTGATGGTGATGTTAATGAAGAAACAAGTTGCAGAAATATAAGTAAGCATATCAATACACATTTACAGGTGTTGAACTTTTATAGGAAAAAATCATTATGAGGTTTAACTTAAATGTACTGGTATTTTAGTTTAATGGTAAAACTAACAGATAAAAAGAAAGTTAGAAAATATTGAATGGCTTTATTCCAAGACAAGAATATGATTCTAGACTGGCCTCTAAAATTGTAAAATTCATCACAGTATAGTAGTATGTAAAAGAAACTTCATAGTGTTATTTCCTACAAATATGTGGACTTCAAAAAAGTCAACAAAATCAATAGGAATAAACTATTGGAAATTTTAGCTGACAACAATCTACCACAACAGCATGTTTTAAATGTATACAACATCTATAAAATAAATTTGATTTCAGTTCGAATCAATAACACACAGACAGAATGAACCAAAATTAATAGGGGCATAAGACAAGAATGTGGCCTCTCGCCCTTGCTCTTTATCATATACATGGATAGAATACTTCAAGATTGGCGACAGATGAGACACGGTTCTATTCAAATTAATAGAAAACTAAAAAGAGACTCCTTGATTTTTGCAGATGTGTCACATTCAGTACCGTAAACCAGTTAAGGCGTTTAAAGAGACTCATGTATGTGGCCATCGGTCAGTTAACTCGTTTTAGAGTGGGCACGAACTAACCGCGTTTATATTCGGCACCTAAATATTGTGTTGGCTTAGTATGTCTTGGAGATCATAGATGCCATGTAAATGTACATTTTCTGTTCCCGTTTGACACGTTCAACCTTGGTGAATCCCCTTTTATTTTTAAAACAAACAACACATGGAATTTGTTCACCCAAACTAGCCTCCAGGCTCCAATGCAGTTGTATATGTTTCTCGTTATCGCTCTGTTTGTGTGTGAGTGAAACCATGGCGAAAGAAAAATATCTCACTGAAGAAGAATTAGTGAATATTTTGTATAATGATGATTCAGGTGATGAACTGATTCCTGAATTAGAAGATTCACAAAGTGAAAGTGAAGTTGAACTTCCACTTCCTGAAATTGATACGCCAATACCATGTGATGTCAATCACCCACTAGGATATCTCCTTTAGGTATGTACAAAATTTAAATTTTCTAGGACTAATAGTTTGTGAATAATGGTCCATTTTCTGAAGTGCCACGAAAAGGGTAGCTGGGGTATTTAAGTGGCCTGTGGGTTTAAATGCCCTGCTCAGTGCCTGGTACTGAATGTGTTAATAGCTCCAATAGAAACAGATTTACAGTATTCTATACACAATTTTAATATAATTGCAAAAAGGTACAACACGGAAATCAATACAAAGAAAACTAAAGTGATGGTTTTTTGTGGGAAATACTCTATGCCTAGCAAAATTGTTTGGATGATATTTTAGAATGAGTAAATGAATTTAATTATTTGCATTATAATTTAAGATGCTGATATATCAAAGAAAATCACAAATTTCACAAAAACAACGGGGTTAATTAACAGTATAATGAAACCATCTTTAGTACAAAAGAACACAAGATTACGGCATTATAAGGTTCTCGCAAGACCAGTATTAAGATATGGTAGTGAAGCATGGACAATACAAAAAAGAGATGAAAGCCAAATAAGAGCAAATGAGATGCAATTTATGCGCCGTACAGCAGGCCATAAAAGAAATGGGACCATAAAAGAAATGAGGAAATTATGGAAGAGTTGGAGGTAGAACCTATTCTCCACCATATAAAAACTACCAGAACAACTGGAAAGCCCATCTTCAGCCATCTCATAGAATCCCCAAAAGTGATGCTTCGTTACTGCCCCCAAGGCAAAAGATCGTTAGGATGTCCAAAAAAGCGCTGAATGGAAAATTTCTCCTTGAGACTGTAACAGGCCACATGGCCTAATTCTTGCATGGATGATGATGATAATTAAATAAATGTAAAATTCTTATTTATTTTGATCAATTCATATTATTTTTATCGTCACAAAAATCACTGTAATAGATTATGATTCTGCAGTAGATGTTATACCCTTCTGAATTTAAGGAAATTTTATTTCTTAAGAGGCAGGGCTGTGCTAAGTTCTAATTATGCATCATGGCAATCCATCCAAATTCCTATCTAAAGAAATCTAATACTCTTTCTCCCTCTCCCACAGACAATATTTTATATTCTGTGCAAGAATTAAATTAAGTTGTTAAAAAAAGAAAGAAATGTAAGAAGAAATACAAAAAATAAAAACTATTTCCAATTCTGGAACATGTTAATTTAAAATATAACATTCAAATAGAAGTTGTCAGATGGTGTTGGTAGCGACGGCTACCAGCCTTCTGATGAAAGAGAATTATATATGTGGGAAGAACTTTTGACGTTCATATTGGGGTTCAGATGATGTAATCAGTATCATACTGACGCAGAGAGTCAGAGATCCGGGGTTTGACCAGGGTCCAAGCATTGATTTTTCTTAAATTAATATTGAGGAGCTAAAGCTATTACTATGACCTACAGAGAAAACAAAAATTATGGCATTTCAAGGTGTAGATCCTGTCAGAAGTAAAATTGTACTTGACAATAACATTTTGGAGCAGGTGAATAATTTTACTTATCTAGGATGCAATAGAAGAAGAAAAGGATGTAAATGCAAAAATATTAAAATTTTTAAGAATTTTAGGGTTAATAAATTCTATCTTCAAGCCACAGTTAGTCCAAAAACATTCAAGAGTAAAAGTGTATAAAACACTGGCTCTTCCAACTCTTTTGTATGGTAGCGAAGTATGGACATTAAAACAGGATATACAGAGACTTAGATCTGCTGACATGAGATACCTTCAGAGGACTGCAGGATACACACTACTAGATCACAAAAAAATGAAGACATCTTAGAAGAATTACACATGGAACCTTTAGAAAACAAAATTTCTGATCATAAGTCAAGATGGATGCAACATGTTCATTGAATGGAAGATCATAGGATACCTATACAAATGTTAAGATATCAACCTGCAGGAAAAAGAAGAGCAGGACATCCACTCAAAAGACTTCTGGATGGTGCTTCTCTTGAGGCCGAAGCAGGTCAACAAATGGCCTAAATTCGTGAATGTACTATGATGATGATGATGAAGAAATAAGTAAATTAATGAACACAATTAAATTAGTGTAAAGTGAAAATTTTTTGCCTGAACCAGGAATCGAACCTTTAGTTTTCCATGCTGATGCTCTGACCATTTAGTTTTCTCTCCGTTTAAGAGAATGATTTTGAATATTAGGTCTAATTTTAAGAAATGGGAAACTTCAACAATGACTTTGTAGACATAAGTAATTAAAATCTTGATACTGATTATTTCTTTTCTTTGATAAAATAGACATTATATTGTGAAGTGGAAATTAAATGAATAATAATTATTATTATTATCATAATTTATTATCCTAAGTCTATCATGCTAGCTTAGGAGGTAATTTGCATGCTTCCTGACTAACGAGCCTGGGTTCGATAACTGGAAAGGTTGAAAATTTAAAATTAATTAAATCAAATTAATTGTAAAATTTTCAATCTCTGGGGCAGGAGAGGTGGCAGTGTACAATTTTTAATCGCTAGATTATGCACCAGATTCCTGCATTAAATTGCAAATTCCTCTGCAGTACATTTGTTGAAATGGCATATGATACTGTTGATAGTGATTCGTCTGTCAGATGGGTATGTTAAGCTTGGCGTCCCTTGGTCTAAGTGTTGGCACTGGGTTTCAACTTCTCCCTTTTTATCATCATCCCTCACACAGTACAGTTTACACTACACAAATACTCATCCTATACTCCCCTCTGTTTACAATACAAGAGTACATCAGCTATGCAAAGTGGTGTTCCAAATTGGTGCGTACATTGAAAATAGTCCACATTAAAGCTACCTTGTGCTTACTAATATCGCTACTCCTGCTTGAACTCTTCCTGTTATTTCAACTACAACATTATAATTGCTTAGAACTTCACTTCCTCTTTGTTTCTGTTATCACTGCTATGTCTATACCTCTGTATTTTAATTCTTTTTCCAGTTCAATTTCTTTATGATGTATTCCTCTGATATTCCATGTTCCTACTTTAATTTGGTCTTGAAATCCAAAATGTTTATCCTTATGCTTTGCATTTGTCGTTATCGGTTGAACAGTCCGGCTATCTCTTTGGAGCTTGTAAGTATTTTGAAGTGTCCCCTGAGTACACTACTAACGTTCTGCAGGGTTAATCCTTTGGAGGGTCTGCCTCCTTAAAGCCTTTGGACTTGCTTCCTTGTGTTTTATTCCCACAAGGAGGGTTGCCTCTTCCCGCTTCTGCCGTTGAGGACTTCACTCTTGTTTCCCTGAGCTGGGTCTCTTATTTCATCCCCAGAGATTGGGTTGCCACTTCTGCCATTTTTGCCATTCTGATATTTCTATCTCTGCCACTGTGGTCCTCCGTGTTTGCAGCTTCCAGTGTGGTCGTAGCTCCTACATTGCAGAATATTCTAATTCCTCTCTTATCTAACTGCAAGCCTAGGCTTCCTGGTTATGATCATCTGGGTCATTGGTACTAAGCCTCCCTACCACGCCAAAGTGATAATCCACAATAGAGAACGAAGAGAATTCAACTTAGAAACGCACATCCTCTTTATAGATTATAAGAAGGCTTTTGATAAAGTGTCTAGACCAAAATTATGGAACATATTAAGTGAAAAAGGAATTCCACTACACTTGATATCAGTAATTAAAGAAATGTATGAGAAATAAAAATAAATCAAAGGGAAACAATAAATATAATAGGAGGAGTTAGACAAGATTGTCCACTATCAACCATACATTTTAACATTTATTTTGACGACATAAGATGATGGAAACAAATGACTGGGGAAATGTAATAATAAAAACATTAGCCTTTGCAGATGACCACATTTTAATAGCAGAAATAGAAGACGAATTACAGAGAATGTTATATAAACTAAATGAAATATAAAAAAATACAATATGGAAATATCAGAAAAATAAAAAACTTCGTTTTCAAGGATGCTCAACCTGTTCGGACAAAGATAATATTAAAAAATAAACCAATATAACAAGTGGTAAGATATAACTTCCTAGATTGCGAAATATCATACATAACGGAAACATATATAACATACTAAATAAGTTTAATTATATAGCAGGAACACTAAAAAAGAACTTTGAAAAATAAAGCAAGGAAAGACTATAATTTTATACAAGACAATGATAGTTCCTACTATTACTTATGGATACGAAACATGAACAGTGACAACACAACAATCTGCCAGAATACAAGCTGCTGAAATGAAATTCCTTAGACCAATAGCAGGATATCAAAGAACAGGCAAAACACACAACACAGAAATAAGACAACTAAAAGTAGAGGAATTAAACACAACAATAGTTAAATAGAGAACAAACTGCTCTCTACCAGATCTTCAGTGAAACACCAGTTTTGAATCCTGCCGATGATGGGACAAGTCCCGAAAGCGCTACAGTTAAATGATAATTAAGTTGAGGAGACGGACCTTTCAGGTGAATATTCCATAATTATATATTAATTTTGTATATTACTAGTCCATATTTTCATAGTTGAATCATAATTTAGCCATTTTCTATGAGTTCATAACATAAAATACACTTATTTCATGCTGTCCTGTCATTTCTTATAATTGAGCAATAAATTAATGTCAATTATTAAATTAATTAAATGATCTTAACTCTTTATTTTATTGTGAACTTATACAAAATGGAAACTTTAGTACATACAGTAACCAGCAGTTCTTCAAATATATTGGCAACATAACTATTTCAAATGGTACAATGGGTATAGGTTACAATGGACCTTTGAGATAGCCTTATGTGTCAGTTACTTACCCAATAAAAGCATTGAAATGAGTCATTATTCATCTTACCTCATAAACTCTGTATTCTTTACAGCACAGGACTGCAGTTTCAGGTACAGTTGATGAGATCCTAATTACCTAATATGTTAAAGAGTGTCTTAAATCTATCTGCTGTTGCAGTCTTGGATAACATCACTGCCTCTTCCTTAGGTTTCTAAATCTGGTTTGAAAGTTACAGTCTGGTTGAATTTCTTGATTGAGATTTTTCAGAAATTTCCTCAAATATAAAGTAAATAACTGAAAATTTGAGCCAATAGTTCCATGAAAATTCACTGAACTAATGATTACTATTATATGAAATTAAGTAAAGACAGCAGGACCATCTGGTTCACAAATGGAACTAATCATAGTTCTGCCAAAGACTGTGAATGAATGTGTTTTGGATAAGCTATGTGTTATGATATTCAATCAGATATAAATAGAGAACACATCTCATTAAAGTTAGAAGTCCTTTGATGGCACTGAATATTGTGTCACTGAAAAAGTACTCTGTTCAGGATACTAGATAATCTTTTAAATGATAGAGAATGCCAAATTTGACAGACAAACATTACAATAGCCATAGCCTGTAGGAAAGAAACATGGCTGTTTAAATTCCCAATAGATGTTAATATTATTTGTTTTTAAACACCTTAATGATGGACAAATTATATTTGAAAAGAAAAATATACACCTAGACTGGAGTTCGAACCCAGGACCTTTGACTTTCTATGTCAATGCTCTTCCATCTGAGCCACCTAGGCCTCCAATCTAAACGCGTATTTTTCTCTTACACATAGTTAATTCCCTAACCCCAAATGCTACGATATGCCCAATAGATGTCTTCTTAAATAAGCTGCCATTTGCATCGAGCAAAGACAGCATTTGGTGCTCGGGAATTAACAATGCATAAGAGAAAAAAATTGCATTTAGATTGGAGTGATCAGGTAGATCAGTGGTAGAACATTGGCCTAGGAAGCCAAAGCTCCTGGGTTCAAACCCTGGTCTGAGTGTATAATTTTTCTCTTCAAATATGACTATTATAGTTAGAGCAATTATTACAAATAATAATCCACTGATTTGGCGTTTACTTGATGAAAATCCATATTTATTTAATTAAATATATATAAATAAAATTGCACAACATTTAATGTGAATTAATTTTTTACATAATTACAGGTGAGGAAGCGATGATAGATAAAAGGAAGTACATGCAGTTACTAGCAAATTATGTCATGCTACAAAAGACTATGACAGACATCACTGCTAAAAGAGAAAAAAAAATAGAAAAACAAATTGAAGAGTTAAATAAATATATTAGAAAATATAAAGAGGCTATAGAAAAAGTACTTGATCAACGTGAAAAGATATTAGAAACAAAACAACTAGAGATAAAAAAGATAAATGAAGCAGTAAAAACATATATGGGAAAACAAGCAGAGACTAGAGCAGAACTACTAGAGCATCATAAGGAAGTACAAATGTTACAAATGGAAAAAGCAGGGGAAATACAAAGACAAGCAGAGGTTAGAGCAGAACTACTAAAGCATAAAAAACAAATTCAAAAGTTAAATAAAAATATGAAAAAATATGAAGAGGCTTTACAAATAGCACTTGCTCGAAGTGAAGAAATATTAGCAAGAAAACAACTAGAGTTAGAAAAGATGAATGAAGCAAGACAAATGTATATGGAAAAACAAGCAGAGGCTATAATAGAACTACTTAAGCGTCAGCAGGAATTACGAATGCTACTATTGGAAAATTCAAGGGAAAATATAAACACAAGCAGAGGCTAGAGCAGAACTACTAAAGTGTCAGCAGGAAGCACAAATGTTACAAATGGAAAAAGGGAGGGAAATGTTTGAAAGAAGAGCTGAAATGTTAGAGAAACAAAGAGAAATTCGGGAAGACAATTTATAAATCATTTAAAGCTTTTAAATTATAAATTAGTACCTTGTTCTCAATCTGCCTCAAATACTAAAGTCGGTTCCAGATGTCTACGGAGCAGATGTAAACAGTTGCTGTAACGGCGAAAAAGCGCGTTTCACAAGTGGATAAACCTTACGAGTACATTGACATGCAATTACGGTTTCAGAACATATTTTTTTAACAACAATGAAATGCAATACTGACAATAATAATGAAATTAATAATAATAGTAATATTATAATAGTAATAATAATATAATACTTACTTACTTACTTACTCACTGGCACTATCGAACCCGTAGGTTCATGGCCGCGCGGACATAAGCTCTCCATACAATAATAATATAATAGTAATACTAATAATAATATAATAGTAATACTACTACTACTACTAATAATAATAATAATAATAATAAATAATAATGAATACCAGTAATAATAATAATATATATTAATAAATAATAATAATCTCTAATCGCCGTGTGAGTGTTCTCTTTCAATAACGTTTTATAAACGTTTATAATTGTTTGTATTTCTCCCGAACGAAATCCTGTTCTCAGTTTATGTTTCTTCACAGGAGACACTCCGGAAGGACCTGGCATAGAATTATCAGACTTCTTTTGAGAAAGGGATACTGCACTTATTAAAAAAACACTTGCACACGCCTGCTAAATATATCACATTCACTACTGTAGGCTCAACACTTATTTAATTTTACTGAACATAACGCTTCATCAATACTTCAGCACATAAGTGATACTGAGGGGAAAAACAAGAAATTGTGTTGTAATAACTAACTAATTCACTGGAACAATTGAAACCGTAGGTTCATGGCCTTGCAGACATAAGCTCTCAATACATCCCTATCATGAGCTAATGTTTTCCAATCATTCCCTGTATAATCTACTTCCCTCAAATCATAGTTAATGTTATTCTCCCACCTCATTCTTGGTCTACCACCTGTGCGTTTTTCCTCTGGTTTTCCTATAAGAAGTTTCCTCGCACCTCGTGCATTCCCTATACGTTCCACATGTCCTGCCCATCATAGTCTATGATACTTTTCTGTTCTTATTATATCTGGCTTCCTATAAAAACCATCAAGTTCACTGTTATGTAGTGTTCTCCATTCAACTGTCTGTTCATCTCTCTTTGGTCCAAAAATTGTCCTAAGATCTTTATCCTCAAATACTCGTAATCTCCTTTCTTCCCTTAAAGTAAGAGTCCATGTTTCACATCCATATAATATAACTGGTAGAATTATAGTTTTATATATTTTCATTTTTAAGTTTTTTGAAAGGAGTTGGGACGAAAGAGTCTCTGACTTCTACTGTAATATTGTGAATAATGCTGATGTGGGATTTCCCATCAGACACGTGCAACGCAACCAATGACGTGCCAGCATTTTAAATTAAGGGGAGGGCTGGCTTACTGCTTTGCTCCGAAGACATCTGGAATTTGGTATAGCAATATAAATTTTATAAGAGGCCTTTAGAAAACAATATTTCATCTTCTGTTTGTAGATAGGTACTGATTGTTATTGATAATGATTTTGTAAAGAGGGCTTTGGTCACTGGGTATGTTCTCATTTAAATGATACTTGTGATTTTCTTTATAATTTTGATCTCTTCATGAACGTTGATTTTCAATTTATTGTTTTCTCTGTGTAAGATCAATAATATGTTATCTATTGTATTAAATTGGTAATCTGCTTCTGTTATATGTTTAGAATAGCTATATATATATATATAGTTTCCTCAACGGAGATTCAAAATGTATTTTAAAAATCTTAATTTATGAATCAGTTATGAAATATTTTCAGATGTCACAACCATAAAAGCAGTGTTTAAATGAATAAAGAGAACTTCATAAAAGATGTTCATTATATATTATATCTTATGTATCAGTAGTGTAAATTGTTTTGTTCACATTGTGTATGTGCAAGAGTAAATTTAATATATTATTAACAAGGTATTTTATTATGTTAAATCACAGTATGCATTACTCCTGAAATTGCATCTGCCTCTGTACCATGCCAAAACCAGATTGATGTCCATGATGGCTTTCCATCGCCAGTCACTTCCTTCCATGCTGCCAACCTCCTCTCCTGCCACATGGTGGGTAATTCCTGCACTTACTGGAATCCAGCATGCCATCTGTTGGTAAGCCACACATACTATCTGGAGTCCTAGTGCTGCTCACTGGTGCCTGCTAATAGCACTTCTTACACTCGGCCATCCTGCAAACATTAATGTCCTCATTAATTGTCCAACTCTCAATCAGATCCTGTTGATCATCAGTGGCTTCATATGTATTCACGTAGACTTTCACGGCCGGAGTTGCTACGATGATCTTGATGAAGATTTTCAGGCTGTAGGCCATGGTCGTGAGGCTTGTAGTTCCCCGACGTTTCGCCAGAGACTGCATCTGGCATCCAATGAAAACATCAACGCCCTCACAAGCTATTTAAAATTTTTCCTATAGTTGAATACATAAATTGCATATTTCAGTCACTATACTTACCTTCACAACACATTGCAATTGAGTCTCTCACATTATGGACAGGGAGGCTGCCTTTTAGACAGTATATTTCACTGAAGGCTTCAAAATTTGGTTTAAAAAGTTTTGAATTATGCAGTCTCTGGCGAAACGTCGGGGAACTACAAACCTCACGACCAAGGCCTACAGCCCGAAAATCTTCATCAAGATCATCAGTGGTTTCATAGTTTATCTGTCCATTGCCAGGAGCTGTATTATGATATTGCCTGAGAGAGTCCATAGCCACTGTTGCCATTAAGCTCTGGTTCTCTCGTACTCCAGTTACAATACTCACCTGGTACCGAGCATTCCCCAACAACTTGGAAACACTATAGGGACAGCCATTCAGTGTTACTCCCTTCAAACATTAAATACAGCCATACTTGTTCAGTAACTTGCGATATATCCCTTTTTTTGCCAGAATATATGTTTGCCACTCGCCATATCACCAGGTCACCTACCTTGTACTTGGTTGTGGCTTACACCTTCAGTCGTAACAAGCTTTCACTGTTAGCTCTGCCCTGGTAAGGTTCTCCACTGCCCTGTCCCTCTGCCTTTGGACAGCTTGTCATATATCTGCAAGTAGCCACTGCCTCCTGCACTCCAACACACAGGTCCCCTTTTGTGAGTGAACATGAGCTGTGCTTGGGAGAACCCAGTACTTGCATTAACACAGTGGTTCATTCCCCATGAAATTTCCCTCAGTTTCTCATCCCATCGGATTTCACAGTCTGTGCTGGCACCAATTGCATTCAAGATAGTGCAGTTCTGTCATTCTACCTGACATCTGACAAATGATGCTGTAGCAATGAGAACATGCCGCACACTTCGTTCCACCAGAAACTCAGGAAATGTCTTGCTGGTGAACGTCAGTTCCCGATCAGAGAGCAATCATCTTGGATATCCAAAGTCGCCAAATATCTCCCTCAGTTTCTCATGGCTTCAGCCAAATGTGTCTGGGTAGTCTTTTTTATTTTATTACATTATAATTTCAACCTGTGTTTTATCATGGGCATATCACGGGATATTTACAGTTATTTACATACATTTACATTTTGTTTTGCTGTAGTTTGATTGTTCAAGAGTTTATTCTTGAAGTGAGCGGAAGATGTTGCTGATGGAGTTTGTCACTGTGACGGTGTTGATGTGGAGCTGTAGTATCTGAGGTAGTGTTTGGGTTGTTAGAACAGGAGGCCGGTCTCTTGAGTACAGTGAACATTCTGTCAGAAGATGTATTGCTGTCTGTGGTGGACATTCGGGGCAGTTACATAGGGGAGATGGTGACGTTTTGATCCTGTGAAGATATGTACGGAAGCGCGTCCGTGGTTGGTTAGGAATTGTGTAAGGGTGGAGTTTGGCCATAGGGATATAGAGAGCCGGTGGTGAATAGAGGGGATGAACTGTTTGGTGTGAAATGATAGCCTTCCCCCATGTGAACTTAGTGAAGGAGTTCACCACCATCAGCACACAGCTGTTGCCCTTCATACTCCTTGCAAAAGGACCAAGGTGATCCACATGCACCATATCAAAGGGTACAGAAGGTTTCTTAACAGGATACAGGATATCTTCCCACTGCCCATGATCACCTTTGTTGACTGCACAATTGAGACATGCCTATACATACTTATACACAAAACACCCCAACCCCGGAAACAAATAATTCTCCTTGAAGAACTTTAACCCCTCAGCGTAGGAGCATTTAAATCCCCTGGCGGTTCCCAGTTGCGGGAGGAGTTCTCGGAAGGGTATTTAAATTTGTAAGTTACAATGCAAACATTCGTAAAAATTAAATATCTCGATTGATAATTAAAATATAAAAATGAAAATTTCTACAGTTAAATTTTAGGCTATTATTAAGTTCAAAGTGAGGTTAACTATAATAATTATAAATTACAGTAATATAATTAACACATTTAATATAAATAAAATTTACAATACCTTAGAAATTAAGTTTAGTGTGATAGATTTTGAAACACCTCTCCACACACAATCCTACTTCACAGTCCGGACACCAAAACATAGTCTCTTTTCGTTTGTTGTTTTTGTAACATATAACACATCTTTTGCTGGGGCGGGCTTTATTTCCTCTTGGGGGTATTCTTTCTGGAAAATGCCTGCCAACTAATCGTGGTATTGTATTGTCAGTTGAATGACGTCCAGGAACCTTTCTTTCAACACCACCCCCATGTTCCGCAAGTAACACTTCTGCAAGGTCAATGCAAAACTTGAGATGGTCCAGTTTATTTTGTTGAGAATTCTCCCTACAGATAATCATGCTATTTAGTATAGAAACATTCAGAAGACAGAGTATTTTTATTTTCTTTCTTTCCAACAAATATGCATGTAGCAATTGGTCTTTTTGGTCAACACCTCCCATATTGAAATTATAATCCAGAAGAGATTTTGGCTTTTCTTTTTCAGAGCCATTTTCTGTTACTTTACATGTGCTATCATTGTGATACGTACATATCATAGTAACGTTTTTCTTGTCATTCCATTTTAGCACTGAAATTGGACCAGAATGCTGAGCTACAATCTCCCCCTTTTTCAATTTTTTCTCCTTCACAAGTTTTGGTATGTCTTTCCTGTTGAGATGCAATGTCCCCACAAAATCAGTTTTATTTGATTTTAGCGTGAGCGCTAATGACGGAGAATTATAATAGTTGTCCATCCATAAGGTGTAACCCTTCCCTAACAACGGTTCTATAAGTTTCATAACAATGGCTGATGTTTTAGAGTTATCTCCAGTTGAAATGTTTGATCTAAAAATTGTATCTTTCCCTGTATAAATGACAAAAGACCAGAAATATCTGGTTGAGGACTCCCATAATTCAAAACTTTTTATACCAAATTTTGAAGCCTTCAGTGGAATATACTGTCTAAAAGGCAGCCTCCCTGTCCATAATGTGAGAGACTCAATTGCAATGTGTTGTGCAGGTAAGTATAGTGACTGAAATCTGCAATTTAGGTATTCAACTATAGGAAAAATTTTAAATAGCTTGTGAGGGCCTTGAAATGAGTTCATGTTTTCATTGTTGTTGAAATGCAAGTATCTACAAATAGCTTCAAATCTATCCAGTGAAATAACTGAACCAAAAATTGGAGTTGCTATTGTGGCATTCTTTGAAAAATAGGAACGAAAAGTAGGGTTTTGAACAATTCTCATTAGCATAAAAAAAGCTAGAACAACGTAAATTTCATCTACTGTAGTGGGTTTCCAATCCCACACCCGAGAACGTCGTGGAAGAGGGAAAATTTTTTTTTTATTTGCTGTTCAGCATACATGTTAGTTTCCTTTACTATCATCTCTATTAGTTCCAACGAGAAAAATAATTGAAAATGTTTATTCCTTCACTGATATTCACAGCAACATTCGTAGGACCATGATTTCCTAAAAATTGGTCTCTATTGCTGGTATAATATCACTTTCAATGTCATCTGTCATAAGTTCACGAATCAGCACATCGTCATTTGAACTCGATTCAGTAGTACTAGATGAGAGGCTCAAACTACGTACTATTACTTAGTTCTTCGTTCAACCATTCTGAAATTTTTCACTCTGATTATTTGTGGAGGCCATAGCAAAACTCATAAACACTCGTGCTAACAAGACTGAACAGAGCCCATTGGTTATTTTAGAATTTCTTTTACACATTTGGTGTCATATAAGTGTCACATATATCATCTTTAACAGGAAATGACCACCAACCCAGCAACATACAAAAAATTTGAAATTGTTTCATGGTTTTCAAAAAGAGAGCAATCTATATAACCAACTAGGAACTACATGAACAAAATATATACAAAATAATATAATCATTCTATGTTAAAGGAAATTTTAATATCTCCTCTATGAGATGGCAGTTCACAAAGCCTGTTTTCTTGGTATATTTTTTTATTAAGAATCTTAATACAACAAACGTGGTGCATGTTGAACATGCTCAATCTGCACTTCAAATTTGCCCTAATTTAACAATAAATTACACTAAGTAAAAATAAGCTAAAAGTAAAGTGGTCCCACAACAGGCCCGGAGGCCCTTGGGGTAGTAGGAGGTTAAGACTCCCACTTTTTCTAGACAATCAGCACTTTACGTCAGCCCTGCATGACGGCCGCCTTTACCCCCAGAACAAGCATCTGGTACTCATTTCCATTAGAGGCTCTTCCAGATGAATGGAAGGAATCAATTATCTAACCAATTTATAAGAAAGGAGATAAAACTGATTGCAACAAAAAACTACAGGGGCATCTCATTTACTTTCAACTTCGTACAAATTTCTAACAAATATATTAGTAAGCAGACTTAGTCCCTATATTGATGACATTCTAGGAAGATTCATCACTGTGGCATTTAGGGAAAAGAAAAAACGGTCTACAACAGTGAATCAGATGTTAGTTAGTATAAGACAGAATTTAGAAAAGATATGGGAATATAATGGTACTATACATCAATTATATGTAGACTTCAAAAAAGCATATGATTCAATTAAGAGGGGGAAGTTATGTAGTATCCTGCTGGAGTTCGGAATTCCTAAAAAGTTAGTTAGACTTATATGAATGTGTCTAAATGGCTGAAAGAGTAGGGTGCGTGTAGGCAAACAGTTTTCAGACACTTTTGAAATCCAGAATGGGTTGAAGCAAGGAGATGCACTATCTCCTCTACTATTTCATTTTGTACTAGAGCATGCCATTAAATCTTTAGAGAATGAGGAAGGCTTACAACTCAATGGTATTAATAAGCTGTTAGTTTATGCTGATGATGTACTACTGGCCGATAGCGAGAAGATACTAAAGGCCAACACGCACACACTATTAACACTAAGAAATTAGGACTGGAATTAAATATCAGTAAAACTAAATATATGGTCACAAGTAGAAATTCAGTATATAATGGAGATGGACAGCTAATGACAAATGAGGGAAATTTTGAGGAAGTGGCTGAATTCAAATACCTAGGAACAATAATCACAAATAGGAATGAGATGCACAAAGAAATTAAACATAAGCTCAATTCTGGAAATGCATGCTATTATGCATTGCAGAGATTTTTGATGTCTCAACTCCTTTCAAAAAACATTAAACTGAAAATATATAAAACAATTATTCTACCAGTTATATTATATGGGTGTGAAACATGGACTCTTACTTTAAGGGAGGAAAGGAGATTACAAGTATTTGAGAATAAAGTACTTACGAAAATTTTTTGACCAAAGAGAGATGAACAGACAGGTGAATGGAGAAGACTACATAACAATTAACTACATGGTCTTTATAGGAAGTCAGATATAATAAGAACAATTAAGTCTCGTAGATTGCGATGGGCAGGACATGTTGCACGGATGGGGAATGAAAGACTTGCATGGAAGCTTCTTGAAGGAAAGCCAGAGGGAAAACGCCCAGTTGTAGATCAAGAATGAGGTGGGAGAATAACATTAACTGTGATATGAGGGAAGTATATTATACACGGAATGATTGGAAAGCATTAGCTCAGGATAGGGATGTATGGAGAGCTTATGTCTGTGCGGCCATGAACCTATGGGTTTGATAGTGCCAGTGAGTACTCAAGAAGTCTTATGAATATAATATAGATATCCATCATTTATGTATAGTTTATAAATAGGTTTAGGTTAGGATAAATAGAGAATGAATAATTGAAATTATGAAAGAATTTGGTATTCCTCTTAAGTTAATAAAATTAACAAAATTGACCTTAGAAAGTACACAAAATAAAGTTAAAATGCAGAGAAGGTTTTCTCCAAATTTTGAAACTTTTAATGGATTAAGGTAAGGGAATGCCTTATCAACATTGTTATTTAATTTGTGTATGGTACAATATCAATAGAAAAATCAGTGTTTGGCTTTTGCTGATGATCTTATGGAGATCTATGAAATATTTAATAACATGTGTGAAATCACTAGTCAAATTGGCCTATAAATATACACAGAGAAAACAAAATATATGAATACAAAAAAAATTAAGACAAAATGAACAATTAATAAATTGTTGGACAAAAATATGATAAAATTAGTTGTTTTAAATATTTGGATACACAAGTGAATAATCTAAATGAGATAGAAATATATATAAAATCAAGAATAAATGCTGCAAATAATTACTATTATGCATTTCAAAGTACTGGTATATTAAGAAAAAATACATATTTCATAGCTCCTTAAAATTCAACTTTATAAAACAATAATAAGACTTGTCATATTGTATGGATCTGAATCATGGACTTTGACCTGTAAAATAGAAGGACTTTGACGGTATTGGGAACGGAAGATTTTTAAGATCTATGGACCAACATGTGAAAATGGATTTTGGAGAATTAAAATGAATCATGAGTTAATAGTCTAAAATATTTTGAATGAGAAACGAGAGAGAAAGAGAAAAAGATAAGGACGGAAGTTAGGATGGATGGATGATGAGGAATTAAGATTGATGGGAGTTAAGAGGTGGAGAAGTAAAACATTGGTTAGACAAGAATGGGATTTGTCTTAAAGAACAACAAGGCCAAAACTGAAGGGACTGTAGTACTAGGGAGAAAAAAAAATAGGATTTATCCTAATAAGTTCAAATTAAGTAATTAAATATGTAGGAAATATTTTATAAAAGCTTACATTGAAATTATATTGAAATGATAGTGTTGTAGGAAATGTTCAGGATGTACAATACAACTTGACATAGTTAAACTATTTTGGAAATATAACTGTAAATTGCTCAGGTTTGGAAATAGTTCTACCTGTCAGAAAGAGAGAGACAAGGGTTAAAGTTCTGTTATGTTGTGTATTTAAAGAGTCAAGATGAGATGACTCCAGGTCTTTCTACACCAGAAGCTCAATCAGGTGAGTCTATACATATTCTTAATATTTCCATGTGAGTTTATTGAAATGTCTAAATTTTCTAATTAAACTATGTTTAACATTACTTAAAGCAGAATATTGTTTATGTATAAATCAAAGTTGTAAAATCTCAAGTTAGAAACATGTAGGAAAACTTAAGAGTCAAAATTAAGGAAAAAGGACAGTCGTTATGATGGATTGGAAAACTTAAATCATTCTAGTAAATCTCTCTCTTTGCATCTATAAGTAATGTAAAAACTAATAAGTTAGGTAAGATTATGTTAGTATCATATTATATCTTGTATATATATTTATTAATTTATTTATTAAGGATTTCCTCTACATTACAGTAGTTATCCTTCAGCCCAAAAATATTTTGCTTCATCACATATTTCAATCTCAACTTCTTTGAGGTCTCTCTCATCATGTTTCTTCTCACTTCATCCGTCCATTTTTCCCTGGGTTTCCCCCTCCTCTTGTATATGTTTATACCAGTAGTCTTTATTGTTAAACATATATATTTTATTCAGAAGTTCTGATCTAAGTTATTATTACATTAGGTACAACAGCTACCTCCAATAATATATCATTTAAACCTATATTCGGCTAAAACCTAGGTCATTATTTTATGGAATGCTGCCTCAAAGTCCTCTGAAGAATTCTTTTATTTCCATTTAAGCCCTTTGATAGAAACCCATGGTTATAACATGTGCTTATTGTCTAGAAAGGTGAGCAACTTTACCTCTACTATCCCAAAGCCTTGTGAGGTCTGCAGTGGATCACTTCAAATTTTATGATTAAAAATTATATATTCAATTGCTATATTATTATATATATTATATATATATATATATATATATTAGGTTCTAAAAGTTATGCAACATAGTATTGAGATAAAATTAATTTAATAAGTCTTTATATCTAATCAACTGATTTTTTTAATAATATGACTTACAAAAACGTTCCTCAATAATTTTTGTGTGGAATCTAGCAATATTACTATTATATTATATATCTTACATTTAAATTAAAAAGAAACAATGTAAATAGAACCTTTTTTTTAATTTTAAAGTAAGATTGTAATATAAATATAATATTACTAGATCCCACACAAAAATTATTGAAAAACATTTTTTGTAAGTTATATAATAAAAAAAATTCAGTTGATTGGTAATAAAGACTTATTAAATTAATTTTGTCACTATACTATGTTGCTATACTATGTTGCAATCTTAACTTTTAAAACCTAAATATCTGCTCCTTAATTATAAGTGAGCTTTTGCAATTTGAAAGAAAAAAGAAATTATTTTAGAAAATTCAGAACATAATATATAATATTTATGACATCGAGTGAGTTGGTTCAAGCTGTAGGATTTGAAACTTGTATTTTTTTTATATCCTTGATTTAAACCCCCAGAGCTGACCTACTTGACTGAGGTTCTTTTTTATAATTTTTCTCAGTCATCAAGGCAAATGCTAGATTGAAATGTTGTTAGTAGGACCCAATTAAAATATGGAATAAGATAAATAAATACATAGATGCATATCATCTAAGTGTTAAAGCATCTATAAAAATAATAATAAGAAAGAGAAAAAATGTTTTTATAATAATTTCTTAATATATGTTGCAAATATCCTCATTTGCATTTGGCTAGAAGATTTAGTTAGATAAGGGCACAAAGCTGCATGGTCTCATTCCTTTTCATGTCATTATTTTTATGATGATTTTAATTATTATATCAATCAGTACATGTTTCTATAACTAAAAGTGCTAATGTTAATTTTATTTTTTTTATTATGGATAGGTTCTGTCTGAATTGTAGTTTTGAATTTTTAGCAAACTTCTCATGTCGGTAGTAGCTAAATTAATGGCAACAAAGAATAATAGAATATCAGCTAAATTCCAAAAGTGTTTAATTTACCATTGTAAAAAACCTGAAATTTACTGGTCTCATTTATTTTTACATCCATGATTTGTTTGAAAGAATCTTAATACTTAGGGTGCAGAATGTCATCAGAAAATTGCCTATTGAACCCTCAGGAAGCTGAGATTAGAGACCTTGAGAAATTTACATGACATAGGAAGAGACAGATGAATATCCAACTTTCAGTAGATTGAAAACTCTGTGGATCATGTTTAAATTATCCTCAGAGGTTTGCCTGTTAGATATTCCCAGCTATGGTTTGCTATCAAGCACTGTTTTGCTGATGGACTTTTCCCATAATGAAAATTAGAACTGGATGGTGAATACAGTATTAGCCTATGGCAAATTTACATCTTACTCTCCTAAATAGGTTCTATAAATAAAAGTAAAACTGACCCAAACCCTCTGGCGGCACTATGGCCCTGGGGTCGACTCAGCCTCTAACGGAAATGAGTACCAGACGCTTGTTCTGGGGTAAAGGCTGCCGTCACGCAGGGCTGACAACCCGCCTGACATAAAGTGCCGATTGTCTAGAAAAAGTGGGAGCCTTAACCTCCTACTACCACAAGGACCTCCGGGTCTGTTGTGGGATCACTTTACTTTAAATAAAAGTAAGGTCATAGAAGAAAAGTGAAACTTTGCATTAAGTTAAATGATAAAAAAAATTATTTGGGTTTACCTTCAGGATTTCAAGCTAGGAATTTCCAGATTCAATTATTGCCACTATGGTATAACAACAAGTTTAGTGGGTAAAATAAGGGCCTGTGGTCTTGATTCTTCAGTTGACCTAGTGGTTATACTCCTTGCCTCTGGTCCCAAGGGTAGCGGGTTCAATCTTGGCTAGAATGTAAAAGGTCAAGGAACAAGTCCTCCAGGAGGGACTTTAAGCCTTGGGTCCTGAATCTGAAGATTTTCAGGATTGTAAAAGATCCTTATGCCTGAATAAAAAGGCCTCTAAGCAGAATTTACCTATCTCAACATCCTAGTAATGCCTTAGTTGGCTGCTAGATGTCTCATTAAGTTTGTATGTTGACCACATACCATTCATGACATCTATGGGCAAATAAGGTAACTAAAGTAACTTGGTAGAGTAACTCCTAACAAAGGAGAGGCTAGGGCTCAATATTGGACTATGTCATTATAGATTTGATTTTTGATATACCATACATTTTTTCTTTGGTTTGTATGGGCTCTTCTCAGCTCTGTGAGAACAACTTAGAAGCTTCTTGATATGAAAAGTAGCAACATTATTTTAAGAAAACTGAAATTAATTCTGAGGCATTGGATCATACTAACTATGTTATTCTCTATTCTGCCATATGCTAGCCAATAAAAGGAACCATTTCAATCAGTACTGACTGACCCTTCAAAGCAGTCAGGCTTTTTCTATCAGAGGTATGTCCAATATATTTGCACAGTTAACATAATTGCACTTTAAGTCACAAGATCTAAGTACCATACTGTTTGCATTTCTGAAACAAACTTTTATAGAATTATTAAAAAAAATCTATATTCATAATTTCACAGAATGAGATACATAAAATTTAACTCACAAGGGAACTGTTAACCATTGCATGCTGAAACTTATCTTGAAATTTACCCCAGAGAAGCATTGTGATGTATCAAAGCTGTGTCCAAAAAATTATCTGCCGTTTTTAACTGCAAGAAATCAAAGCCAGAATTCAACAATGGCAACCCACTGTAGGGAGTAGATGGGCTCCCTACTTGAGTAAGAGCAGTGGAGTGAGGCAGGACCCAGTGCAGACAGCAGGTAGAGAGGATTATCTAATCTATCAATTCATAAGTTGTATTATTTCCCTATAGTTTAAATGGGAGATTTGACACTGGATTTTAGTGTCTTGCAGTTAAAAATTGTCAGTATTTGATATAAAAGTGAGGATAACACAAAAAAAGGGGCATGCTGTAGCGTAGTGGTTAAGGCACTGAGCTACAAGCCGGAGGGTCGAGGGTTCAAGTCCCGTTGGGGTCAAGATTTTTAAACTGACCCAAAATCCTCTGTTGGCACTATGGCTCTGGGGTCGACTCAGCCTCTAACGGAAATGAGTACCAGACGCTTTTTCTGGGGGTAAAGGCGGCCGTCACGCAGGGATGGCATAAAGTGCCGATTGTCTAGAAAAAGTGGGAGCCTTAACCTCCTACTACCCCAAGGGCCTCCGGGCCTGTTGTGGGATCACTTTACTACTTTATAACACAAAAAAAAGTCAAGTTGTTCTGTCCTTAATATTTGAGCCCAGAACCCCTCAAATGTTACTTTCTAGGCAATTAATTTAGTATTAGTGCTTTCTTGACATTGGCAATAAGAATAATTGTATAAAAAGATTATATACGTATTCAGTGGCGGCTGGTGCTGAAAATCTGGAGTGTGCTGTAAAAATTAAAATTATATATCGTATAAACAAATAAATAAATATTTACTACTCACTCAACGGCGAAAAATAAAGTCCATATGACGATTCTTCTTACTGCCAAATTTATCAATCACTCTGGCGTCGAACCCTTCTACGTTGGAAAAGCAAGTCTTCTCAATTGAAAGAACTTCAAATGTACTTAATCGTTCTTGTAACATGGTGTTGTGAAGGAAAGTTTTTACTCTTTTAAGAGAGGGCAAGCTTCTTGACAAGTCATGTTGGGGGTTGCTTTCTCTAAATTTAATAAACAATCAAACTGTTCTTGTATTCGAATACCATATTAACAGTACTCGATTTGAAATTCCAATTTGTAGTCCGCAAGGGATCCAACGAGCCGTCACTGCTTGTAGTACTGATACTCGCTGCGGTGACCTTGATATGAAAACAAGGATACCGTAGCTGATACACGCTGATTGATTCCGGCATGCATCATTTTTGCATTATTTTCAGTTGGTGCGCATAACGGTGAATGAAATTAGTATTAGAAAATGTTCTATTTTTGTTTTGGCTTCTTCTGTTCTACAACCGTTACATTTGCACCGTCATAGGCTTAAGCTATGATTTTGTGCGGTGAATCCTTGAATGTTGTATCTAATTAATTTAAAATTCATTTAGAAATTGCATCCGCGTTTTGTCCCTCTGGATTAAAAAATCTCTAGAATATTTCATGTGGAACACCATTAATCTCTAATCTAGTAGCGAAACACTATCGCTGACAGTGTCTGATCGGAAATATCTCTGGTCTCATCGGCCATTTTTGCTATAATTCGGCTTGTTTCATTTCTTCTATCATCAACTCGCGATAAGTTTCCAATATGCAATTCAACAATTAATGTTGAATGTTTTTTTATGTATCCTTAAAAATCTGATTACAGATTTCATGTGTTGTTTCACTGCATTGTCTACACTAGAAATTAAATATGTTTATCCCAAGAAAACTTCCGAATTATCAGACATATCACACTCATCATGCCCCCTTAACGCGAACTCAAAGACTACAGAATTTGATACAATAAATTATTCTATAAAGTACAAACATATATTTTTTTACTTGTCTATTGTGTTTTTCTATGTGTTCACGATAGACACAGCTTATCTGTGTTGCAATATTCACATTCCTAAAACACTAAGATCTATAACAGTATTCCTGTGTTTCACAATTTTTAATTAACGCGTTAATATGCCCTAAATCCGTCACACCGACTGTAATCCATGCATCATTGTTACCAAAAAGTAGGCATGGGAAACAAAAGAGACTTATTCACAATGTCATTTGCCCTATCCACACACCCAATCATGATCATACATCTGTCTGTTGAACTTTCGTGTGTAATTCAATTTATTTATTTTTTATAATAAGGTTCGGTATAGACATACCTAATTGTTTTATTTGAATTTTCTCTTCGAATTGTCTGCTGGAAAAAGACGTTTCTAATAAATAATTGTCTACAGCCCCTTATAAAAATATAACATAAGTCTACCTCTTTCAAATACTAGTTATAATTTATAACACTTCGAATCAATTAAATTTCGCTTTACTTTCAAACTGCACTGTGTCGTTCAAAACAGAAAACATACATATGCATACTGCTTCGAAAGTTTTTCTATGTGCATACTGTATGAGGAGAACCGAGCGAAAATGTGATAGTGTTGCCAACGGTGCTTTCTTAAGTTATGCTTAAACGTACTCAGAAACAATTAAATATCTATATTAAACATTCTTTTTTTCTGTTACTATATGTCTAATAAATGCAAAATGCCTATAGCAGGAAAAAATAAGAGGTAAAATTTTGCATTAAAATGAAAACTAAAAACACCGTACTGATATAAAAAAATTAATCAGTACAACACTACATATAAATCGCCATCTGCACGTGGGACTGGAGAAATGACAGCTACAAACGGGATGAAACAGACGAAACGAAATTTAGTCTCTGCGCACGCGCGTAGATACGATGGAAAATTCAGACAACGAAAATTTGGTTTCTGCGCACGCGCGATGCGAGATTCAACAAGTAGAGTGCGTGAAATGCCAGCATAAATAAAGAAACCCGCGCTGTTTAAACATTTTTTTTTTTTGTTCGGTACTTTTTCTCTCTCACAATTAAGTGTGCTGCAGCACCTCAGCACATAAGGAGCGGCCGCCACTGTATGTATTTCTCTCTTTAATGGCAACTCTAAACTTTATATTAAATACCATTAATGTATAAATATTGTATACAAAGTAAGATTAAAGTTTCACTTTCAGTACTAAAGATCCCACTCAAGAACAAAGCATGAATTACCGACTATTGATGATTGCCAAACTTTAGTTACTTGTGATTCAATCATTCTTAATTTCATGTTATTGGAAAAGCAAGTCTAGTTTTATGAAGTTAACGTAATTATAGGTGAGGTTCAGGAAAGTAACAGTATACAGTACTTTAATTATATATATTGGGTCTGCATTCATCATACCTCTAATTTTGTCATTTCTTGTAAGACATGTTTCAAGGCATTTTTGTTCCTTCTTCAAGGAGAATCTGTACCAACAAAGAAGGAGCAAAGATGCTTTGAAACATGTCTTACAAGAAACGACAAAATATGAGAGAAGATGAATGCAGACCCAACTTATTTATTAAGTAGGGCATCATAATGTTACTTCCTATTGTATTTTCGTAATATACTTAATATATTGATTCAGGGTTAAGATATTAAAGGTGTTTCAATTGTACACATTGATACTTAATTTATGATTAAGTTATAAAATCTCAGTGAGAGACTAAAATAAAACACTTGAATTGGAAAGTAATTATTAAAGCAATCGGCCGCGGTGGACTAGTGGTTATGCTCTTTGCCTCTGGTCCCGATGGTCGCGGGTTCAAACCCGGCCGGGGTCGATGGATTTTTTAGGACGGAAAATCCAAGGAGCAAGTCCTCCGGGAGGGACTTTAAGCTGTGAGTCCCGAGTCTGAAGATTTTCAGGCTCGTAAAAGATCCTTAAGCCTGAATGAAAAGACCTCTAAGCAAAATTTACCGAATTTCCCCGTCCTAGTACTACCTTGGTTTCCTAGATGTCAGTATGAGGCGGAACGCTGACCACGGACCACTCAAATGACATCTACACGAAAACAAGTGTAACTAAATTAGTATGGTTCAAATTCTTTCCTGTAGGGGAGAGCGCCTAAATCTCTGTTAAGGGAAACATGGGCTTACAAGATACAAGAAGATTATTAAAGCAACATGTCAAAATGGATTAAAACATACTCAAGCATTTTAATTTTATAACCTAATTATTACAATTTGTAATGAAGACGTACTCATAAAACATCTTAAGATTTCTGTGTTATAAATGGATGCTTATAGGTTAAGGTAGCATTTATAAAATGCACTTATTCGGGAAAATAGGGCTGCCTTAGAATAACATTTGATCTTATTTTAGTTGAGTTACATGCAGGCCTGAGCTGGTTGAGATTACGGTATTATTTCACGGATGGAATCCGTTAATTATACTAAGAGTTCCTGAAAAATGAAACTTCAGAGTGGCCAATAAATTATGTCAAAACACAAAAACCAAATATACTTAACTGTAACGCTGTCAAACATGAAGATTCTAAAGGTACGTACACACTTGCGCGCCGCGCGCGCGCACCATGTTCGTCAGATTTGGACGGGGTTTTAACGTGCGCGCGCCGCGCACATGCGGCGCACCACGATCCACTCATTGTCGGTTTTTTCCACGAACACTTTGATGGTTCGCTGTTTAGATTTGGACGGGTACTTGAGAGGTTTGTTGTTTTCGGCGCGCATCTTATTATTATTTGAGTATGGAGTGGTCAGAGGGAAACATGTTAAAACTTATTATACTTTTTTTTTAAATTATTTTTCACTGCAAGTAATTAATATTATAATTACAAAGAAATAAACGTTATCTCAATCAAAACATAAATTTATTGTGTCGACGTTTCAGTCTCCTTATGTGAGATCATTTTCAAGACGTGGTTGTTTATAAATTTACATGTCTTGAAAATGATCTCACATAAGGAGATTGAAACGTCGACACAATAAATTTATGTTTTGATTGAGATAACGTTTATTTCTTTGTAATTATAATGTTAAACTTATTGATCTTTATAGAAACAAACAATTATTGTGGGATCCTCAACATAAGGATCATTTAAAAAAATCATTGAAATGAGATGCCTGGAGGGAAATGGAGATAAAATGGATATATCTCCGGATACATGCAGGAAGAAGATAATTACTTTACTTTCTTCCTATCGGCGAGAGAAAAGTAAAATATTGTTATATTGTTGACACATAACTTAGTATTGTTGGTTTAGCGCTACAATAAATAGTGAAGATCGTCAGGTCAATTTGCACGTTGATGTCTATCGGTATTTTTTAATCTAAGGAATAACAAAAATGATTTCACAATATTGTTACAGCATGCCTTTTTTTTCAATGTTATGTGTTTTTTTTTCGTGTGTACTAAACACGTTCATTTCATAATGTTATGTATGAAGTATCACAAAACAATAGAATATATAAACACATACCAGTAATAAGCGTATTGTGTAAGATGACCAGACGTTCCGATTTTGGCGGGACAGTCCCGATTTTTAACAATTTGTCCCGCGGCATTTTAAAAAAGTCCCGATTTTTTGGAAATAATGCGCGACAAGCTAGGGAACGGCGGGAGAACGGAAAGGGAATATACGGTTTTTGGCGCCCATGTAGTTATTTCGCCAGGATATGAGTTTTATATTATTTTTGTTAATTTTATAATGTTACACTTTCATAATAACAAATCATTGTTGAGAACTGCTTATCAAAGTTCACATTGTTGATTCGACCACCATTGTTTGGTAAATAAAGTGTGGACATAAAAAAAATCGCAATTGAGTGTTAAGACTTTGAAAGTTATTTTATATGTGAAATATAATTTAACAAATTCTTGTAAAAAATGCATGACCTTTTAAACGACAGCAATCTACTTAAAAAATTCACTCAAATGAGAAATATGCCAAAGAATAAAATAATACTGGTACTATACATAATTTTGTAATGTATTACATTTGTAAATTGTACTTATGTTGATATTAAAATTAATATATTATAATACTATTTTTGCGTTCTATAAAATTTTTTGTTGCTCCATAGAGTATCTTTACATTTTATAATCTATAGAATCAAATAAGACCAAGATTTTTTTTTTTTCATATTTCATAATATTTTGGCGAAATGTTCATATTTTAGTAAAAATTTAATATTCCTTCATATGTTTCAATTTTTTAAAAATAAAATTTCAATAATTGGTTAAAAACATTTCTGAAGTGATTGTAGTTTTGAAATTATTTGACAATGTATTATGGTATACAGGTAAAAATTCCTCAGTATCCCATCCAGAACAAAATAATTTTGATAAAAGAAAATAATTGAATAAAGAGACATGAAATGACCAAGTGTAGGCCTTTGTCTCTGCAAAATGTCTACTGAAGATTTGTGGGTTTCCTATGGATCGCAGGAGGTTCATTGAAATTAATAATTTTGATGATCATAACACGAACGGCGCGCGTGTTCGTGGCGCGCATATGTGTACATACCTTAAGATCTCAAAGTATTGGAGAGCAAGACTGCTAATGACTTCAGTGTTAGATGCAGCACATTAGACAACAACAACAATGTTATTTAAATTAGAGAATCAATCAAACAACAATAAAATATAAAACAAACTTATTAAACCTAAACATCCAAATATAATTATGATAAAAACAACTTCGCTAATATTACGCCTATGGAGAACACAGAGTTCAAGATATCGTAAAATTGGGGTCATATATGAAAGACAGTTTACTCTATACTTTAAAAAATGGTTACGAGAGAGCTCAGTTCGTCAATTACTAACCAAATCTATTTTTATTTCTTCAATCTATAAAGTTATTTAAGTTCTTTGCTATATTAACTAACTTTAGGTCTTGTTATATTATTTCTCTAAAACTAAGTTGTATATAATAACACTTTCCTAAATTCCTTGTTCTATTATACTATAGAGAATTTTAATCTTTTTATATTATGCTAATCTCTAAGTCCGCTTGATAATGAAATGAAATAACAACTTTACTTACACAAATTGAGTTGTATGTGCATGTCACAGATTGGAGTTATACGACAGTAGGTCTCTTCAAGCTTTCTGTCAGAAAATGCATCTTTGCCCGAAAATTGGTATTACTTTCATATTTCTATAATAGTGTAAAAAACAATACTTTCTCTAGCTCGGGGCTTCGTTTTGCTCTGGTTTTGTCAGAGCCTAGAATAGCTAACCGTACTTTTGACCTCCTTATATGATAATTCTGATATATTGTTTGCCTAAGGCATAATTTGTTTACTTGCTTTTTTCATAGTTCCTTTTAATAGTTTCAGGCCTACTTTTGTAACATCTGTTAATATCCTAGATATGAGTTTATTTTCCCAAAAGTAAATAATTTCTACAATATTATTTTCAAAACCAAGATTTCTATAAAATGACTCCTTTATTTTATTTAAATTTCTTGTTTAATTGTATCCCTTCTTTAAGTTGTAGAAATATTCCATTATCTAAACTATTCATTTTATTCAACCATAGTATAATATGGTTCCTTGATGTGTGAACTTTCCCTAAAAACTTGTATCTTCCTGCCCATTGTTACATTCTGCATCCCACTTTATTCCGATTGAGGGTCTTTCCACTTTTCAGCGGTTGCCCTTTTACCAGCCAGCTGCTGGCCCTTCACATCCACATGTGTCAATCACAGAGGTAGATGATCAACAGCCAGTGTAATCCCACTTTATTAATTTCTTTATTCAAGTTGTCCAGTTATCTATGTCAGTAGGCTTATTCTTTCTCCAATGTTTCTGACATCTTGCTGTAGCATTCTTTATAACTATTTTGAACTGAGATGTTAATATGTAATCTGTCAGTTACATTGTTTTTGCCTCAAATGTGTATGGCTGATAGTCCGTTTTCATTAATATTTTCTGTTCAATGCAAGTCCATCATCTGGCTGTCAGTTCCAGGTGTCGTAGAGAACTTTGATTTAAAAAATTTTCCTCAGATGTTTTGAAGATTGTTGACATTATTTGGGGATTTTTCAGTCTCCTAGCTTCCCTAATCCAATAATGTATCCATATTAGCCAAGATAGGTATTTTTCATATAAAGTTTCTGTTGAAACTATACGAGAAGAATTAAATATATATAAAATTGAAAATAAAATCAGCGAAAATAATAAGAAATGGACAGAACACTTAATGAGAATGAACAACGAAAGAATACCAAAAAGAACCTTCCTGTATAATCCCAGAGGAACAAGAGATGTTGGCCGACAACGTAGAAGATAGACTCCACTTTTAACTTCGCCGGAACAGGCTGCATAGCCTAAACCTTGTCATAGAAGAAGAAGAAGTTTCTGTTAATAAAATGAAAATGAGTTGTTTATCTCACCTCATACACTCTGTGCCCTTCACAGCACAGGACAGTGGTTTCAGGAACAGTAAAAGAGATGGCTGAAGATAGGAATTATTTTTATTTAAGAAAGAAAAATTAATGCTCGAACCAGGACGTGAACGGTGGATCCCTGATTTAAGTCCAGGTTCAAGACTTAATTTTTCATTCTTAAATAAAACTCTCCAGGTTGGAAAGTGTTAATTTAAAATAAAAACATCAAAAATTGGAATGACTTCCTGAAACCATGGTCCTGTGCTGTGAAGAACGTGGAATGTATGAGGTGAGGTGTACAAATCATTTTAATTTTATTAATTTGAAAGCCTCATGTTAATAATTCCCATCATAAGATTTATAAAAAAAAGTTTCTGTTGTTTTTCACTCCATGTAAAGAGCATTAAAAAATGGCACAAATATTGGAGAAAAATACATGAATGCAGAGATAACCAGACAACTCCAATTAAGAAGTTAATGATGTATAGATAATAATTTTTGCAGAGTTTTTCCTCTCTAGTATAAAACTGATTAGCATATACCTAAAAATGTTTGGCCCCGAAATACAATAAAAAACATTAATATTAAATTTGGGAGAAATCATGAAGATGTACTGATTTCAATTATTATAGTTTATTAGATTTTGTCATCTGGAATGACATTGATTAGCAAACACCTAAACATTTCTGCCTCTAAAATAAGATAATGAAAAGTTGAACTCTAATATTTGACTAAAAACTACACAGAAAAAAGAACAAGGACAATCTTAACAAGAACTTGAACAAGAAAAGATAAAAAAATTAATTTTGTCATTATATTATTTATATTTGGCAAAAAAAAAACTATCATATCTGCTTCTCTTTGGATGGTAACTCTAGATTTTTTAAGTTAAATTTAAATTATTGGATGTGTGCTTGATTAATATTATTATTTTGTGAAAAATGTTAATTAATGATGAATTCCACACAAAATTTGACATGACAAACGAAAAGTTTGTTCTCTGTTTCTTAAAGAATATATGGACCATTAAAAATATTATGAAGTGTCTACATCCCAAAATATTGTAGAATGTGAACAAACTCACATGTAACAAATAATTGTTATTTTAATTAAAACTCTTACACCATACAGAAGCATTAGTTGTTACATCAGTTACCTTCATTTTGTATAATTAGTTTATTAGAACATAAAATTCAAACCATATATTTTGTAACTCATCTTTTAAAATATATATATATATATATATATATACATACTACATTCACAATTAAACTAAACTAAACTCAGGCCTAGAAGGCCTTTGGCTTACACCCCGGTTGCTGGCCTCACATCCACACGTGCTACAGAGGTAGATGATCATCTAGCCAGTGTAGGGGTGACAATTGGTCGGCATGTTGGGTCTGCCAGCCATCATAGCTGGTTTTCTCAACCTGGAGCTTCTACCAAAATTTATCACGATTCTCGGTGGGCACTGTTCTCATATTGACCAAAATTCCATGAGAAAATTTCTTCCCGAATGGGAACTCAAACCAGCGCAAGTCTTGTAGTTGTACGCCAAGGCATCTTGCCTTAACCACTTGGCTATGGCGCGGGACTACATTCACAATTGCTTGTAGAAATAAAATTGAAAACTTCACAGAGATTATTATTTTACTCACTCTGTAAAATGTCATTGTACAATTACATCACTAATTGATATAAAACCAGACATTTTAAGTATACATGGCTTCAAAACATGAGAACCTTGGTTCCAGAAAATAGCTTGACTGTCACCCCCTCTCTTTTGAGTTATAAATTCCAGTGAACAAAAGGCAACCCTTCTTGTAATCCTTTAAATACCAGTGGACAAAAGACACACACTTCTCCTGAAGTAGGATGTAGCATTGGCGAACTGCATACCAGAAGACTTATATTTCAGTCTTCTCTGTAGTTTCATGGGGAGTGCAAGCTCGAATGCGTGCCATTTTGAATTTGTGGAGTATTAGTGTCTAGTATTTTTTTATAGAGTATGTCGTTCTTTTTCCGACCTTGGTTAAGTGAATCAAATGAGGTTCAACCAGTTGATCAGTCTGGACCTCCTATGCCAAGAATTCCAACAAAGAAAAATAATAGTAATATTATAATTGGAAGAGGTGCTAAGTTGCGTAAGCAAACAGTGATGATAGCGAGAAATGTAAGTTTTTTATTTCGAAGCATTGTTACAAATGGTGGAATAATACATTCCAATAATGCAAATAAATTAAAAGCAGAGGCAACAGGAGTTAGTCTTTCTACAATGAAAAGAATATCTAAAATAGAGGATGTAAATATATATCAGACACCAAAAAAATGTAAAGTCCACAAACAAAAGTTTGAGTTCAACAAAATCGACAATTTTACCCGAGATTTGCTCTGTCAAACAGTTTTCGATTTTTATAAATGTGGTAATTCACCTACAGTAGACGCCCTCACTGAAGCTATGGTGAAAAGGACTGCAGATACAGAATACAAATTTCCCTATGGACCGAGCACAGTATATTGTCTCCTACTTAGTATGGGTTTCAAATATCATTCGGTGCCCAAAAAATCCATCCGAGCAGAAACACCGAATATAATTGCTTGGCGGCACAAGTACCTAGAAAATATCACAAGCCTTTGGTCCCACGGTTATAATGATGTATACCTCGACAAAATCTGGTTCGATAGAAACACTTGCCGCATGAAGAGTTGGAGAGATGATTCTGATAATTGTGCTGTGACTACTCCAGACAATAAAGGTGATTGAATTGTTATTGTTCATTGTGGTGGAAGATCTGGTTTTATTAAAGATGCCCTACTAGTCACCCACACAAAAATGTCTGATTCTCCCGCTGACTACCATGGAAATATGAAAGCAGACATCTTTGAAAGGTGGTTTGAAGAAGACTCTCTTTGGTTAAATTTTCAATCATTTTTACTTTAGATTTTTGGTCAAACAGTGGCAATACAGATACTTCTTCAGTCAAATACCATAAATGATGTCTTAACTTCCGTAAAGCACCTGCTGAAATGCTCTTGTCAATTTATCATAAACCTTTATCAACTTCAAAAAGCACATCCTAGTAAGGCGCTTTGCTGTCAAAATGCATTGGAGCCAAGTCGTGACGTAGGATATCACAATAAACAGGCAACGTCTAACAGTGCTTCCTTATCCTTGTTCGTAATTTTTAATTCAGCACTAAGTATTGATATTTTCAGAGAATAAATTGCTCTCGCCATCCAATGGGTTTGGATGCATGGCACCTGGAGGTCAAATTTTTAATTTTCTGTCTAAATCTCCACCCGAAAATATCACAGAAAGCTCAAACATCTCTTTGCTCGGTTCAGTTCGGTAAAACTCAAGCAAATTATCAATTTCGGAAACAGTCAGATGCATTATATTCTTTTCTCTATAGCACTGTATTTTATGTGGATTGACACTTTTCCAGTTATCTCGGAACTTTTTAAAGAGTGGAATATCAGGGCTTGTAGTTACTTGAATAATTTTTACTTTGAACACGCTTTTCAACACTAATTCACACATGTGGTGGCGGCAAGCAAAAATAAGCATTTCTCTATTAAGTTTTAGTTCACGAAGTGTACAAGTGCCATTGATACGACCTGTGTTTGAAGCTGTAGTATCACAATAAAAAAATTGTTCCTTTGTCTTTTAGATTCAGTCTCTAATCAGGTTCTAAACTGCCTTCGCCTGTTCGCTTCCTGAAGAGTTTTCCAACCTTGGAACAACAATGAGTTATTTATTTTTATAAGAAATAATTACCGGAAGACGTTCTTCTTTTGATATTTGAGCATCTAAAGCAGGCAACAGTTTGCCATCCCAGCGAACAGTCCCAACATCAGGTCGTCATTTTGGAAATTAAATTTTATGGCTTCCATGAACTCTTTGTTTTTTCCATATGAATTCTTTGAATTGAAGACTTACTTATTAGAAATTCATCAGTATTATATTCAAATGCTTCAATAGTAGCTTGAAGAATAAAACAAAATCTCTCATACTTAACTGACACCTGTCTAACACTGCTACTAATTTTGGACTGATGAAATTTTTCCATATAGGTGTTTTACTTGTTCCAGGTTGTGTGCTCTCGATCTGAGTTGACAAATAATCTTGTATATCTATGTTTTCATTAGAATCTGAAGATGAATAATTGTGTAACGAATTATGAGATGTTGTCAAAAGAATTTACGCGGAAAAATATTTAGAAGACCGCTTTTCTTTCTCAATAGTTCTAAGGTGCACCTTTTCCTCTTTATCAGTTAGTTTTTTGTCTACTCCACCAAAGTGACTAGATCAACCTGGTTCTCTCTGTCGTTGCAAAAAAAAATATATGTCTATTTATCTTAAATAACTGAAGCGCATTGTTGTGGGCATTGTCAAACGAATTATCCAAATTATTGACAAACTCTTGTAAAGGGTAAAGTGAAGCCACAACAGGTCATAGGAGGCCCATGGGGAAGTAGGAGTTTAAGGCTCCCACTTTTTTGAGACAATCGGCACTTAATATCAGCTCTGTGTGACGGCTGCCTTTATCCCCAGAACAAGCATTAGAGGCTGAGTCGAACTCAGGGCCATAGTGCCACCAGAAGTTTTGGGCCAGTTTAAAAATCCTGATCCCACCAGTACACGAACCCTCCACCTTCCAGTTTGCAGCACATTGCCTTAATTATCTATGCTACAACGTGCCCCAACAAACTCCTGTTGATGCTGTTTAAATATGTCTTGTGTTTTTGTGCATTTTTTGGGAAGCCCCTCCAAACCTGATGTAATTTTACAAGTTTTTTTTTTCACGCAGTTAGGTAAAGATTTGGTAGGTATATGTGCTTTTCCCAATAGATAATACGAATACTTTTCTGTGTGATTTTTCTTGGGTGCGATGTATCTTCTTTATTATTTTATTTAAAATTAAGTTTTACAAGAAAAATAAATCGATTAATATTTAAGTCCCCATGTATATAATCATCTCTATAAAGAATGACTAAATTTTTAATTCATAAATAATAGGGTATCTAATCCTAGTTTATTAATTAGATTTCATAGCCTCATCAAAAATAATTAGAAATAAATTAAAATTTAAATTTCACCCAAAAACTCCACTCGCAAATAGTCAGATTTGTGCTGTCATTTACAGTTAAATTCACTTCACAGATATTATAAAAGTAAACTGCCAGGTCTTATCTGTTAGAGGGAAATTTTGAACCAGTTATTTCAAGTCTCATGTCCCCTATTAAAAGTATACTCTTATTTCAGAACTGCATAGTTTCACTGATATGTTGACTGATTGAAAACAATGCATTTACTAACAAAATAAATAATAGTTTAAAAAAAACTAAAACATGCTTTATTAGAAAACCGAACTAAAAAATGAAAAATAATTTTAATTTCCAACACGCTTGGGATAAAATTAAAGTGGTAAAAAAAAAAATCATCTCCGACACATCTAGAATAAAACTAAAATTATCTGCCAAAGAAATAATTTTACCATCAAAAGCGTGGGGTGCTCTATATCAATTAATATATTTGATGATATACAGATATTGGTAAAGGTAAAGTCTCTAAGAAGAAAACGTAAAAACCATAAAAAGCACCCCATGCTTTTGATGGTAAAATTATTTTTTTTGTAGATAACTCTAGTTTTATTCTAGATGTGTTGGAGATGATTTTTTTGTTGTCCACTTTAATTTTATCCCAAGCGTGTTGGAAAATGAAATTATTTTTCATTTTTTAGTTTGGTTTTCTAATAAAGCATGTTGTTTTAGTTTTTTAAACTATTATTTATTTTTTCAATTTTTAGTTTAATTGATTGTCATAAACCGGAATGCCATGAAAATTTAATTGCTTAATAGGCCTACTCTTCTAAAAAAATCCTCCAGGCCGGATTTGAACCAGAAACCTATGGATTACTGAAATTATATACCACTACAGTCCACCGTTCTACCAACTGAGCTCTTACAACAATTGACTAAAAAGTCGATAAGTCTGCAACCTATTATACCAGTTTTTTTTCTGATGATTCTGGCCAGGATTTTAGAAAAAAAATTATGAAATTATTGTATTATCATGGATCCTTTACAAGTATACAAAGTTTCAAGTCGATCCAATGTTTTTAAGTGGGTGAAAATCGTGTTGAAAGATTCTGTTACATAGACAGATACTTTTTTTGATGTCCTGATGATCCTGGCCAGGATCTTACAAAAAAATTATGAAATTATTGTATTGTCATTGGTCCTTTACAAGTATACAAAGTTTCAAGTCGATCCAATGTTTTTAAGTGGGTGAAAATCGTCTTCAAAGTTTCCATTACATAGATAGATACAGGTCAAGCTAATATAAAATGTGTAATAGCAATTAATTACAAGCACATCGACTTGTGAGCTCACGTTTGCCTTAGCTGATACTGACATGTTTCGAAGCAAGTCGACATGGGTTGCCTACGAACATCAGATTGTATGTAACAATTGTTCTAACATTAAATTGAAGTAAAGTAAAGTAAAGTAAAGTAAAGTGATCCCACTACAGGCCTCAGGAGGCCCTTGGGGTAATGGGAGGTTAAGGCTCCCACTTTTTTTAGACAATTGGCACTTGATGTCAGTCGGGTTGTCAGCCATGTCTGACGGCCACCTTTACCCCCAGAACAAGCGTCGGGTATTCATTTCCATTAGAGGCTGAGTCGACCCCAGGACCATAGTGCCGCCAGAGGGTTTGGGTCAGTTTAAAAATCCTGACCCCCACGGGGCTCAAACCCTCGACCTTCCGGCTTGTAGCTCAGTGCCTTAACCACTACACTATGGTGTGTCCCTAACATTATACAAATAAATGAAGAGGGTATGCATTAAAAATAAAATTCTTTGATTTTTGATTTTTTGGGACACCATATATGTGTGTGTGTGTGTGTGTTTTGAAGAGAAAAGTAGTGTCTAATATCTCAAGGCTAAAAATAATTAAAATGTTATTTTATTTTGTTGCAATTATTACATCAGTTACTATGAATTAACCTGATAATAAACATTTTTGCCCTTAACCCAGAGTAATACACAGAAGACCATTTCTTACAAAATTCCACATGGTAATGAAATTGCCTATACATATAAAACAAAAGAATCCATAACTAAATTCTGATTATATACATACATTTCAAATTAACATTAATCAACATTCATCTACTTATTTTTCCTATTAACGTAACAACAGCAAAAAAGAGGAAATCTCTTGGTTCATAGGACTCCACCCAACATATGCACAGAACAAGTACAGATAAAAGGCAGACATTTTAAGGTGGAATTAGGATCAGTAAGCTTTTTGAATCACACTACATAAAGTAAAAGTTTAACTGTCACAACAACATTTTGGTAAGAGTAAAAGATATGGGTTATTGGGAAATTATACCAAAATTTTTTAATGTGTATTAATAAGGAATGTATGTAACGTAAAAGGACAATGATCTGATGTTGTCAGTTTCAGAAAAAACCAACACAATGGAACAGAAAATGTGCACAATTGTTTTGTTATCACTAGTTTCAATACTTGTTTTGGAAGGCCTGAACTGCTCTGCTAAAGGTAATTAACTAAAGTTTCAATAATTTAAACAGTCTGTATGAACTAAATTTTTATTGATACTAGCAAATACCCGGCGTGTGTTGCTACACCTAAATAAATTAAAATGAACGTGTTTTTATGTTTAGTTGAATAAGTAGAAGGAAAAAAAATTATAAATTTATATTTTTTAGATACCCCGTGTTGATTACCCGGCATTGCCCAGGAATCTACTTATCCCAATCTTCTTGACATAAATGAGCTGAAATACAAAAATTAATGTGTTTTATGTTTAGTTAAATACGTAAAAGGAAACATTTATATCATAATTATTTTTAGATACCCCATGCTGTTTACCCAACGTTGTCCGGGAATCTACTCATCCATCTTCTTGGCATAAATGAGCTGAAAGACAAAAAATAATGTACTTCTTATGATTAGTTGAATAAGTAAAATGAAAAATAATTGTAAATGTATATCGTAATTCACTGGACAACAGCAAAAAGTTACGGAAATAAAAGTGACAATTTTATATTAAGATGAAACTCCTAATTACGAATATGACAATTAAAATTATGGCAGTGGTCTGGTTTTTAAATTATCAGCATGCCTAGTGTTACTGCGTATACTATGAATATTGTAGTCAGTGTGAAGGTCAAGGAAACACCTTTAGAGGAGGGGAGACAGTGACAGCTGTATAATATAGATAAGATTTATCTTAAAGGGTCGGTGTTTAGCCCAACAGGTTGTAAAATCAGTTGAAGTGGAATTTCGTGAGTGAACAATGGCTTGTGCCTTGGTGTGTAAGTTATATAGATGTGCAGTTTTGTTGTGTAGAACACATGTGTGATATGTCTATATTTTCTCAGATACATTTTTTAATTATGCACAGAGATATGATTGCAGTATAATAAAAGCTAAAATGCCACAAAATTGTGTGTATAGTCCACAACACATTTGTTATATTTGAGGAAATGTGACGTTTGCATCACAAAAGCAACATATTTAACTCCATTTATTAAGAAAGCGTACCAATCTTTATTTCGGGTGCAAATTAGAGAATCTTGACAAACATATTGTTACACATATTTGCTACAATGGCATATAATCGTAGTGTCTGGTTGAAAAGAAAGAATAAATCCCCATGATTTGGTGAGAACAAACTAATCATGTAAGTGATTGTTATTTCTGCATGAACCCACCAGTTAAATTTATTTCAAAGAAGAAGTCAGCCATGAATTATCCTAACATACCTTCAGCTCTTCATCGGTGCTACACTCTATAAAGAGCTTCTTATTCCTGTAATATTGATTCAGATGATGAAATGAAATCCAGCACTTCGAAAGAAATACCCAGACAATCCACATCCCATGATCCTGATTTCAGTCCTGAAATTCCAGCTCAGTCACACAGAATGAGTCAAGAGGAATTTTATGATCTTGTCCGAGGCTCAGAACTCTCAAAGGCCAAAGCAGAGCTCCTGGCTTCGTGACTTAGACAGTTTAAGTATCTTGGCGAGGATGTAAAGGTCTCTGCATATAGAACATGCCAGAAGCCACTTGAGCAATTTAAAAAAAAAGACATTGTATTCTGAAACAATATACAAGGTCTAATGTCTGGTACAAACATCCAATACAGACCGAAGAGTGGCGATTATTTTTAAATTCATCAAAGCTCAATCTTAAGGCAGTGTTACTGATGTGAGTGCATTTAGGTACTTGATGGGAGTGCATTTAGGTACTTACAAAATTTCCAGGACTAAGTACAACTAAAATTAAGTAAAGTATTTTTATTGGTTCCTTGGTCAGATAACTCTTCAGGGATAAACACTTTTCGGAACATTTGAAAATAAAAATAAAAAAATGCATGGGAATCATTCAGAGTAGTTACATTAAATTTCTTGGGGAACCACGGGGCCCCAAACTACAGACAATGTGTGGACAATATGTTACTAGCTTATCGTGAAACGGGGTGCAATTCGTATGTCATTAAAAAGTCATTTTCTCCACTCTCATTTGGATGTTTTCCTGGAAAACTCTCATGCAGTTTCTGATGAACATTTTCACCAGATGATCTCATTATTTGAAAGACGATACCAAGGCTATTTGGTCAGTGGTGAGAGATGTCTCTGAAGTCCAATAAGCAATCAAGCTAAAAGAAAATGAATTTTTGAAGAGAAATTTTTTTTTTTCGCCTAGACCGGGACTCGAACCCGGGACCCTTGGCTTTCCGGGCCAAGTGCTCTACCAACTGAGCTACCGAGGCGAGTTACGATCTAGACGCAAATTTTTCTCTTATATACGTTGTAATTCCCTATCGCCAATTTCCAATAAATGTCTTCTTAACTAAAAAGCCGCCATTTGCAAAGATAGAAACAATGGTTTCAAAAGCATTTGGCGATAGGGAATTACAACGTATATAAGAGAAAAATTTGCGTCTAGATCGTAACTTGCCTCGGTAGCTCAGTTGGTAGAGCACTTGGCCCGGAAAGCCAAGGGTCCCGGGTTCGAGTCCCGGTCTAGGCGAAAAATTTTTCTCTTCAAATTTAATTTATCTTTCATTGAGAAATGTTAAATTAATAATAAAAACATCATAAAAGAAAATGCCCTTAACTGAGGTAAGCTAGTCTTAATATTACCAGATTTAAGGAGGGATTTTATTTTACTCAAAGATATTTGTCAAAATTACAAAAAAAACTGGACCACTGCTGACAATTTCATTGTCATTTTTGTATTCAGCATGAAAAAATACATCGAAATCTGGTCATTTTAATTCTGTAACTGACAAAAAGTTAAAATTTGTTGTCCAGTGTAATGTGTCAAAAAAGTTTTTATATATGTTTATGTCTTGCTTTCAGTTGTGAACAATTCATCATGGTTATGGCCTTAAATGTCCACCAAATACTAACTGCTCTTATTCCTTGAATGCTTACAATGAAGAAAGAACAGAGGACAAAAAATGTGTAGCAGAAAATGGTAATGTATATCATAGTACTTCTACAAAAAAAAAAAAAGAAAAAAAGAAACTGTAATGTATTAATGGGGAATTCTTTATAACATGTGATGCAAAAATTTTTCTAAGTTCCAATCAGATGCCATGCACATGCACAACAAACGCGAAGCAGTTTACACTATGGAATCACAGGAAGCAGCCAACATATTCACGATATTTAACATACCTAAAAGGTAACAATTAAAAGCAATTTAAGTACTCTATCCTGTGAAAGAACAAACCTAAAAGCACTCTAATCTGTGAAAGAATGCAATGCCCAAAAATAAATAGTAACTTCTAAAATTCTTAAGTATATGTGTATAGTTAATTAATACATACATTGAAGTTAGCTGAAATGGATGATGTCTCTTGTTGTACAGAATATTCATTAAAATCAATATGCCAGCCATGTCTTCATTTTACATATGTAATTAAATATCATTGAAATGTATATTGAAATAAACGTTAGAAAAAATGTAAAAATCATTGTAAATGGTGGGAAATAATTTGTAATATGAAACCCTAAGAATAAAATTTGACTGAAATTCATGAAGGAATTAAAAAAGTCATGTCTCATCTTGTAAAGAACAGCATACCAATGATTTTTATTTTATTTGGTCATTTTTCAATTAAAGACATAGATTTATTATTTTAAACCCATTATAAAAAATGTTCTTTAAATATTATTAAACAATAATTTATTTGCCAATTTAAGCTTTAAAACATGTGAAGTTTACTATGACAATCAAAGTGTCATGCCTCTTCTGTTGCATCTCAGGGGGTGGGTAACATTATATGGTATGTCAATGAAATCACTATTGGAAAAAATTGAAGTTTGTGAATTTATGTAAGAATTGGAGAATTTTTTTCCCCCAGAAAACCTTATCAATGTAATAGTTTTATTTATTGGCTAAAAATCAAAGGTATCAAGTGGAATTTAAAATGTTGCAACAGTCTCAATTTCCTCTGTGTGGTAGGAAGGCAAGTGAAGGATACAATTTTATATTGTTGGTCCCATTGGAATAGTGGTTAACAAGGTCACCTCTGGTTCCAAAATTTTCAGGTTCAAACTTGCCTAGGGTTGATGTATTTTTTAGGACATAAAAATCCTTTCATAGCTCACAAAGAGGCAGTATTCAATATCCTGACACATAGATTAGGGAACATACCCATGAGAAGACCTAGAAAGAGATGGGCTGAAGTCGGAATGGGTCAACAGACATAATCCATGAATGTAGATGATGATGACCCATGAGAAGAGAAAATTATGAACAAGAAATAGAACACATAATCGACTTGGCTACAAATAGTGGATTCAAAGAAAGCATGATACACAAGAAAATAAGTTCAAAAGACAAAAATGTATTAATCAAAGTACACTTCTAATAGAAAAAAAAAGAAAACATCAAATTCAAGAAATTCACGTATCATAAAAAAAAATACAAATTTTCAACATACGATTTGCACCAAAAAAAGACTTCAACATTATTAGATTAATTGGGTCGAACAAAAATGAGAAAATAGAAGAAGAAAACAAATCAGGGATTTATCAGATTAAATGTGGAGAATGTGAGAATATCTGCACAGGCAAAACAAAGAGCAATTTAAAAGCCAGAATAAAAGAACATCTCAGAAATGTCAAGAATGGAAAATAGAAAAATCTGTAGTAGCAGCCCATTCATGATCAGAAAAACATCAAATCGAAAAATAGGCTATATAAATAAAATTAATAGAAAACCCGAAAGAACTCAGAGTTCAGGAAAATATCTACATTTAAAAAAAATGAAAAGAAGTAATTAATGAACTTTGAAATTCCTGGGTAAAATTATTTGATTTCAATGTTCTTCAGTCTACCAATAGAGGGAGCAAGAGACAACTCATCAAGACAACATAACAATGGTTATGAAAATGCTGAGGATGGAACCAAAGAAGGTTTTGAAACTAGTCAAAGAGAAGAAGAATATGAGGCATGGTGATAAAAGTTTTACTTAAATAAATAATACCACATAATTAAATTACACCTCATAATAATTTTTTCCTATAAAAGTTCAAAACCTCATAATTTTGATTCCTCAAAAAGTTAATGGTATATCAGTATTTAAATATCAGAAATCTTTCAAATTAATATATACTGGTACATATATATTATTTTTTTCTTTTTACACATCTTTTTACTTTTCATTCCATATTATAAAAGTCTATGCCTGAAAATATATATTTTTCCCTCTTAAAGATATCTGTCAATTTTGTCTGTGATTTGACTTACATCTATGTACTTCTGCTTTATGTTCAACATCAGAAAAAAACAAAGAAAATCTTGTTGTCTGAAACTTTTTCTAAGGTATGTCACTTCACATTCATCATGATTAATGTTTTTACAATATTCCCAACATAAATTTAACTCTTTTTTCGGAAACTTGATAACAAAGTCATTCACTTCAATTGAAAAAGTGTGTATTAATGTTCCACCTCTCTCAGCCTTCTAGGCATCCCAACTTCAAAAGTGAGTTACAATTCTGATAATGCTAGGTGAGAATGTCAAAAATGTTGTAAGATAGACTGGTACTTTGGATAAAAAAATGTTTGTACTTCTTGGGAAGATTGACTAAGGACATCTTTACTTGTGCAAGAGAGAGTTGAACTGGAATGACATTCAGTTTCATTTACACTTCTCCCCCCCCCCCTTTTGCTTCTTCTTGGTCAAAATTTAAATATTTTGCTATAATCCCATTCCCTGGCAGTAGATTCGTATGCTTGGTACAATGTCGATTTGGAACATTATATTCTCTGAATCTAGCATGTTTCAGATAATCTTCAATTGCTAAAGTCAAAGACTTCTCCATGTTTTCATTCCTGTTATTGTTTTCGTGGTTTGGAAGTTGACTCCGAACTTCTTCAGGGTACAGCATACAATTCCACACTTTCCCAATAATAAATTTACATTACATGCTATTTTGAATGTTTAAGTAGTCTAGGGAATTATGACTTTGGGACAATCCCTTTATTATGTTATTTCCATATATTAAGTTTATTTCTCCAAGCAGTTTTTAAGTAGTGAAAGTATAATGCATCAAGTGGCTCATACAAGTCAGCTGAATTTTTAAATAGCAATTCAAATTAAATATCATTCTATTGGCAAGATTTTATTACATGAGTACATCCAAGGAGATATGGCTTTGAGAGATTGTCACCAATTTAGTTTGGAGTCTCCCAGTTTTCTGAAGTAAACTTTAAAAGATCTAGTCCTCAAACATTTTAAAGCCAAATCAATCACTTGAATTTCTATTATATCCGGATCCCTTTTGCTATAGATCGAAATCATATAGATGTTTGCTCTTGTAAACTACATGTGGGGGAAGTACTGTAACATCTGCAGCTGCACAGATTCACATTTGTATTGATTTAGATGAGTCAATAATTATTTTGGGCTGTTTGGCACCAAATTTAACAATTAGGGTCATCACTGAAATTCATTTATTTTAATTAGATCTCAAATTTTTAGGCTCTAAACATATAAAACAATTCAGTTCATAAGATTTGGGACTTTGATAGCAGATGATGTGAAAATACAGAACATTGTAATGGAGCTAAGAACAGGTGAAATCAATATTATGATGAAGATAAATATAAAGAAAACAAAAGCTATGGTTATCAAAAGAAAACTAAAGAAAAATAACATGCTGAACTAGTAGACAATAACACATAATGGAATCCACTATAATCTGCAACATGAGCTGCTTGTAAGAAATCAAAGAATAGCATTGGCTTTTAACAGGAAAATAAATAGTACGTAATTTAATTGGAATTTTTTTTTACTCGAGTCCTCTTAAAAATAAGAATTTCTCATGTAACTAAATTTTGACTGTTAAAACTGAATCTTTCCTATCAGCATTCTACCTGGTATGTTGAATGAACTTTGAAATAAAATCTTGTCTCATTGGGAACTTCAAAGTTCATGGACATGTATGTGTTCTTCTGAATGTATCTTTTTCCAACTGTTAGATCCAGAAGCTTCTCTAAATGTTTTAATAATTTAGTTTCTTCACCAATTATGAGATCCAGTATCAAACTATGAGCTGCTATTGCCAATTTTTCAATTTCACAATTTTAATATTTCTAAAGTGTTCTTTCATACGAGTATGTAAATTTCTTTTTGCTTTTTCTATGTATACTTTATAGAGTAACTGAAACTAGTTTTCCAAATTCCAGATTTTTTTACTCTCAGGAGTTTAACCAAATTCCAAAGGAATGAAGCTACTGAGGTGGTTCTCAGGAAAATATTTTTGAAAAAATCACCAATCCTATCAAGTAAATACCAAAAATGACCATGGCCAATATTTATAAATAATATCTATTTATATATACGTATGTGTGTGTTTAATGCTCTAGCAGTCACAATTTTTCTTTCTTCGAAACCAAACTTTGGATTTAGCATTTCATTAAAAAAAAATAATGTCAAGTTTGTTAACGAGCAAAATCTGACCATTAAGTGTAGAAATTCACCTGAATTGAAAATTTAAAAATTGCTCTAAAAGAAAAATGTTCAATCTTTCGCAACAGAACTGCTGCTAAATTAAGCCGAGGAAGGTATTCTTAAAAAAAAATCTATGTAATCTGCCCATTAGAAGTGGGGGTAACTGAAATTAAAAATTGACTCTACCAATCTCATCTTTACTTTGTCACAATATGTACCACATAATTTAATTAACCCTTAAATTGGCAATGTATCCATAAGATATATTTGTTTTAATTTATTTAATATTTTTAATAAAGTAATGTAATCAGCTATTAAATGTACATACAGAATAGGACATTAAGTTGGATAATTTACAGACAGCAGAAATGATAGTGGCAGAGCCAACTGCATTAGAGGTTGAAATGGTGATAGAAAAATTGAAGATGTATAAAGCATCAGGTTCAGATGAGATCCCAGCAGAACTGATAAAATCAGGGGGAGAAAAATTGATGGACAAGATATGCCGGTTGCTTAGTATGATTTGTGAAAAAGAAGCTCTTCCAGATGAATGGAAAGAATTGATTATCATACCAATTTATAAGAAAGGAGATAAAACTGATTGCAACAACTACAGGGGCAGCTCATTACTTTCAACTTCATACAAAATTCTAACAAATATATTATTAAGCAGACTTCCTCCCTATATTGATGACATTCTAGGATATCATCAATGTGCATTTAGAAGAAACAGGTCTACAACAGTTCAGATTTTTAATATAAGACAGATTTTAGAAAAGAAATGGAAATATAATGGTACTGTTCATCAACTATACATAGACTTCAAAAAGCATATGATTCAATTAAGAGGGAGAAGTTATATAGTATCCTGCTGGAGTTCGGAATTCCTAAAAAGTTAGTTAGAGTTATACAAATGTGTCTAAATGGCACAAAGAGTAAAGTGCGTGTAGGCAAACAGTTTTTGGATACTTTTGAAATCCAGAATGGGTTGAAGCAAGGAGATGCACTATCTCCTCTACTATTTAATTTTGTACTAGAACAAGTGCGTGTAGGCAAACAGTTTTTGGATACTTTTGAAATCCAGAATGGGTTGAAGCAAGGAGATGCACTATCTCCTCTACTATTTAATTTTGTACTAGAACATGCCATCAAATCTCTAGAGGATGAAGGCCTACAACTCAAACTATTATTAGTTTATGCTGATGATATAGTACTATCAGCCGATAGCAAGGAGGTACTAAAGGATAACATGCACACACTATTGATTAACACTAAGAAATTAGGACTGGAAGTAAATATCAATAAAACTAAATATATGGTCACACGTAGAAATACATTATATAATGGAAATAGACAGCTAATGACAAATGAGGGAAATTTTGAGGAAGTGGCTGAGTTCAAATACCTAGGAACAATAATCATAAAGAAATTAAACATAGACTCAATTCTGGAAATGCATGCTATTATGCATTACAGAAACATTTGATGTCCCAACTCCTTTCAAAAAACATTAAACTGAAAATATATAAAACTATTATTCTACCAGTTATATTATATGAATGCGAAACATGGAGTCATACTTTAAGGGAGCAAAGGAGATTACGAGTATTTGAGAATAAAGTACTTAGGAAAATTTTTGGACCATAGAGAGATGAACAGACAGGTGAATGGAGAAAAGACTGCAGAACAGTATACTACATGGTCTTTATAGGAAGCCAGATATAATAAGAAGAGTCAAGTCTCGTAGACTGTCATGGGCAGGACATGTGGCACGTATGGGGAATGAACGATGTGCATGGAAGCTTCTTGTAGGAAGACCAGAGGGAAAACGGCCAGTTGGTAGACCAAGAATGAGGTGGGAGAATAACATTAACTATGATTTGAAGGAAGTAGATTATACAGGGAATGATTGGAAAGTATTAGCTCAGGATAGTGATGTATGGAGAGCTTATGTCAGTGCGGCCATGAACCTATGGGTTCGATAGTGCCAGTGAGTAAGTAAGTAAAGTAATGTAAAATGTATCAGTAGATATTATTTAACTAAAATTGGTGTCAAGTTACACAACAAATAGGTAATAACATAGGTTATACATGATTTGTTTTCAATGCAATCAAACACTTTTAAATAAGCTGGCATCAGAAATTGGATTTTTCCATTTCACAAAAGAAATATGAATTCCGTAAACCATAAATTTGATTTGCTGAGAATTTGCTTAGTTTACAAAGTTCCTACTGACAGACTTCATTACTTGTTTTTAGAAGATTACCCAGTCTGAATTTGTTTTATGGGTGATATTGTGATATTGAATTTACCAAGTATTTTCTGAAATTTATTTTTTCTGGATGGTACAAATTTTTTGAATTTTTTATTTCTTCCTACTATTACTTTGTATGGTTGTGTATTCTTTCAATCATTTTTATTGTTCGATATTATTACAAACTTATCACTTCTCACTGAAGTCAGATTATATTTGAAGAGAAACATTTATATGTCTAAATAGGGATTTTAACCGAAGGTTTTTTCGCTTCAAATATAATTTGTCATTCAGTGAGAAGTGACAAATTTAAAATAAAAACACTGAAAATAAAGCTTACTGGCATGTTAATTCCCATTAAAGTCTTCTTAATAAAGAAGGTCCAGATGTCATGTGGAATGAAAGTTTACTGTTTTTTGGCACGCGGGGACTGTTTAAGAGAGAGAAAAATTTGCATTTAAATTGAGATGCCTGAATAGCTCAGCGACAGAGCACTGGTGTATAGTACCAGAGACCTTGGGTTCAAATCCCAGTTTAGATAAAACATTTATAAATTTTTCTCTTCAAATAAAATTAGCTGTTCGAATTTATTTAACTTATTTATTATGATCTTCTTACCAAAATAATCTGGTCTGGCCATATGTAAAACGTGATTGTATCCTTTCTTAAAATTCTTTTCATTTAATGGAATGTTAGTTAAACTGTATAATAAACTATTAATGTTTAGGTGTCCCGCGCCGTAGCTGAGCAGTTAAGGTAGGAAGTCTTGGCGCAGAGCTACGGGACTTGCGCTGGTTCGAGTCTCCATGGGGGAAGAAATTTTCTCATGGTATTTCGGCCAGTATGGGACCGGTGCCCACCCAGCATCGTGAGGCAATTGGGTAGCTACAATAAGTAGCGGCTCCAGGTTGAGGAACCAGCTATAACGGCTGGGGGACTCGACATGCTAACCACATGTCACCCCTACACTGGCTGTTGATCATCTACCTCTGTGATTGACACATGTGGATGTGAAGGGCCAGCAGCCGGCTGGTAAAAGGGCAACCGCTGAAAAGCGGAAAGACCCTCAATCGGATGTTTAGGTGCTATTTGCAAAATTTAACAGTTTATTATACTAAATATCCCATTAATCAAATATAACTTTTAAGAAAGAATACATTTTACACATGGATTAAATGGTTTTGGTAAGAAGATGATAATAATAAAGAAGTTAAATAAATTCAAGGAACAAAAATGATTGAGAATACACCACACTACAAACTAAGAGTAAAAAAATAGTTCAAGAAATTTCCATCCTCCTATAAAATTCATGAATATTGGCCAATGTTGACCTGTTTCTGTCTCAACTAGAGAGGGTATAAAAGTTGTTTTAGTAGATGTCCTTGGGCAATATCGAAGAACTGGATTGGGGATCCTAGTTGGTGACATTTGGGATACATTTTGCAGCCATCTGTCTCTGTAGGTGGACATCTTTTTGTTCTAGAGTTTGCATGTGGAGTTCCTTTAAAATATCTTCATTCCTCTGACAAACAAGTAGAGTATTTCCAGTAATTTGGCGCATGAATCTCATTTCTGTAGCTCTTAATCTGGTGATGACTTTCTTTTTTTAGAACCCAGATTTCACTTCCATATAGGAAAGTTGAGAGGGCTAGAGTTTTATATAATTTGAGTCTCTTGAATGTTTTTGTACAAGATGTTGTTTTAAAATATTATTTATCAAGCCTAATATTTGTAAAAATTAAGATCATTTTTGCCTTAATAGGAGATGTTACATCCTAGATATGAGAAGTTATTAACTTGCTCTAAAATCGTATTCTCAATCACTATTTTGCTACGAATTGGAGCAGTGCTTTGGAATGCCATCACTTTGTTTTTATCAGTTGAAATTTTCATACCATAGTCTTTTGTGATGTTATGTAGAGTAAATAAGCCTTTTTTGTAATATATCTTCTGAGTTAGCATTACTACCTGGTCGTCAGCAAATAGCATTGTGTTAAGTTTTATGTTATTTGTAATCTGAATTCCGAATGTGTATTTTTCATGCCAATGATGTAGTAGGTCATCTATATTCATTCATAGTGTTCTGCCCAATAGCAGGTCTTTCACTGCCAACTCAGCATTCTTCACTCTTTCTTTAACTCATCTTTCATTTTTGTATCTGCATACAAACCATTTATTTTGATACTGTCTATCATCTGTTGTCTTTTTCTGCCTCTAACTTTCTTTCCGATGGCCATTCCTTCTAGGGCATCCATCAGCAGACAGTTTCTTCTTAGCCAGTGGCCAATCAAATTTCTTTTGCTCTTCTTTATGAGTTCCAGCATTATTCTTCCTTCATACATTCTGTCTAGCACATTTTTATTTTTTATTTTATCTGCCCATTTTATATGTTCCATCCTTCTCCATATCCACATCTCAAAAGCTTCCAGTCACTTTTCCTCATTCCATCGTAATGTCCAAGTCTCTGCACCATACAATGCTACACTCCATACAAAACACTTCACTAGCCTCTTCCGTAATTCTTTAATCATAGGTCTGCAGAAAAGGCTTCTTTTCTTGTTAAAAGCTTCTTTTGCCATTGTATCCTCTGCTTTATTTCCTGACCTCAGTTCACATTACAACTGATAGTACAACACAAGTATTTGAAGCTCTCCACTTGTCATCCATATATATATGTTGAAAAGTGTTGGTGAAAAGGGACAGCTTTATCATACTACTTGATTTAAATTAACATACTACCCTAAAAAACAAAAAAATTCAGAAAATATTTAGCAAGATTCAATATTACATTAGAACCCATAAACATCAGCCTTAGTACTATTCTAAAAAACTAATGAGGAAAATAAAACCCTAGACAGTAAAAAAAATCTGGTATTTACCAAATTAGTTAAATGATTGAAGTAAAGTATTCCTACAAAAAACTAAAAGAAATTAAGAAACTCGAGCGAAAGAATATTGTGGAAATAGCAAAAATTGTGAAATTGAAAAATTGGTTCTTGCAAATCATAGCTTGATAGAGAATCACATGATTGGAAAAGAAACTAAACTAATAAAACAATTTTGAGAAACTATGGATCTAAATTTTGGAAAAGATATACATTCAGAAGAACAAATACAGGTCCATGAACCTTGGAAGTTCTCAGCGAGCAAGATTTGATCTCGAAGTTCATTCAGCACACCAGGCGGCAAGTGGAATGTTGGTAATATCAACTCAATTTTAACAGTTGGAGTTTAGCTGATGATGGAGGTAATTTCCTTTGAAACTACTCAGATGAGAAATACATATTTTTATGAAGTGAAGTGTAAAAAAATTCCAATTTAATTATGTAATGTTGATAATTTGCCACATATTGTTACTTCTCATTAGAATTTAAGTTAAAACAGGAAAAGAAATACTTGATTGGAATCTCTAAAAAGAGAATTAAAGAAGTGAGTCCATTATTTGGAATGTGGCAATGTATGGAGCAGAGATCTAGTTACTAGGTGGTCATGAGTAAAGAAATGGAAACATTAGAAATATGGATATGGAGAAGAATGGAATATGTGAAATGGGACAGATAAAATAAGAAATGAAGTTGTACTAAGAACAATTGGTGAAAGAATGATAATGGAAGTGATAAAGTATAGGAAAATAAATTAATTGGATCACTGGCTAAGAAAAATCTGCCTGTTGAAGATGCACTTGCATGGATGGTGGAGGGAAATAAATACTAAGGAAAAATGATATGTAATATGATAGAAAACAGAAATAAATGGGTTGCATGCAGACACAAACGGAATGCAGAATGCCCTTGTGAAGGATGCCCTTAGACTGAAAACTTGAATGATGTATTTAATTTGCTCTTGCACATACACAATGTGAACCAAACAATTTACATTGATATACACTGCTAAGAAATAAGATCAAATAATATATTTAAGAAGTTGTATGGTTCTCTTTATTCATTTACATACTGCTTTTATGATTGGGACTTCTGCAATATTTCCTTACTGATTTGTAAATGTGCTACTTCTTAGTTCATATGATGCCTCTCACTTTTGTTTCTCAACAATTTGAAAGTATCTGAAGCATTTGTGTTCCAGAATTTCTTTTCAATTATCTTAAATTTCAGTTTTTCTTTCAAATATTATCTTCTTTTTTCATTTGTAATATTTTGTGATTCCTGCTGACACATGCAGCAGTATTCTGCTGGATTGCCAAATTAAGAGGGGAGATCATCCTTAAATATGAGGAGAGAAGTGGGAGGTAAACAACTATGGTGACAGAAGAAAACACATCTCGGCAATGGGCTCTCTGATTAAGGATGGAGCAAGGTCCCTAAATGTTTGTGTGAGTTGCCTAAGTGTTTGTGACTCATTTGAACCATGCTTAAAATCGTAAAGAAATCATAGCACAAAAAGGCTTCCTGTCAAGATCCATAGATCACTTATGCTCTCACCACATGTGCTCAACTTCCCAAGAGTATTACTGAGATACAACAGGAAGAAAGTCTTTGTTCCCATTATGGTTTTGACTTTCGAGGGATGGATTTTCAAGTAGTATATTAGATTACTGCCTTCTTGTCACCACACTGTCATGTGACCATCATATATATACATCCATCCATAGTAATTCTGCTCGAAGGCAGGTCCTTCACTGCAATCATAGCATTTTCATGCTATGGTTGCAGCTTTACTAGTGAATTGTAGGTGTGATAGCTTCCCGTTGCTTTCCACACCGGTGAAGGATGATGATGGTGATGATGATAATGATAAGGATGGTGATGATGATGATGGCCATATGATTTCGGGGACCATTTGGGCCTTAAAGTTTTCCTGACATTTGTCTTACAGGTGAGGAAAAACCCCGATAAAAACCTCACCCAGAAAAACTGCCCCGACCGGGGATCGAACCCGGGCCCGCTGCGTGACAAGACAGCATGCTACCTCGAGACCACAGTGGTGGACAATATATACAAAGAGGTGATATTTGTAATACTTAAAATACTACACTAAGGGCCTCCTGAGGCCTGTAGTGGGAGTACTTTACTTTGATATAATAATCAATGCTAAAGAGAAAAATATTTTCCTGAACTGGGAATTGAACTCCAAACCTTCAGCTTTCCATGCTCACGGAAACCTGAAGGTTCAGGGTTCAATCTCCAGTTCAGGAAAAAATGTTTCTCTTTAACACTGATTACAATAGTTTAGTTGTGTACATTAATTTACTTATTTCAATCATAGTAATGGTTTTAGCTTCTTAATATTAACTTAATAACTTCTTCACAAGAAATTTTTATACACATTAAGAAACAACTGTTAAATTAAAATACACTAAGCTCGGGGCACAGATTGTAAATGAAACACATATACAAAGAGATAATCTGCTTATTTGTTGTTGCTGTTGCTAGTGGCTTCCACTATTGTTGACCCAAGTCATTCTTTCCCTAGCTTCCCAATAAAGAGCTTCCAATTTTCCAGTATTTTTATCTAGTTTTCTGTAGCAGAGAAGATATTCCTTATTTAGAAAAACATTAAAGTTGTCATAGAGTGGGTAGCATCTTCTCCATTGTCCGTTTCATCCTTGAGATGTATTCTTGAATGCAGTCATGTCTTAAAAATTAGCCAGAACTGAGTTACTCCACTTTTTCTAGGTTTGAACACTAGTTTTATACTCTAGCTGGTTAGAAGCCAAGACATGAAAGTTAGTGATTTTCTTTCTTTTTTCTTTTCTTTTTTTTTTTGGGAATACCAGTTTGGTGCATAATTACATTATTGAAGCATATTTTTTGTTTAGAGGCATAGGGATATAAGTGTATACATTAGGATTTGTGGAAAGCAACGGGAAGTTACCACACCTATAATTCCCTAGTAAAACTGCAAAGCATAGCATGAGAATGCTATGATTGCAGTGAAAGACCTGCCCTCGGGCAGAATTACTATGGATGGATGGATGGACATAAGGATTAAATAAAGAATGATTGTAGTAATTTTCAATTACCTATGATTTTCTTATACAACTTCAACTTCAAACCTATTACTCTCAATATGGCAAAACTTGCACTTACATCCCTTAGCTTCTAACTGCTAAATTTATGGAAATGTTCATAAACTTTTCTCTTCGTGTACTCTCTTATTCTTTCTCGTTCTTGATGCATTAACTGCTTTTCAATTAATAAGCATTGATTAAATGAATCATATCACCTCATATTTAGTGTTCTTCAAGCATGGAAACTGCAGTTTTCAAGAGGAATCCCTCTGTCTTCACCTATCATCATGATATTCGAATTTCGGTCTACATCTTCAAAGTTGTCATCTGGTGTAGATTTGATTTCAAGGTTCATAAAATCTACACCAGATGGCAACTTTATAGTTGAAGATGTAGACCAAATTTGACAGTTGTGATGATGGCTGAAGATGGCAGGGATTTCTCTTGAAAACTGCAGTTTCCATGCTTGAAGAACATTAAATATGAGATGAGATACGACTCATTTAATTTTTATTAATTGAAAAGCTCACAATATTATTTCCTATAATTAGTTTATGAATGTGTGCTTTTTAATTAGTTTAAGTTTGGATGGCAGTTCCAGTTCAGAATCTGATTTCATTCTAACGGTTAATGTTTTTTTTTTTGCTAGTTATGCACAGTTTCATTTGCATCCAAGCTGACATATTATAGCTGTTTAACAAGCAGAGTTAAAAATGCATTAAATCAGTCATGATCAATAACAATCAAAGTCATCTCGATTTATGATACATTTAATAAAAATATCTACTCTCCACGCAACATAATGTAAACAAATGTGAGTAATCATAATTTATTTTTTTGCAGGAATGGTAGTGAGACAACAGATTGTTACAGTAGGAAATGGAAAAATATGTACAAAGAATGTAACCATGATTGATGGTAATGTTAATGAAGAAACAAGTTGCAGAAATATAAGTAAGCATATCAATACACATTTACTGGTGTTGAACTTTTATAGGATAAAATCATTATGAGGTTTAACTTAAATTTATTGGTATTTTTAGTTCAATGGTAAAACCAACAGATAAAAAGAAATTTATAAAATGTTATTGAATAGCTTTATTCCAAGACAAGAATTTGATTCTAGACTGGCCTCTAAAATTGTAAAATTCTTCACATTATAGTAGTATGTAAAAGAAACCTCATAGTGTTATTTCATACAAATATTAATAAATGTAAAACTCTTGTTTATTTTGACCAATTTATATTCTTTTTATTGTCACAAAAATCACTCTAACATATTATGATTATACAGTAGATTTTAATACCCTTCTGAATTTAAGGAAATAATTTTACTTCTTAAGAGGCAGGTTGTACTAAGTTCTAATTTAGAGGATGATTTTGACTATTGGGTCTAACTTTAAGAAATGGAAAACTAACTTTGACACTTTGATGATGACTTTGTAGACATAAACAATTAAAATCTTGATGCTGATTATTTCTTTCTTTTGATAAAGTAGACATTATGTTATGATCAATTGAGTTGGTGTTTACTTGATGAAAATCCATAATCATTAATTAAATAAAAATAAAACTTAGTTTTATTTGATTTTCATATTTATTAAGATATAATTCAGCTGTTTCGGTACACTGTACCTTTTTTCAGACATGTTAACAAATTATGAATTGAGTTTATATTACATATCAACTGATCTAAGCAACAATACAACAATAATTATGTTATGAAGTGGAAATTAAAGAAATAATAATAATTATTATTATTTATTATCCTAACTCTATCACGCTGGCTCAGCTGATAGCTTGCCTGCTTTCTTAATAACAAGCCCATGTTTGATACACAGAAGGGTTGAAAATTCAAATTTTAAAATTAATTAAATAAATCAATTTAATTGTAAAATTTTCCATCTTTGGGCCATGAGAGGTGGCAGTGTACAATTTTTAATTGCTAGATTGTGCACCAGATTCCTTTTGTGAGGGTGATTTTGGGTGTGTAGATCCTCGTAGAGTGTCGCTGGTTAGGGTCTAACTGCATCTGGGATTTCCAACTGATATGAGAATTTCATCATTTAAAATTTTGTTAACGGATCTTATCTGCAAAGTGTCATTCGAAATTCTAGACGTGTTTGAGATGAATGCATTATATACTCAGAAGCATATCATATCAATTCCAAGAAAAACCATCTCCTTGGTGTGATCTAGGTAAACCTATGTATATGTCATGATGATGGGTTGATTGACATCGTAATGCAAATTTTGCTATTGCCAGAATACTGTTGCAGTACCGTTGGTGTTTATGCAGTGAAGACAAAAGAAACATGGAATTTGACTTCTATTGTGCAGCTGACACTACTTAAAAAACAATTAATTTTTAGTTAGTATATATCAGTAATGTTTAATATGGAAGATGGAATTTTATACTATAAATATAAACATTTTTATATCGGCATTGGACTCAATATTAAATCCCAAATACGAGTCCAAACTTGGCTAATTTATTTTTATTGTAAGCTAGTTTGATAGTTTTACTACTAATGGGTGATTAAATTAATATTTGCAGATTTATAGGAGAGGCCTAAATAAGTTCTGCCTACAAGTTTAATATAAGTATTGTAAACTGGAGGCTTTCAAAAGGGCTAAATGGAATTTTAAACAGATATTTTTGGAATGACGTGGTAACGAGTTCTTTGTTTTACTCACCTGAATCTAACTGAGCGGTTCAGTATGTGGAAATCTTATATACAAAGGAAGTGATGGTCTTCATGGATAAATAACCCGATTCTTAACTTAACTATTTTATTATCTAACATAAAATTATTATATATATTTCAGAAAATCTAATCCTAACTAATTTAATATACATTGAAAAATCCTACATTTTGACCTTCTTAGGTTTTGAGAGAGAGAGAAATTGTGTATGAATTTGCTCCAATTTATATGCTAATATAACTCTAATAATTCCCATGGTTTTGTTGTTAAACTTACAATTTGAAATATTATTTTTATACTCTAAATTTTAGGATCACTCTAACAAAAGTACTTTGATTACATTTCTAAAACCATGGAATAAATTAAGTAAAATAATATGTAGACTTGCCCATCTTGACTTCTCGAACAACAAGACATGACTCATCTATTTTCGGGACCTTTTATACTCAACTAACTGTACTGACATTCCTACAGTCTAAAAGCAGAGATTTCACAGTTAGCCTCTACACCAGAGTTCCTAATTTGCCCTACATTGTACCTGGCTATAATTCTAAATTCTATCATTGCAATTTAATATGTCTAAAATACTTCCTATTTTAACAGCTGTTTTAATATGAAATAACTAATTAGAATATATATTTTTTTAGTCTATGTATTTATAACAATAAGATTGACACTGAAGAATGAATACAGCCTTAATAGAATAATTAAAACCAATATACAGGGTGGACCGCTCGAATGGACCTAATTTCAATTGCTTGTTACTGGCAAACGGTTGAAGATAGAAACTTAAAACAACGTTCATAGTACAGAAAAACTCACCAAGTTTCGAATCCTGTCGGTAGATGGCACAAAGATACGTTTCTCGTTCTTAGATTTAATTGTTTGTGAAAATGGCGACTCCGCAGATGAAAGCGCAAGCTGTTTTGTGGTATGCGGAGTTTAAATCAATCATTAGAGTTCAAAGGGAGTTCCGGCGTGTGTTTAACCGTGATGCTCCAACTGCTAGAAGCATAAAGAAGTGGCGTGATACATTATTAGCTACAGGATCTGTGTTGAAGAAGCATGGTGGTGGTCGCAGAGCATCCGATGAAATGGTAGCAAATGTTCAAGCCGCATTTGAGCGAAGCCCCCGGAAGTCATTAAGAAGAGCTTCGCGGGAACTTCAAATACCAAAATCGACATTACAACGGATTGTCCACAAACGCCTCAAACTGCACGCATATAAAGTGCAGTTAGTGCAACGTCTGGAGCCGAATGACATGCCGAAACGAGTGGAATTCGCCAATACGATGCTGGACCGTCTCGGCGCTGATCCTGACTTCATGACCAAGATTTTCTTCTCGGACGAAGCCACTTTCCATTTGTCAGGCAAGGTAAACCGGCATAATGTGCGGATCTGGGGATCGGAGAATCCTCACGCTATTCAAGAGCATGTTCGTGATAGTCCGAAGATGAATGTTTGGTGCAGTTTGTCACATAATAAGGTCATTGGACCGTTTTTCTTCGCCGAGAAAAACTGTTCGTGGTACCACATATCTTGACATGCTGGAGCAGTTCTTCTTTCCACAAATTGAACAACTGCAGCCTAACATCGTTTTCCAGCAAGATGGTGCTCCTCCCCACTGGTCCAATGAAGTTCGTACGACTTTGGACAACATTTTCCCTGGCCGTTGGATTGGTAGGGGAGGACCAATCGCGTGGCCCCCGAGATCTCCCGATTTAACACCACTGGATTTCTTTCTCTGGGGCTATGTCAAAGATAAAGTTTACACCACCCCAGTCAAAGACCTTCGTGATCTTCGTGAGCGCATCATAGAGGCTATTGAGAACATTCCAGAAGACATACTCCAACGTACTTGGCAAGAAATTGTTCATCGCTTTGATATCGTCACAGTGACTGCTGGGGCTCATATAGAGATGTGGTGATCTGGATATCAAAACTTGGTGAGTTTTTCTGTAATATGAACGTTGTTTTAAGTTTCTATCTTCAACCGTTTGCCAGTAACAAGCAATTGAAATTAGGTCCATTCGAGCGGTCCACCCTGTAAATGAAAGAATAATGAACTACATGGTCTTTATAGGAAGCCAGATATAATAAGAACAGTTAAGTCTCGTAGACTGCGATGGGCAGGACATGTTGCACGTATGGGGAATGAAAGACTTGCATGAAGGCTTCTTGTAGGAAAGCCAGAGGGAAAACGCCCAGTTGGTAGACCAAGATTGAGGTGGGAGAATAACATTAATTATGATTTGAGGGAAGTAGATTATACAGGGAATGATTGGAAAGCATTAGCTCAGGATAGGGATGTATGGAGAGCTTATGTCCGTGCGGCCATGAACCTATGGGTTTGATAGTGCCAGTGAGTACGTACGTATGTTGTCACTTCCTATCCCCTGTATTGCATTATTTAACTGGAAGGGAAGCACTGATAAATACTGTGCGTTTAAATGATACATCACCTACAATAGTCATAGACCAAACAGATAATCTGTCAACCGTGTTACTACTGGGGAATGAGCTGTCCCTCCTCATTACTTGTTTCAATTCACGTACCCTGTGTTGTGAGGCTGGTAATAGAGAAATTACAAATACTGTGATTTTAGATGATCCGAAACCATCAGCAGTCGTCGACTAAATGACTAATTTGACAGCCATGTGATTATATTTAACATTTGTTTAGGGATTTTCCTTTCCATAGCTGTGCAAACCGAACTTGGGCGAGTAATATATGAAATGTAGTACCGAGTGAGTTCTCGGTAAAAATAGTTTCGTATGCCAATAGATATATAAAACTATTATTCTACCAGTTATATTATATGGATGCGAAACATGGACTCTTACTTTAAGGGAGGAAAGGAGATTACAAGTATTTGAGAATAAAGTACTTAGGAAAATTTTTGGACCAAAGAGAGATGAACAGACCGGTGAATGGAGAAGACTACATAACAATGAACTACATGGTCTTTATAGGAAGCCAGATATAATAAGAACAGTTAAGTCTCATAGACTGCGATGGGCAGGACATGTGGCACATATGGGGAATGAAAGAGGTGCATGGAAGCTTCTTGTAGGAAAACCAGAGGGAAAACGCCCAGTTGGTAGACCAAGAATGAGGTGGGAGAATAACATTAACTATGATTTGAAGGAAGTAGATTATACAGGGAATGATTGGAAAGCATTAGCTCAGGATAGGGATGTATGGAGAGCCTATGTCTGCGCGGCCATGAACCTATGGGTTCGATAGTGCCAGTAAGTATAAATGTAAGTATAAATGAAAGAATTGAAAAAGAAAACAAATCAGGAATTTATCAGATCAAATGCAGGGATTGTGACAAAATTTATATTGGAAAAACAAAAAGAAATTTGAAAACAAGAGTGAAAGAACATCTTAGAAACGTCAAAAATGGAGAAGTGGAAAAGTCAGTAGTAGCTGCTCATGCTTGGTCCAAAAAACATTTAATTGAATCAAAAGCCAGTCTAATTAAACAAATAGATAAACAAAAGGAACTCACGGTTTGGGAAAAAATCCACATTCAGAAAAACAAAGGAAAACTTATGAACTTCAAAATTCCTGCAAATCCTGACCTGATCCAGAGGTTCATCGGTCTACCAACAGAGGGAAGAAGAAGTGTTTCTTCTGATCGACATAACATCAGTTGCTAAGATTGTACTGAAGATGAGACCATTATGGTCTCGAAATCGCAATCTACTTAGAAGATTTATATGAGGAGAGGTAAGAAACATTTGATTTTATCATAAATTCTAACATTACTAAAAGAGTAATATAGAAGCTATAAAATCATTATACAAGGATCAATTTAAAAAATAAAAGTTGGAAATCATATCACAGAGGGATTTACTGTTACAAAAGTTTTAAGGCAAGGTAGCAATTTATCTCCAACTCCATTCAAATTTTATCTTGAAAGATTATTAAGAGACTAGAGAAAAAAATGTCAAAAAATGGGCATACCAATCCAAAATACGCATGTATATTCACTCAATTTTGTAGACAACCAGGTATTAATAGCACAAGATCATGACATAGAATATATGGCAAGAAAACCAAAAGAAGAATATGAAAAATGGGGACTTTATATTAATATAGAGAAAACTAAATATCTGTGTATAGGAGAAGAAATGGAAAATATAAATTTCAACATTGGAGAAGAACTAAAACCTAGTACTAAATTCACTTATTTAGGAACAAAATTAGACCATTCAGTCGATAAAACAGAGGAAATTAAAAATAGAATCACACAAACAAAACAAGCAATAAATGCTTTACTCTGTTTGGAGGAGCAAAAATATTACAAAAAAATTGAAAATTAAAAATATATCAAACCATAGTTCAGAGCATTTTAACATATGTTGCTGAAGTTTGGTAAATTCCTACCAGGGAAATTAAAATAATTTTAAGTACAGAAATGGATGTTTTAAGAAGATCAGCTGGAAAATCAAGAATGGATAGAATACAAAATAAAGAAATAAGGGAAATTATGGGTGTACAAGAGGAGCCGGGCATCATAGACATTATAGAAAAGAAAAGATTACAATGGTATGGCCATGTCAAAAGAATGCCAGAGGAAAGATTGCCAAAATTGTTATGGAATGGATCCCAATGGAAAGGAGGAAGAGAGGAAGGTGAAAGAAAACATGGATAGAAGGTGTACAAGCGATTATGAATATAAGAGGATTAGAGGAAGATCAATGGATGAACAGAGAGGAATGGCATTCGGTTTCCAGAAGACGGCGGCAGCTGTCATGATACCGGATGATGATGATGAACTATAGTTATATTTGTAATTCTGTGAGGAACAAGGCAACAATTAGTTAACATGAAAGAATACAAGTTTAACATAAATCAATGGTAAAGAAAAAAAATTCTGCCTGAACCGGGAATCGAACCCCGAACCTTTAGCTATCCGTGCTAATGCTCAGACCACTGAACTAATCCAGGCTTCCTGGATTAGCTCAGTGGTCTGAGCATTAGCATGGAAAGCTAAAGGTTCGGGGTTTGATTCCCGGTTCAGGCAAAATCTTTTCTCTTTACCATTGATTTACAATAATTTAATTGTGTTCATTAATTTACTTATTTCTATCATAGTAATAACTTTAGCTTCTCAATATTAATTTAACAAGTTTAACAGTTTTATGGCTAGTTCTCACTCTGAATTAGAAGGGTTCACATCTATTTGATACCGTGTGCCGAAAATATCTGTATCTGAAATACAAAGGGTTCATGAGTTTCCTACAGACAATTTTGTGACTGAAAAGCAGAAACTGTTGTGAATCTTATGTTCAGAGTGTATTAATTTTAAAAAATCCATTGTGCAGAAACATGTGGAAAGTTTTAAGCATACATCTTGGAAACAGAGTGAATAACAGGGTTCAAATTCAGGTGATCTAGGAGCATACATACCTGTATGATACTTCAAGTATGGCAGCGTATGGAAAGATCCAAGGATAATATGAAAGATCTTGTGAAATCATTCACGTCTACTGGTGGTCCACTGCATGTCTTTCGTAACCAACAATTTCGTCAGTGGATAGCAACAGGTACATGTATGTAGCCAGCTCCCAGTGAAACCACTCTAAAGAAGGTGTTTTGCAAAGTGTGCTGAAGACGACTTTTAGGAAACTAAGTCAAAATGTGAGGGAAATTCTGTCTATCTAGTGGTTGATGAAACAGCAGATATAAAGAATCATAAGACGTTCTTGCTGGTCCAGTGGGTGTTGTGAATGAAAAACCTTGTGAAAACCAAAATTGTTAAACCTGCAATGCCAACGTTATAGTAAATTTAATACTTGATACACTAGACCTTATTAGTGTTTACAGAAGCAATGTTATTGTTTTAATATCAGACAATGCACCATATTTGCTTTCTGCTCGCAGGCGACTGGCTGGAGTTGCTTTTACATTCTACATGTTGGGCTGACATATTGCATTTTTGTGCTGAAGAGATTAGAATGTCATTAAAAATTGCTGATGAATTCATTGCAGCTGTTAAGGCTGCTTTAGTAAAAACTCCATCCAGAAGGGAGAGATTGCTAGACTGCCTAAAAGAAGCAGGAACATTTGTTTTACCTCCAGTTCCTGTAATAACTGTAATACGTGACTGAAGGCAGGAAAATATCACTGCACTAATTTCAATGTAGTCAAACATTGGATTGATCTGGAAGACTGAGGCATATTATTATAACTAACAGACTTACTTACAGTTCTGTTATTTTGTTCCTTAGGACCTTCATATGTTTTTAAATTGACATTCTTCTTAAATGTAAGATTTATGTCACATAGGCCTATACCAATTTGTGGAAATTCACTTGATATCTTATCATTCATGGTCTCTAGAACTGATTTGCCATATTGTTCAATGTCCCTTCTCGATCAAGTTAAATTTAAATTAAGTTGCTGTCTTTCAGCCAGATTACTTAAAACTAATACTTACACACAAAATTAATATTATTATCAATATATTGAAAATAAAATAAACACAAACACACTTAAATTATGAAATAATCAATATTTGTAATTCAATTGAAATTTGCGGTTGCAACAAAAAGCACAGCCACCTGGTTAAATAATAACTGTATAGTAATATCATCTTGTGATATATTAGTCATCTTGTTTTTCATTTAATTGAGGCATGGAGATTGTTTCTGTAATATTAAGCATATTATTATAACTAACAGACTTACAGTTTACTGTTTTTAAATTGACATTCTTCTTAAATGTAAGATTTATGTCACATAGGCCTATACCAATTTGCGGAAATTCACTTGATATATTATCATTCATGGTCTCTAGAACTGATTCACCATATTGTTCAATGTCCCTTCTCGGTCCAGTTAAATTTAAATTAAGTTGCTGTCTTTCAGCCAGATTACTTAAAACTAATACTTACACACGAAATTAATATTATTATCAATATATTGAAAATAAATTAAACACTGAACACACTTAAATTATGAAATAATCAATATTTGTAATTCAATTGAAATTTGCAGTTGCAACAAAAAGCACAGCCACCTGGTTAAATAATAAACCAATTACCTTACACCGTCATCTGTTAGAATCGTATGGAACTCACAGATAATTATAACTCTTTGTTAAATAATAAACAAATAATTTGCAATAAAAAATAATGTGACTATAAATTTAGTTATAAACAACTGTAGGTCTCAAGTTGGATCAAAGAGCACACAGTGTGCAAAATTTTATTAAAATCGGTTCAGTAGTTTAGGATTCCATCGCAGACAAACAACGTGACACGTAATTTTTATATATTAAGATATATATAGCAAAATCAATTTACATTGTCATTTGAACTTAATAGATACAAATGTTAACTGGAATATAATGTAACCATAATTATTAAAATAAAATGTAATATTATATTTGCAACTAAAACACACAATTAAAAAGTCATTTTATAACAATCTCTAAATAGTCACCCTGAGATTGTTATCCGCTGGTGGAATTGCTGGCAGATGCATAGTCGTCTCTCCTCAGCCTCCTCCAAATCACAAGTAGAATGATACACATCTTGTTCCTCCTTACAAGTTGACCAGCTCCAATTACATGTTTAAATTTAGGTATTTACTTATGCTAAATGGTATGTGAAACAATAAGACATTCTTTATAGCGTGCTTAAATTGTTTTGTTTTTAAGAAGTTTAATATTGGAAGGGAGACGATTATATAGATTACTATCTCTATGTGATATGCTGTTAAGACTTCTGGTAAGCCTGTGACAATTAGGTGTACATTGTTAGATATTCTAATGCTATGCTCATGTATATGTGAATTTATTTTGAAGAGTTTTAAATTTTGATGAACAAAAAATACTGATTCTAGAATGTAAATACAAGGAACAGGTAATATTTTAGTTCTTTGAAGAGTTTCTTACTTTCTGTTTGGATTGATGCTTGCTTCATGATTTTAATAATTCTTTTTTGTAATTTGAGTAGATTTTGGTGATGATCCTCAAAGTATTATACCATATGTGAACAGTGAATGTACGTATCCAAAATCATCATCATCATCACTCCAGGGATTAGGCAATTGCCCGTTCCGACTTCATAATGCATCAGCCCAACGTCTTCTAGGTCTTCCAACATCACGTCTTCCTCTTGCTTGATAATTTCTTGCTAACAATGGATATCTCTCCTTACTCATTCCATCCATGTGATCAATCCATTTCTGTCTGTAATTCGTGACTTTATCCAATAAAGGCTGTACTTTCAATTCTTCTCTTATATCCTCATTTCTTATTCTATCAAGTCTTGTACATCCTTTTACTTGTCTTAGGAATCTCATCTCCGCCATCTGTATTCTATCCTTCTGTTTTTTTTCACTGGAGCCCAAGTTTCACATCCATACAATATTGTGGGAACCGCCATAACATTATACATTTTTATCTTGGTTTCTTTTCTTATTTTATTTTTGAATGTTCTCTCTATTGTTCCGCACACCGTCTGAAATTTATTTATTTTGGAGTCAATATCTTTTTCCACATTGTAGCCAACATCACAGCCCAAATATTTGAAACTAGACACCTGTTCTATACTTTGATTTTCTAAAATAATTTTGGGTCTCATTGGATCTCATCCTCTAAAAGCCATGGTCTTCGTTTTCCTTACAGAAATCTTTAGATCGTATAATTTACATATTTCATTTAATGCATGCATTGATTTCTGTAAGTTATCTTCATTTTTCTGTATTATGATTACATCGTCAGCAAATAGAAGATTATTTATGCACACTTTATTATCCATTCTTATTCCTGGATTCACTAAAACTTTCCATTTATTTAAAATATCGTCTTATATATATATATTAAACAAAGTGGGTGATAAACTACATCCTTGTCATAATCCAGTATTTGTTTTCGTACCCAAAATAAATAGGTTTTAATACTTCCTCTGGTAATATTCTAGTGAGGATCTGAATCGATAGCATAATTGGCTAAGTTTTTCAGATAAGTGTTGTATATGGCATTCCCAGTTATTTTTCGTAACTTTCAAAATCGATTCAAATGTTTAACTAAGTTTGCCTCCTTCTCCGCATCAGCTTGAGGAGTGAGTATGAGGGTGAGCAAGAGGTTGAATAGTTTCTACTATTTCTAACTACATCAGTACAATCCAAACAGGGTGCCCTGTTGTTGTTAAAGATAACTGTTTTAAAATTAAATACACTTTAAGAACATAAAACACTATTCTCCAGTGATTTGATATTCTGGGGTGGAGTGAGGAATATCAGGATAAATTAAAGATATGGTACACTAAATTAAGTGTGGATTATTCTGATTTCATCTGATCATTTTCAGTTTTTTAAGGTTTGACTTAGTAGGCATATATTGAATATCAGTGAACAAAGATGAAAATGGCTTCGACTGCCTCACCATTATCTGCCAAAAAGAAAAGATCAGTCTATATATATATAACTATTGATGATGCCTTTGTAAAATAGTGTTATAGGCCTATACACTATGCAACAAATAATTGTTGAAGTGCAAGAAAACTAAGTACTATATTTTGAGAGTTGTATATAAATAATTTAAACATCTAAAAAATAAGTAAATATATGTGAAAATAACTGTAAGGTTATGTATTCTGTTCTAATATGTATCTTTTTTTAGTAATTTAGGTTCAGGACCTATGTTGTAGATACATTCATTATAACCTTTTACACAAAGATGATTCTGGATTGTTTGTTACTTTATCATTGATAGTATAAATTTTGATTCTTTATAATAAAAATATAATATTACATATTTTGACAATTTTACTACTTATTTATGTACACTTAGTGACAAAAAGAATGAGCCACTTCAAAAACAAGAGTTCTTGTTATGGCCCACTGCGCATGCTCGAAAAGCCATAGCTGCAGTTCATGAGGTAACGCATTGTTAAATGTTTTAAATATGCTGTATTTGGTTTTAATCATCTTAAATGGTTAAAGAACAGCAAAGGAGACATATTTCTAGATTATATTATTTTTAGTCTGATCATCTTACCTCAATATTAATGTTGATTTGTTCCTGAACATAATTCAAAACATGGACAAGCTGACGATAAAACTGAATTGTTTTGAAACAAATCAACATTAATATTGAGGTAAGATGATCAGACTAAAAATATTTTATCCTCAAAATATCACTTCCTAAAATTAAATATATATTTCTAGATATATATGAGTGTTCGACAAATGCAATATTACTCAAATTGCGACATTTTAAATAAAGTTCAACTCTCGTTCATAGTGTAAAAGTAAACAAGGCAACTAGTATCTGATGTTTGAGTAGCGTAGATTGTTAAACTACTTACAACAAGATGAAATGTATGTGAAAGTCAGGGTTCGAATCCTCCCTCAATTTTTTTTATTCATTTGTATTTTTGCAAAATACATCATTACATTTACCCTTTAGGTGCCATGAGCCGATTAGATCGGCTCTGATGTTTCTGTCCATTACCTGCCAGACAATATATTTAAACTACTTGCAAAGCCTATCACATCAGTGGATGCAATTTAAATCTCTGACACAAGAGATTTTACCAGTGGCATGCAGAGGGTTAATCCCTGCCACATAATCTACGTCCACTTTACACTATCTTCTTCTTCTTCTTCTTCTTCACTTCCTGGTTTAGGCAAGAGTTGCCTGTTCCATCTTCACTAATAGATCTAAGACCATGTCTTCCGAGGACGTCCGACATCTCTTCTTCCTCTTGGAAAATAATGGAAGATTTTATTTAGTAATCTACTGTCTTCCATTCTTTCTACATGTTCTTTCCACTGTATCTTGTTGTTAAATATCTTTTCTTTTATGGAGTAGATCTGCAGTTCTTCATGGATATCCTCGTTTCTTATCTGGTCCATTCTAGTGCGGCCTTTTACTCTTCTTAAAAATTTCATCTCGGCTGCTTGGATTTTACTTTCTTGTTTGGTAGTGGTAATCCAAGATTCACTCCCATACAAAAGGACAGGGACAGCCATTGTTTTATAAAATTTTAATTTTATTTGTTTATGGGCTTTATTATTCAATGTTCTATTTATTGTACCATAAATAGCTTGAAACTGATGTGTTTTGTGTTCAATATCTTTATCATACCCATAGCTGATGTCACATCCTAAATATTTAAAGTGGGATACTTGTTCAATAATTTCGTCTCTAATTACTATTTCTGCATGCAGAGTATTTCTTCCACAAAATGCCATTACTTTTGTTTTACTTATTGAAATTTTAAAATTATAATCGCTACATATTGCATTTAGTTTGTAAGCAGCCAATTGTAACAGATCTTCATCATGGTGTAGTAAGACCAAATCATCGGCGAAAAGTAAGTTATTAATACTTGAGTTATTGTTCAATCTAAGGCTATTGTCCATTATAATTTTCCATTGTTTCATAATGTAGTCGATATATATATTAAAAAGAGTGGGTGATAGACTACACTCTTGTCTAACTCCTTGATTTATTAAAATTTCTTCTGACCTTTTTCCATCAGTTTTTAACTTTACACTATATACTTTACACTATAATAAGTAATATTCCTGCCTTCGTAAATTCTGTAACACTATTTAGCTACTATAAATTTAATTGTGTGTGCAGTACCACGTTTTAATAATAATGCTATAAATTTATGTAAACGTTTCACCCTTCAATTAAATTATTTAGTTTACATATGTCAAGTCCAGCATAATAATAGCTCATAGATGATGGAGATTAATAATAATAAAAAAATTATTATTATTATTATTATTATTATAGTCCACCGCTGTGGTCTCGAGGTAGCATGTTGCCTTCTCACGCAGCGGGACCGGGTTCGATCCCCGGTCGGGACAGTTTTTCTGGGTGAGGTTTTTATTGGGGTTTTTCCTCACCTGTAAGACAAATGTCAGGAAAACTTTAAGGACCAAACGATCCCCAAAATCATATTGCCATCATAATCATCATCATCCTTATCATTATCATCATCATCTTCATCCTTCACCAGTGTGGAAAGCAATAGGAAATTACCACACCTACAATTCCCTAGTAGAGCTGCAAAGCATAGCATGAAAATGCTGTGGTTACAGTAAAAGACCTGCCCTCGGGCAGAATTACTATGGATGGATTATTATTATTATCCATCATCTATAATAATGATAATAATAATAATAATCCATCCATAGTAATTCTGCATGAGGGCAAGTATTTCACTGCAATCATAGTATTTTCATGCTAATGCTTTGCAGCTTTACTAGGGGTTTATAGGTGTGGTAGCTTCCCGTTGCTTTACACACCAGTGAAAGATGATGATGATGATGATAATGATGGCCGGATGATTTTCGGGGACCTTTGGGCCCTAAGCTTCCTAACATTTGTCTTACAGGTGAGGAAAAACCCCGAAAAAACCTCAGCCAGGGGTCTGTCCTGACCGAGAATCGAACCCGGGCCCGCTGCATGACAAGGCAGCATGCTACCTCGAGACCACAGCGGTGGGCTAATAATAATAATAGTGGGATGTATCAAATGATGTGAAGAATTTAATTACCTGGGAATCCGAATTAACTCAAAATGTACCCAAGAAAATGACATAAAATATAGAATTCGAAAAGGCAGAACAGTAATGACAATGTTAAACAGAGTTTTGTGGGATAAGAACATAAGAATAGATACCAAATTAGAAATTTATAAATCCATAGTTCGAAGCACGCTAATATACGGTGCAGAAACTTGGCAATTGAATAAACATTTAAGTTTGAAGCTTATGTCTACTGAAATTGATTGTTTCAGACACTCAACTAGGCATTCTAAATAGGAAAAAATCAGAGATGCAATCATCACACAACAAATGAAAGACCAAAATTCAATATTAGATTTTGTGAGATACAGACAACTAGAATGGTATGGTCATATACGTAGGATGCTAGAGAGAAGATTACCCAGAAAAGCTTTGGAATGGATTCCACCTGGAAAAGGAAAGAGAGGTCGACCTAGATTTAAATGGATGGATGATGTAAGAAGAGGTATGAGGGGGCTAGGTCTGGAAGAATTGGAATGAGAAGTCAGAGAAGAATGGAGAAAGAAGATAAAAATTTTAAAAGCTTTGGACATAGGAAGATGTTTTATTACACTGTAAACCTGTTTATAAATAAATAAATAAATAATAATAATAAAATCATTAGAAATTTAAAATTAGACACAATAATGTTTGCAGATGATCTTGTTTTACTAGCAACATCTGAAGATGATTTACAATGGTCAGTACATAATTTAAATTTGATAGCCCAGAAATATTCAATGGAAATATCTACCAATAAAACTAAAATAATGGCCTTTTGTGGAAAATCCCCAATACCAAGCAAAATTTGTTTAAATAAAATTTTAGAGAGAGTTAATGAGTTTACTTATTTAGGATATAAACTCTCTTTTGTTGAAAATTTGGATTTATCAGAGAAAATTGTGAAATTCAACAAATCAATGGGAATCATTAATAGAGTTTTAAAACCTTCATTAGTGCAAAAATCAACTCGTACTCATCTTTATCAAATAATGGCTCGACCAGTTCTATGTTATGGGAGTGAAGCGTGCACTATAAGGACGAGAGATGAAAGCTGACTAACAGCTTGTGAGATGAAATTTATGCACCGAACAGCTGGCTACACCAAATGGGATCGATAGAAAAATGTAGAAATCCTTCAAGAACTTAATGTGTCACCAATACTGGACTACATCTCCAGATATCAGCTAAACTGGAAGGAACATGTCTCAAGAATGGCTAGATCCGGGATCCCCAAGGCAATAATGAACTACTGTCCAAATGGGAAACGGTCACTTGGTCGACCTATGAAAAGATGGCACGAAAACCGCTTTCTCAGGCCATAACAGTTCTTCTAGGACTAACACCTGGCAGGATGATGATGATGATAATAAAATCATAATACTTCCAAATAGTTAGTACATTATTTTCTTTAAGAATGGACATACAGAATAAAATAGAAAGCATTTTAACAATTAAAAAAATTAACATCACCGGGAATCGACCCTGTGACCTCTTACATACGAATCAAGCCACTAAGCACTGAGCTAAGCTTTCGCTGCCTTATCGCGTTTAGAAAGAACACTCTTCAAAGGAAGAAAGGAAACGTATTGTAGCTCTACTGTGCAATTATTTTACTCGTATGAATCGCGCATTACAACTTGAAATATTCGAGATCAAGAGTCGGCCCATTCTTTTTATCACTAAGTGTACATATTTGGAGGTTAATATTACATAAAAAATCTGGACTCTAATCATAACATGTTTTTAAATCATAAAATGTATTATCTAACATCAAAATTAATGTATTTCTTTAAATATTTCTTAATGTCTATGACACAAAATCAATAACGTGTCAAAATAGTTTTTAAATATGTTTATGTCTTGCTTTCAGGTGAGAACAATTCATCGTGTAATGATCTTGAATGTCCACCAGATACTACCTGCAATTATTCTAGGAAAGATTACACTGTAGGCAGAATAGAGAACATAAAATGTGTAACAAACAATGGTAATAAATATCATAGTACTTCTAAAAAAAATATATTAATGGGGATTCTTTACAACATGAGACGCGAACATTTTTTCTATCTTCCCGCCAACAAACGCAAAGCAGTTTACACTATGGAATCATGGGAAGCAGCCAACATATTCACGATATTTAACGAACCTAAAAGCTAACAATTAAAAGCAGTTTAAGTACTCTAACCTGTGAAAGAACAAACCAAAAACTAACCTAACACAATTTAAGCACCCTAATCTGCGAAAGAATGCAATGCCCAAAAATAAATAGTAACTTCTAAAATTCTTAATTATATGTGTACATACTCTATGTTGGCTGAACTAGATGATGTCTGTTGTATAGAATATTCGTTAAAATCAATATGCCTGTCATGTCTTCATGTTACGTATGTAATTATATATCGAAGAAAAATATATTGCAATAATCGTTAGAAAAAAATTTAAAATCATTGTAAATGATGGGAAATAATTTATAATATAAAACCGTAAGAATAAAATTTGACTCGAATTTATGAAGGAAATAAAAATTCATGTCTCAGGTTGTAAAGAATAGCCTAACAATGATTTTTTTATTTGGTAATTTTTCAATTAAAGACATAGATTTATTATTTTAAACACATTATTAAAAATGTTCTTTAAATATTATTAAACAATAATTTATTTAATTTGAAGAAAAAAAAATTTCGGCCGCACCGGGACCCAAACCCAGGACTTTTGGTTTACCGTACCAATGCTCATACCAACTGAGCTACTGGGGCGAGTTCCAATCTAGATACAAATTTTTCTCTTATACATGTTGTAATTCCCGCGCACCAATAATTTATTTACCAATCCTCTCAAGATCCATAGATCACTTATGCTCTCACCACAAGAACTCAACTTCTCAAGAGTATTGCTTAGATACAACTGAAAGAAAGTCTGTGTACCTATTATAGTTTTGACTTTCGAGGGATGGATTTTCAAGTAGTATATTAGTTTACTGCCTTCTTGTCAGCACACTGTCATGTGACCATCATATATATATATATATATATGATATGAAAAGAAAAATGAATGCTTGAGTCGGGATTCGAACTCGAGTCTCTAAAGTCTGTACCTTTAGCGCTCTAACCAACTGAGCTACTCAAGAATTCCAATACAAGCATACAATTTTCTTATACATGTAGTATTCTCAATTCACACAAGAGGTAGCTGAAATTGTTCCAACTGCCATCTCGCGGCTAACGTAACACTTAAGCAAATTTTTAAAGAGAATATTTACTTTATAGCAGTAACGCTTTTATATATATTTATAATATCTATATATATATATATATATATATATACAAAGAGGTGATATTTTTAATACTTAATATATTAATCAGTGGTAAAGAGAAAAATATTTTCCTGAACTGGGAATCAAACTCCATACCTTCAGCTTTCCGTGCTCATGGAAACCTGAAGGTTCGGGGTTCAATTCCCAGTTCAGGAAAAAATGTTTCTCTTTACCATTGATTACAATAGTTTAGTTGTGTACATTAATTTACTTATTTCAATCATAGTAATGGATTTAGCTGCTTAATATTAACTTAACTTCTTCACAAGAAATTTTTATACACATTAAGAAACAACTGTTAAATTAAAATACACTAAGCTCGGGACACAGATTGTAAATGAAACACATATACAAAGAGATAATCTGCTTATTTGTTGTTGCTGTTGCTAGTGGCTTCCACGATTGTTGACCCAAGTCATTCTTTCCCTAGCTTCCCAATAAAGAGCTTCCAAGTTTCCAGTTTTTTTAAATCTAGTTTACTATAGCTGAGAAAGTATTCCTTATTTAGAAAAAAACATTAAGATTGTCATAGAGTGGGTAGCATCTTCTCCATTGTCCGTTTCATCCTTGAGATGTATTCTTGAATGCAGTCATGTCTTAAAAATTAGCCAGAACTGAGTTACTCCACTTTTTCTAGGTTTCAACACTCTAGCTGGTTAGAAGCTAAGACATGAAAGTTTGTGATTTTCTTTCTTTTTTCTTTTTTTTTTTTTTGGAAATACCAGTTTGGTGCATAATTACATTCTTGAAGCATATTTTTGTTTAGAGGCATATAAGTGTATACATTAGGATTTGTGGAAAGCAACGGAGAGCTACCACACCTATAATTCCCTAGTAAAGCTGCAAAGCATAGCATGAGAATGCTATGATTGCAGTCAAAGACCTGCCCTCGGGCAGAATTACTATGGATGGATAGATGGACATTAGGATTAAATAAAGAATGATTGTAGTAATTTTCAATTACCTATGATTTTCTTATATGACTTCAACTTCAAACCTATTACTCTCAATATGGCAAAACTTGCACTTACATCCCTTAACTTCTAACTGCTAAGATTATGGAAATGTTCATAAACTTTTCTCTTCGTGTACTCTCTTATTCTTTCTCGTTCTTGATGCATTAACTGCTTTTCAATTAATAAGTATTGATTAAATGCGTCATATCACCTCATATTTAGTGTTCTTCAAGCATGGAAACTGCAGTTTTCAAGAGGAATCCCTCTGTCTTCAGCTATCATCACGATTTTCGAATTTCGGTCTACATCTTCAAAGTTGCCATCTGGTGTAGATTTTATTTCAAGGTTAATCAAATCTTCACCAGATGGCAACTTTATAGATGAAGATGTAGACCAAAATTTGACAGTTCTGATGATGGCTGAAGATGGCAGGGATTTCTCTTGAAAACTGCAGTTTCCATGCTTGAAGAACATTAAATATGAGATGAGATACGACTCATTTAATTTTTATTAATTAAAAGCTCATATTATTATTTCCCATAATTAGTTTATGAATTTGTGTTTTTTAATTAGTTTAAGTTTGGATGGCAGTTCCAGTTCAGAATCTGATTTCATTCTAATGGTTAATGTTTTTTTTTTGCTAGTTTTGCACAGTTTCATTTGCATCCAAGCTGACATATTATAGCTGTTTAGCATGCAGAGTTAAAAATGCATTAAATCAGTCATGATCAATAATGATCAAAGTCATCTCAATTTATGATACATTCAATAAAAATATCTACTCTCCACGCAACATAGTGTAAACAAATCATAGAATTAAAATTAATGTTTTTATTATCTCACCTCATATCCTTTTTCTTCTAGATGGCAGTTTCGGAGTTATATCTCCAAAACTGCAGTCTAGAACAAAAAGGATATGAGGTGAGGTAATAAAAACATTAATTTAATTTTTAAATTAAACCTCATAGTGTTTTCCCTGAAAGTTAAATAAAAAAGTGATTAATCATAATTTATTTTTTGCAGGAAAGGTTGTGAGACATCAGTCTGTTATAGTAATTAATGGAAAAAAATGTACAAAGTTTGTTCATGGTGGTGTTAATGAAGGAACAATTTGCAGTGATATAAGTAAGCATATCAATTAACATTTACTGGTGTTGAACTTTTATAGGAGAAAATCATTATGAGGTTTAACTTAAATTTATTAGTATTTTTAGTTCAATGGTAAAACCAACAGATAAAAAGAAAATTATAAAATATTATCGAATGGCTTTATTCCAAGACAAGAATTTGATACTAGACTGGCCTCTAAAATTATAAAATTCTTCACATTATAGTAGTATGTAAAAGAAACCTCATAGTGTTATTTCCTACAAATATTAAATAAATGTAAAATTCTTGTTTATTTTGACCAATTCATATTCTTTTTATTGTAACCAAAAATCACTGTAACATATGATTATTTTACTTCTTATGGGGCAGGCTGTGCTATGTTCTAATTACGCATCATGGGAATCCCTCCAAATTCCTGTCAAAAGAAATCTAATACACTCTTCCTCCCTTTGTCACAGACAATATTTTATATTCCACACAGGGATTAAATTAAGTTGTTATTATTTTACGTGGTTAAATAAGTAATAGGTAAATTCAGACATAATTTGTTGAAACCACAAATATGCTTTAGCAGTGGATTTATCGCTAGTCATCAGTGGTATATCGCTGGTTAAAAGTGTGATAATCGGTGGTTTATGGCTGGTTAGAAGTAAGAACTGTTGTAATCTTTGTGGTCATGACAGGAAATAGTCGCACATTATTTTCATATATACGAGTAAAATAAAGAAATGATCAATACTTCTTCGATGGTAAATAAGTTTAGTACAATGTCTTCTTCCTTCCAAGTATTAGGCCAAGGCCTGTTATGATCCTATAGCAAATTTTCCCTCCAGTGTTTTATAGGACGGCCCAGAGATCTTCGTCCTCCTTCGGGAAATTCTCGTATAAGACTTGAAAGCATAATAATAGTCCCTTTGATTGGTTGCTGGCCAAAGGAAGGCAAGACCAGTGATGGGGGCTGCCATCTTATAGCCTCTCGTCAGGCTTTTCTGGAGAAGAAAAGAAAGTAAAGGAAAGAAGATATGGAAGAAAGGAAAGACTCCCTAGCCCTCGGATGCCCTAATAGCATCGGGGTCGAAAAAACAAGAGTTAACCAAGAGAGGTTAGATAGTAAAGTTAAAAGAGTAAGTGGAAGAAAGGGAGAAATACCAGATCGGTTAAAGATAAAAGTAAGGAGCAAAACACAAGTAAGTGGAAGGAATGTTTTGCTCAGCTTGGGCACCTTGTGGTCGCCATCCACATATCCCCTAGATGAGGACCCCTGAGGGCTTTAGTACAATGTTTTATTAATATTTCTTGCAATTAGGTACTGTTAAAGTGGGTAAATAAAAAGCTGCTCTTCTCTCACCTGGCCGTTCCCCCTAAATTTTTGCTGACATAATTATCAATTTTATATCAATCATTATTAAGTAATGGTATGTTCAAATCTGAAGAAAACATTTCTTTAAATATAAGCAATAACCTGACTATAATGCACGCACCACCAAATTTGAATAAGTCAACAATGTACCATGAGTAATTATATCATATTGATAAATATTATTATTCTCAATTTAATTACATAAACACAATTTTTCTGTTGGATTACACATCTATAACATGGATTTTTAACAAAATATAAGATAACAAATACTGATAGTTTAAACAACAATGGTCATACACAATTTTAATTCCCCCTCTTACCCCCTTCAAACTTTCTTTCAATCAACAGATACATTCAGTGAATGTGAAATGTATACCTTGGACAGTTTGTGTTTTACTTAAGTCTCAATTAATTTTCATTATCATTTGTTCTTTGTTTTTCAATTTTCTACCTATTGTCATGCCAAAACCAAGTGTGTCAGCCACTCTTAAGAATGAGAATGCAGAGATACTCACCATGGTTGCTTTTTCTTAATAGGTAAATTTTGCTTACAAATTAGTGACTTCGATTAACATTTTATGCATTTTAGTGTATTAAAATTGATATCAATTGTACAAGTCGAAAGTTGATCTTAAACTGCTGGATATATTATTCTTATTGTGTTTAATATACTAAACTAGGATTAAAAAGACTCAAATTTACATTTTTTTAGAATTACACCAAATTCCCAATAACATCGACATCTTGAAATTTTAAAACGAATTTTCCCTAAAAATAAAACTACTTTCACGAATCTCTAGCCATAGCCTATAGGAAAGAAACATGAAACATAACTGTTTAAATTCCCATTTGATGTCTTCTTAAATAAGAAGCTGCCATTTGAGTAATCGAGCAAAGGCCCATAGTATTCGATGCTTGGGAATTAACAATGTATAAGAGAAAAATTTTGTGTTTAGATTGTAGTGCTCAGGTAGCTCAGAGGTAAAACAATGGACTAGAAAGCCAAAAGGTCCTGGGTTGAAACCCCAGTCTGATCATATAATTTTTCTCTTCAAATATAAATATTATAGTTAAAGTAATTGCAAATAATAATAATAATAATAATAATAATAATAATAATGGTGATGATGATGATGACGATGATGATGATGATGACGTTGACGATGATAATAATAATAATAATAGTAATAATAATAATAATAATAACAATAGTAGTAATAGTAATAATGATAATGATAATAATAATAATAATAATAATAATAATAATAATAATAATAAATGATGATGATGATGACGTTGACGATAATAATAACAATAATAATAATACTACTACTACTAATAATAATAATAATAATAATAGTAATAATAATAGTAATAATAATAGTAATAGTAATAATAGTAACAGTAATAATGATAATGATGATAATAATAATAATAACAATAATAATAATAAAAATGCACAACATTTATTGTGAATTAATTTTTTTACATAATTACAGGTGAAGAAGAGATGATATAGAAGAGATGATATATAAAAGAAAGCACATGCATTAGTAGCAAATTCTATCATGCAACAAGACTATGAGAGACATCACTGCTAAACAAGAAAAAAATATAGAAAAACAAATGGGAATGTTAAATAAACAAATGGAAAAATATGAAGAGGCTTTAGAAAAATCACTTGCTCGTAGTGAAGAAATATAAGAAAAAAGACAACTACAGATAAAAACGATGAATGAAGCAACATAAATATATATGGAAAAAACAAGCAGAATTACTATAGCATCAGCAGGAAGCACATGTGTTACAAATGGGAAATCAGAGGGAAGTATTTGAAAGACAAACAGACGTTAGAGCAGAATTACTAGAGTGTCAGCTGGAAGCACAAATGTTACACATGTAAAATGCGACGGAAATGTTTGAAAGAAGAGCTGAAATGTTAGAGGGTCATTCCATCTCAAGTGGTCTAATTTTTAATGTCATCCACACCGACCATCAACAATTTTCCCGAAACTTGATGTGGCTTAAGATCCACCCTAAAAATGAGCCTCTGCAAAATTTCAAATCATAATATCAAGTGTTTGGGATACTATGACCTTTCATATGGAGGCCTGTTTGATGAATCCATCAAGAAACCGAACAACATTCAATTTTCAACTCTTTGTTACTACATGGCAAATACAAGTAGGGACCTCTTATTTCTATGTCTTGCACAACTTTTTATCCTAAATCCAAAAAACTTAGTCCGACAAAAGGAAGTCCACTTTAGGAGTCACCAGCATGGATCAAAGTGCCTAACAAAATCTGTGATATAAAATTTTAGTCCTTCTTTAGGGGCAAATATCTCAAGAACAAAAAACAAGCAGAGACTAATATTTGGTCAATTTGTTAATGGTGGTTGAGACAGTGCACTGCCCAAATATATTTATTCATAGCCACTTATTTAGGATTATACTAGATCATAAACATGGTGCCAAATATGCAGTTGTTATAAGTGAGCTGTGTTCAAGCTCAAATAATGTGAATTACGTCATCTCAAATGTTGTTTCCTTTAGTATCATTAGAAAGAGCATATTTCGTCTACCAGAATCAACTTATTCCATTTTTGAGCCCATTCAATTATGGGATGAAAAGTAAGGTACCAAATATGCAATTGTTAAAAGTGAGCTATGTTCAAGCTCAATAACGTGAATTACGCCATCTCAAATGTTGTTTTCTTTAGTACAATTAGAAAGAGCACATCTTCATCTACTAGAATCAACTTATTTCATTTTTGAGTCAATTCAATTATGGGATGAAAAGTAAGGTACAAATATACAAATGAGCTATGTTCAAGCTGACTTCAAATACACTGTTCAAAAGTTTCCAAATTGTCTTTTCGGCTTTTTACAAGTACCTAAACCCCAGGCGTACCGATAAATTGAAAGTTGGGCCCTTCTGAATGGCTGTTATTCCAACTGGAAGTTATGTCTGCACTATTTAGGCCTATGCTATTAACATTGCTATCTGATCTCCCTTCCAGCTTTACAATTTCCTCTAACTCCACTAATATTATTACTTGCATCGTCAGTTGATCCTTCTATTGAAGCATCACTGAAAAAACTTGCATCTAACTAACTCATTGGCACTATCAAAACCCTAGATTCATAAGCTCTCCGTATATCCCTATCCTGAGATGTTTTTCAATCATACTTACTTACTTACTTACTCACTGGCACTATCGAACCCGTAGGTTCATGGCCGCACGGACATAAGCTCTCCATACATCCCTATCCTGAGCTAATGCTTTCCAATCATTCCCTGTATAATCTACTTCCCTCAAATCATAGTTAATGTTGTTCTCCCACCTCATTCTTGGTCTACCAACTGGGCATTTTCCTTCTGGCTGTCCTACAAGAAGTTTCCATGCACGTCTTTCATTCCCCATACGCGCAACATGTCCTGCCCATCGCAGTCTACGGGACTTAACTGTTCTTATTATATCTGGCCTCCTATAAAGACCATGTAGTTCACTGTTATGTAGTCTTCTCCATTCACCCGTCTGTTCATCTCTCTTTGGTCCAAAAATTTTCCTAAGAACTTTATTCTCAAATACTCGTAATCTCCTTTCCTCCCTTAAAGTAAGAGTCCATGTTTCGCACCCATATAATATAACTGGTAGAATAATAGTTTTATATATTTTCAGCTTAACATTTTTTGAAAGGAGTTGGCACATCAAAAGTCTCTGCAATGCATAATAGCATGCATTTCCAGAATTGAGCCTATGTATAATTTCTTTGTGCATCTCATTCCTATTTGTGATTATTGTTCCTAGGTATTTGAATTCAGCCAATTCCTCAAAATTTCCCTCATTTGTCATTAGCTGTCCATTTCCATTATATAATGTATTTCTACGTGTGACCATATATTTAGTTTTACTGATATTTACTTCCAGTCCTAATTTCTTAGTGTTACTCAATAGTGTGTGCGTGTTGGCCTTTAGTATCTCCTCGCTATCGGCCAGTAGTACTACATCATCAGCATAAACTAACAGCTTATTAATACCATTCAGTTGTAGGCCTTCCTCATTCTCTAAAGATTTAATGGCATGCTCTAGTACAAAATTAAATAGTAGAGGAGATAGTGCATCTACTTGCTTCAACCCATTCTGGATTTCAAAAGTTTCTGAAAACTGTTTGCCTACACGCACCCTACTCATTGAGCCATTTAGACACATTCGTATAAGTCTAACTAACTTTTTAGGAATTCCGAACTCCAGCAGGATACTATATAACTTCTCCCTCTTAATTGAATCATATGCTTTTTTGAAGTCTACATATAGTTGATGTACAGTACCATTATATTCCCATTTCTTTTCTAAAATCTGTCTTATACTAAAAATCTGATCTGTTGTAGACCTGTTTCTTCTAAATGCACATTGATGATCTCCTAGAATGTCATCAATATAGGGAGTAAGTCTGCTTACTAATATATTTGTTAGAATTTTGTACGAAGTTGAAAGTAATGAGATGCCCCTATAGTTGTTTGCAATCAGTTTTATCTCCTTTCTTATAAATTGGTACGATAATTGATTCCTTCCATTCCTCTGGAAGAGCTTCTTTTTCCCAAATCATACTAAGCAACCAGCGTATCTTGTCCATCAATTTTTCTCCCCCTGATTTTATCAGTTCTGCTGGGATCTCATCTGAACCTGATGCTTTATACATCTTCAATTTTTCAATTGCCATTTCAACCTCTAATGCACTTGGCTCTGCGACTAGCATTTCTGCTGTCTGTAACTTATCCTCCTCAATGTCCTGTTCTGGATGTACATTTAATAGCTGATTAAAATAACTTTTCCATCTATTTAATATACTCTTGGAATCTGCAATCATATCCCCATTTTCATTCCGAATTATGTTTGTTCTAGCCTGAAAACCCTTTCTTCTCTATACTAATTCCCTGATATAATTCTCTAATGTTCCTATTTTTTGCATTCATTTCAAGATCATTAATCTTCTCTCTCAAATATTCCCTCTTCTTACTCTTTAGTAACTTGGTGGTTTCCCGTCTAACACTACCCAATTGCTCTAAATGTACCTCATTTGGCTCGTGTAACCATTTCATTTTTGCTAGCTTTCTTTTCTTTACGATGTCGGCACATTCCTCATCAAACCATTTCTTGTTTTGCCTCTTTTTTAAACAACCAATGCTTTCTGATGCTGACAATTTAATAGTATCTCTTATAGCCTCCCATTCTTTATTTATATCAGTTTCTTCTTCGTTTGCCACATTGTCATCTGAAGATTCCAGTACTTCAAATCTATTAGCAATTTTGATTTGGTATTCTTGCCGCATTTCATCATTTTTCAAGTTTTTTAATTCATATTTTACAGAATCATCTTTAGCGTTTGTTCCTCTCATAAGCGATAGCCGTTGTCTGATTTTCACTCTGACCAGATGATGATCCGAATTGCAGTCTGTCCCTCTAACTGATCTAACATCAATGATGCTACTGTGCCAGCGTTTATCCACTAATACATGATCTATCTGGTTCCGAGTTTCTCCATCTGGGGACGTCCAGGTGTATTTATGAATATCCTTATGCTGAAATGTTGTGCTCTTAACAATGAGATTCTTTGATGTGGCAAATGTGACTAATCTAACCCCGTTGTCGGTTACTATCTTCATGAAGACTGAATTTGCCTATTGTTGGTTTGAATATATCTTCCCGCCCCACTTTTGCATTAAAATCTCCTAAGACAATTTTCATATGATATCGTGAAAGGCTATCAAATAAGCATTCTAATTCGTCATAGAACTCATCCTTGATCTTGCCATCTTTATCTTCTGTGGGGGCATGTACATTTACAATTATAAAATCATGTCGTTTACCCTTTAGAATTATGTATGATATCCTATCACTAACAAACTTAATATCTCGGATAGCGGATAGGATCCTCCTTCTGACTAAAAAAACCCGTTCCAAATGCAGGTCTTTCTGCACCCCCATAGTATAATGCAAAGCTTCCTGATTCCTGACTACCTTCTCCTGGCCACCTAACTTCCTGTAAAGCGACTATATCCAAGGGCAATTTATCCAATTCCCGCGTTAATATCTCTAGTGCCCCGCTATTGTATAAAGTCCTAACATTCCATGTTCCTAGGAACATGTCCCTGTGTTTGAGCCTTTGGCATGGGTTCCCTGAAGTAGTCCCCGCCCGGAGAACCGAATGGGGGACTATTTGACCTCCGGAAAATTTTACCCCAGTAGAACCCATGTCCGCATTTCTTGACGGTTGTATTTTTACGGTGAAAGATCGTCACTCTTTCGACCAAGGTACTTATTTCGTCTGGCTTATCACCTTCGACCAGTCCGGCATGGGTAACCCTATCGGCAGCAATGCTACCGCCGGCATAGCTCTCAGGATCATTTAAGCACACAAGCCACTCCACCACGACAAGGTAAAGATACCATGGAGGGGTTTTTCAATCATTCTCTGTATAATCCACTTCCTTCAAATCATGGTTAATGTTATTCTCCCTCATTCTTGGTCTGGGCGTTTTTTCACCTGGTCTTCCTACATTAAGGTTCCATGCACGTCTTTCATTCCCCATGAAAAAACTTGCCACTGTAATTCATTTCATAATCAGAAATCTTTTCAATTAAATCAAAATCGATAGATTCTCTTAGAAAACGCTGTTTTTTCATAGCCGACATTATGAATTCCAAATGCTATATGAGTCCACCGCTGTGGTCTCGAGGTAGCCTGCTGCCTTGTCACGCAGCGGGTCCAGGTTCGATTCCTGGTTGGGACAGGCTCCTGGGTGAGGATTTTTCAGGTTTTTTCCTCACCTGTAAGATAAATGTCAGGAAGCTTAGTGCCCAACGGTCTCCGAAAAATCATCCGGCCATCATCATCATCATCCTTATCATTATCATCATCATCCTTCACTGGTGTGGAAAGCAACGGGAAGCTACCACACCTATAATTCCCTAGTAAAGCTGCAAAGCATTAGCATAGCTGATTGCAGTGAAATACCTACCCTCGGGCAGAATTACTATGGATGTATATATAATATGAAATTTAAGTAGTCGGACTCTGACATCACATAACGGTAAACTATTTAAAACTGAAAAAAAGATGCTTCACAGTACCCTACAACAGCGTGGAAAACAAAAACAAGCTACATAATTTTGGTCTGGACTTGCGAGAACTCCCTGACGTAATATTACGTCATTGCCACTGTGAATGGTAACAGTGAAAAATTAAAGCGCCACTTGAGTAAATCGCATTATTTGATGGTGTGGTGGACAACAAGCAATTTCTCATTAAGTTCAAGCTTACTTTTCATCCCATAATTGAATCGACTAAAAAATGAAATAAGTTGATTCTAGTAGATGAAAATGTGCTCTTTCTAATGGTACTAAAGAACACAACATTTGAAATGACGTAATTCACGTTATTTGAGCTTGAACATAGATCACTTTTAACAATTGCATATTTGGCATATTTGAACGCGCTCAAAAATTAAATCACTTGATTCTAGTAGATGAAGATGTGCTCTTTCTAATGGTACTAAAGAAAACAACATTTGAGATGACGTAATTCATGTTATTTGAGCTTGAACATAGTTTACATATAACAATTGCATATTTGGCACCATGTTTATGATCTAGTATAATCCTAAATAAGTGGCTATGAATAAATATATTTGGGCAGTGCACAGTCTCATCCACCATTAACAAATTGACCAAATATTAGTCTCTGCTTGTTTTTTGTTCTTGAGATATTCGTCCCTAAAGAAGGACTTAAATTTTATATCACAGATTTTGTTAGGCAATTTGATCCACGCTAGTGACTCCTAAAGTGGACTTCCTTTCGTTGGACTAAGTTTTTTGGATTTAGGATAAAAAGTTGTGCAAGACATAGAAATATGAGATCCCTACTTGCATTTGCCTTGTAGTAACAAGAGTTGAAAATTGAATGTTGTTTGGTTACTTGATGGATTCATCAAACAGGCCTCCATGTGAAAGGCCATAGTTTCCCAAACACTTGATATTATGATTTGAAATTTTGCAGAGGTTCATTTCTAAAGAGGTTCCATACCTACATCAAGTTTCAGCGAAATTGAACATGTTGATCGTGAGGCACTAGACCACTTGAGATGACCCTAGAGTAACAAAGAGAAATTCCGGAAGACAATTGGTAAACATTTCATGCTCTTAAATTGTTGAGAAACTGAAAAAATTTACAATATCACATGGACTAAGAAATAGTATATTTATAAATAATAAATTTTAAATTAGTACCCTTTTCTCAGTCTGCCTCAAATACTAGCAATATAATCTTTATAAGAGGCCTTGAAAAAACAATATTTCATCTTCTGTTTGTAGATTGGTACTGACTGTTGTTGATAATGATTTTGAAAAGAGGGTTTTGGTCACTGGATATGTTCTCATTTAAAAGGTGTTTGTGATTTCCTTTATGATTTTGATATCTTCTTGAACATTGATTTCAATTTATTGTTTTCTGTGTGTAAGATTGATAATATGTTATCTATTGTATTAAATTGGTTACCTGCTTCTGTTATGTGTTTAGAAAAGCTATATTTATGTACACAGCATGTTGCAAAAAACACCTACAATGAAAGTGAGGTGGTATATTGAGATATGTTGATCATTTTTTAATGAGGTACCAATGTCCGGAAATGATTCATTTTCACGCTATGAGTAGATAACTTCTCAAGAGTTCTGTTAATTAGATTTCAAGATTCAATACTTGACAATACTGTCACAGTCACATCAAGTTTTCAAAATATTCACCTCCCACCTCACTGCAGAGCGTCATCAGTGGTATAGTGATTCAAATACGCCTGGGCTTGTTTGAATTGTTTTTGCAGCAGCATGGATTCTGGCTGTAAGATACGTATGTGACTCTACTGGAGTCTGATAAGTAGACTGTTTCATGTCGCCCTACAAAAAGTAGTCAAGTGAGTAAAGATTAGATGATCTCGGAGGCCATGGGACTGGTCCCCCTCTTCCAATCCATTGACCTGGATATGTAGTATCCAAATGTCTCCTCACATTTTCATCGAAGTGAGCTGAAGCTCTGTCATGTTGCAGCCACAATCTGTTGCAAAACCATGTATCATAGGTTCCGTACCAGTGAGGTGAATCAAGTAATGAGTCTTCAAATGCTTCGAACTAATACTGATCTTAAAACATAATTAACTAGTCATAGTGTGAAAACGCATCATATTGGTCATTGGTATCTTATTAAAAATTATCAACATATCTCAATATATTACCTCACCTCCATTGTCAGTTTTTTTTTCAACACTGTGTATATAGTGACCTCAATTGAGATTCAAAATGTATTTTAAAAATCTTGATTTATAAATCAGTAATGAATTATTTTCAGAAGTCACAGCCATAAAAGTAATGTTTTAAATGAATAAAGAGAAGTGTACAACTTCATAAAAGGTATTTTCATTATATTATTATATCTTATTTATGAGTAGTGTATATCCACAGAGTTTCTCTATGGTGTATATCAATGTATCAGTAGTGTAAATTGTTTTGTTCACATTGTGTATGTGCAAGAATAAATTTAATATATTATTAACAAGGTATTTTATTATGTAAAATCACAGTATGCACTGCTCCTGAAATTTCATCTGCCTCTGTATGATGCCAAAACTAGAATGATGTTCATGATCAGGCTATTGAATCAGTATAGGGAGATTTGGACGCAATATTTTTTTAGTTTTTTTTTCCACGTAGTACCGTGGTCATCTTAAGACCGCGCCACCGTCGCTATTTTATCGATTGTTGACGTATGATGTACAAATAAATCGAGTTGTAAAATGTAAACTCGAATTAAATTTAAATAAATCAACGGTGGAATTGTTATGTACTGTACGAAGAGAAGTTTTGAGGTTGAATATAATATAATATTATTGATGCATCGAAGTTAATTGTTAAATTAATTAATTATCTACAATCCGAAGGATAAAGTGAAGCTGGAAAATACAGCTAATGGAAGGTAGGTGAATGATAACATATGGTATAATTTTTCTCAAAAATTTTTACTTCAGAAATTAGTGTTTTCAAATAATAGGCCTAACTGTGAATTATGTAAATTGGCACGCCGTATATTTTGTTTGCATCATGACATTAAAATACCCTTAAAAAATTGTTTATAGGCCTACCTAATTTATTTTTATTTCTTAACCTGTAATGTGTGTACTTATTCATCATTATTTCTTTCACAGAATAAACGAGGCTGTAAAGATCAAATCCTATGTGTGTATTTTCGTATGACAGTGATTAGGAAGTCTACACATGTATAAAATTTTAGGTAAGTAAATTTGAGGTATTCAGAGTGGATCTAATGCTGCTACCTTCATTTTACTAACTTTGAAGTTTCATTATTTTTGTTTAGTGTTTCTTTTAGATTCAGTTATGAAGTGAGATAGCATTATTCAGAACACCCATAAGTGTAAAAATTATCTTAAAAGATAACAGAAATTTAGGTATAAAGTTTCCATTATGTGACAAAAAATGAAAAAAAAAACTTCTGTTTACCTTTCCTAATAATTTTTAAGTCCTGCAGAATAACAGTGCACATTTGCAAACATTTATAAAAAGTTTATAGAGTTGTATTGCTAGATGGAACCACGTAGATGTGAAATCGATATGACCAACCTCTTTGCAATAAATTCCCCTTCCTAACCTAACTAAACAATTTACATGCATATTATTTAATTAAATGTTCACTAACTTTTTAGCTTCGGAACCTAACAAAATGAAATGAGTGAACATCCATTTTTGAATATTGATTTTATTCCAATTTCACAGATATCTCCACCATTTAGTATAAGTTCATTTAAGCATTTGTGCATATGCACAACAAATCTGCATAACTTTGAAGAAATCATTGCATACATAGATAAATATTTAATAATTGTAAAAGAAAGTTATAAGTATTGTTGCAAATATTGTTTATTTTTTATTATTTCACTCACCTCATACTTCATAATTATGAAGTACCTGAACCTCATAGTGTTATTTCCTATCTACATAACTTAATTGTTGCAAATGTTAGTAAAGGCAGAAGAAGTACGTAGAGAAACAGTATTAAAAGAATATACTGAAGGGTAAGGTAATGTAAAGTTGAGCCAAAAAAAATCCAAGTCTAAGTAGATCCATACACATGTGCCAACAGATAAATCTGGATATAATTACAAATCATACGAACCGCCAATATACACAGCATGTTAGAATGCTCGTTGCCAACCAGAGGAGAAACATTCCAATATTGAAGACTTATGCTTAAAAAAGAAAGTAAATAAACACTGAATGGTAATGATGAAGACAGTGTAATCATTATTATTAGTTTATTTATGGTATTAGTATTCTGTCCTTTTAAGTAAAGTATTTTCAGGTATTGTAATTTCAATTTTCAATGCAAGTTTTGACAGCTTGTGAAATATTACAAGAAAGAACTTAAAAATATGTAAGTGTATACATGTACATAATACATATACAATGGTTCAGGATCATATTGTGTGAAGTCCATCTTTTTACAATTCTTGTTATGAATGTTACATTTCCAAAGCCATTTGATAATAAATCAGGAATTCAATATTTTGATTAGTAATACCTTTGGAAAATTAGAGTATGAAATTCTTGGTTTTTATTTTTTTTTTCAATGCCCATAGATATGGGACATTGGCATAACTAGAATTCTAAATAAAACACTTACTTAGAATAGTATGATCCTAGATCATCAATATATATAAGGGTTGGGAATACCTTCATTGTGAAGGACATTGACACATATTATATATACAGTGAGTTTCACTCGATTTGCGGCCACTAGCATAGACATTGCATGGACAGCGTGAGTTGATGACTCAAGGCTTGCAGTCACTTTTCCCACTAATGACTGCAGGTCAAGTGAAACTCACTGTATATGTATATATACATATATATGTGTATGTATATATATATATATTTTTTTTTTCAGGCTCTACAGTAGGTGTAAAGAAGTTGCGCTTCAAGAATATCTACAAGTGTATTGCAAGAACGTACCAGTACATTATAGACTATGCAGAAAAGTGGTTGTGTTTTATTAAAAACAAATTTTTGAACTATTATAGAGCATATTTTAAATTACAAATTTTAAAATTATGTTAATATTGTGTCATGTAAATTTTAATTCATCCTTTCTTCTACCTCGTTGAGAACTTTCTATGTCTTTTATAACATTTATTTAACATGTGCAAAAAAATCTTAATATGAAGTGTTGGTAATTACTTAGAGAACAAAACTGTTCCGTCAATTTTAACAACAATAATTTGGCGATTTCCTGGTAGTAATGAAGGTAGGCATTTGTGTTAGGCTTAAATAGGTGTGTAAGCCTAAAATGTCAAACAATTTGGATTCTTCTCGCAGGTGGATATTGGGCCAGCAGCTAGCTGGTAGGCCAAGGGCATTCTCAGCTTGTTGCACTTTGGAGAATATACATATTTCTTCTCTAATGAACTATTAGATTTTGTAATCAAAATGTAAAGGTAGGTGATCCCATTATAGGGCTTGGGGTAATAGGAAGCTAGTAAATAAATGTGAAATAATCTTCTTATAAAATTACATATAAAATAATTAGGTTTATTGTTGAAATATTGAATCTTTAACTACGTTTGTGACTGAAGTTTCATTGAAAAAATTCTGTTCATCTTGAATAATGTACATACTGCAGTAACTATAAAATGTATAATTTTTTTAAAAATATTAATTTTAATATAAGGCAATAAATTAATCATGTTATTTCATTTTTAAAAGCAAACTAATCAAGACAAGTCTGGTTACTAAATAGAGTTGATGTGCGTGCATTCACATATGAGTAGTTCAGAATAGAGAAATGATGCATAGAATTTATTTTTGCTACATTCTTATAAACCCAAGGTATTTTTGAATTTTCATTTTAAGAACATTTAAAAACTTGTGCTTAAATTACTTTATGGTTTCAGTTCTTAAAAAACAAAAACAAATAGCATATTAGACTCATTAGACCAGGCTCGTCAAATGGTGCTGCCTTAGCATATCCATTATCCACATCCTGTTTCATATTTCTTAATGGAAATAACACAAGAAATGTTACTTTGTAAACAATTTTGCATTTTTTATTTTTACTTAAGAAAATTATTACAAAAATTTTGCCAATATTTTTGTTGTATAGGTCTAACATTTCCAATTATTTCTAATAAATAGCGATTTCCCATATTCATTATGTTCATCTAAAAGTGCAATGGTTTTTAATAAATACTTATGAAATTGTGTAAATCATTTTAGTCAACTTACTAATTGATGAATTTTAAAAAAAAATTAAAATAATTTATAGTTAAAGACATCTGAAAAGTTGGCAAAGTTCTTGTAATTTTCTTTTGAAGAGAGTAAGAATAAAACATGCTAAAATTGTCCACAAAGTAGCATTGCTTGTGTTTAGCTTTAAATTTTATTTTTAAAAGAATGGGTAAGGATAGGGTACTTTTATTGCGATTGAGCCACCGTGGCCATGCTCAAGTAGTACCGTGGTCATCTTCAGATGGCGCAGCGGTATGAAATTGCGTCCAAAATTTAACACAGAGGCCACTCTATTCGGTTCTCTATGTTCCTTTGCCAGCCACTTCCTTCCATGCTGCCAACCTCCTCTCCTGCCACATGGTGGGTAATTCCTGCACTTACTGGGATCCAGCAAGCCATCTGTTGGTAAATCACACATACTATCTGGAGTCCCAGTGCTGCTCACTGGTGCCCATAGAGAAACTTCGAATAGAGGGAAAACTGAGTATAGTGACACCTAAAAAATTTCGGTCATTTACGATGAGCTACAATGAACAAATATAGGTGCCTACTTTCAGCCAGAAAGAACCGCACAAGAAATCATAGAAACACTGGGAGAAGCTTTCCAAAAAATAGACAAAAATAAAGCAGTGATACTCGCCGGTGATTTAAATTGCCGTATCGACCAACATAACCATAAATCCGACACAGTAATAAACTATCTAACAAATGTAGGTTTATGCATCACAAACAAACCAGAAGATAAAACCTATATAGGCCATAACGGCACCAGTACTATCGACCTAATCCTACATAATGCACTCATAAATACAACCAACGCCAAAACAATGGAAAATACATCAATAACACCAATCAGGAAGCATATACCTGTCTGCACAAAAATGATGTGGGAAAACGTGCAAAAGAAAACAATTAAAAACCTCTCAAAAACAAAGAAGCGACTAGACACCAACGTCCTAGCAGAAATCGCCGGCAAAACAAAAAACCGAGCTCAAAAGGAAATAGAAAACGGAAACATTAACGAAGCCGCCCAAATTTTAGAAAACATAGTCAAGAAATCCCAAATAGTGAATTATGTCTCGGAGAGAAAATCCCAACCATGGTTCGACAGAGAATGTTACGAAGAAAGGAAGGAAGTCCTCAAGTCACTACACAGAGCAAGGACATCCTTAAACTCTGAAGACTTGAAGCTATATAACGGAAAAAGAAGACAATACAAAAAATTGCTGAGAGAAAAAAGGGCGTATCATCTTGAAAAGGAAGCAAAGCAGCTGATCAAATTGGCAATGGACGACCCTTTTACGGCCCTCAAAACAACAAGACCCTACTTTCGAACATGATACAAATGCAGACTTGGGTAGACCACTTTCGTGATATTCTAAACCAGAACAGAAACGATTTGGCGTTCCCTGCACCTTACAAGCAACACCAAACATTCATAAAAGTTACGGAGCAAGAAATATTAACAGTTATAATGGAAACTAGAAATAAGAAGGCCGCAGGGCCGGACGGAATTGCCAACGAGCACCTGAAACTGGCGGCACCACACCTAGTACAGACATGGACCCAGTTATTCAACAAATGCCTAGAATGCGGGACCATACCAGAAAAATGGAGACACTCAACAATCAAAATCCTTTACAAAGGCAAAGGCCCTACATCATCACCAGATGCTTACAGAGGCATAGCACTGGAAAATTCATTATTCAAAATCTTCTCAAAGATTCTGACGAAGAGGCTATACGACCTTGCAGACAACGCGATCCCAGAGGAACAATTCGGCTTTAGGAAGGGAAGAGCCACCATACACGCCATAAACAACCTGTTGACAGACATCCAAGAATCACTCAGACACCCCAAAGGTAAACTGTACACAATATTTATCGACTTCACAAAAGCGTTTGATCTACTTGACAGACAGATCATAATGAAGAAGCTCGAAAGGATAAGTGGAGACAACTATTTGTCACGCATCATCAGATGTATTATGGCAGTAAATAAAGTGACCATAAACGATAACGTAACGACATCGGCTCCTATAATACAAACAAATGGAGTTCTCCAAGGCGACCCAATAAGTCCTCTGCTATTCAACATCACAACTGCAGACATCGCACATGCTTTAAAGATGGCAAACAGTAAAGCTACCATATACATGTACGCAGATGATATGGTCCTATGCGCGACAAAGCACAGAGATCTACAGGAAAGTTTCAACACCCTCATAACATGGACAGAAGAAAACGGGCTCCACATAAATAAAAACAAGACAATGCAGATGGTCTTCAGAAAGGGAGGAAGAGTCTCAACACACGAAATGGTGTACTATGGACAAGATCCACTAAAACAAACAAGTCATTACAAATATCTTGGAGTAACCTTCCAAACAACGGGCACATGTTTCAGCAAACATATAACTGAAAAAGCTATTGCAGCCATAAGAGGCATCAACGACATAAATACATAAACAGACTGTCACTAGATACAGCAAAACAGCTATTCACCGCAAAGATTATTCCAATACTCGTCTATGGCCTGCAAATAATATGGAAATACCTAAAGAAAAAAGATCTAAAGCAACTTGAAAAAGTAAAAGCAACTTTCCTAAAAAGAGTTCTCGGTGTATCAAAAAATACTCCATCTCGACTTGTATATGAACTGGCACGGGAACCATTTCTAATAGAAGAGCTAAGGATATCGCTACAGCTACCGGCAACAATTCATTATGACGAGCTTCTAGCGGAAAGAGTGAGGAAAAGAAGCGAGATTGATTCGGACTTCTACGCCACAGAAGCAATGATAAATCGAACGTGGGCGAACCCTGACCAACCACAGCGGCATGTACTTACTCGATTCTCTATACATGGCTTTCATCACGAGATATGCAAAAAACCAGGATTTCACCAAGCGGACGAATATTGTGTGTGTTCTCTGTGTGGATGTAAATGCAGCCAATACCATTTAGAACTGTGTACGAAAAGGACAAAAAGCTTAAACGCTTACAGCAAGAGAGTATTTTAATGCACATTTGTGCGCAATTCTACTTATTATTATTACAATGAACAAACCACGATGGTAACGCTGTTTCGTAGTAACAGAATATGCAACTAAATAAAACAAATGCAAGGCACACGGCGTGTTCACTCGGAATTATGGGAAATTAGCCATTTTGTAAATTCCCATTGTTTTGTGTTTGTACGCGTTTGTACGTATACAAAAATAATAAGAAAATGGTCAAGTGTTCAGCTCCAGGATGCAAAACTGTTTATGGGAAAGACAAAAAATTTTTTTGCTTTCCTAAAGAACCTAAGAGGTAACTATTTGTATTATTATGAAATGTGTTTTTGGCTGTACTTTCCTTTAGGTCCGAAAAATTTTCCAATTTTATATCTTATTCCACTGATGCACTAAACACTCTTAAACACTTTCAAAACATTTTGCAACACTTTTTAACACATTTTAAACATCTTCCAATGTTCCAACGAGTTTTTTTCCATATTTATATATTTGTGTAAAACATGGTCGTGCTACATTTCTTACTTCCTGCTCTTTGTCTTTTTCCCTCCACTTCCTATGTTGTTCCAGCGTTGCCACCACCAACAACACAAAATACACATGTTGGACATTGGTTGAATGGTTACATTTTTAAAAAATTATTAAATACCACACACATACAATTTACTTTTATAAAACATACAAGTTATATTAAAAAACTAGAACACATACAAGTTATATTAAAAAATATAGAACACATACAACACATATTAACTAAAATGAAACTAAACTATACGGTAAACCACTCTAATATCAATGAGTTCTTGAAAAGGATCCGCATTACGATTTTTGCAGTCGAAGTGCCATAAATATTCCGCGATATGTATGCCCATCACATCGCGTTTGATCCCTCCCCTAGATAGTCTTCGTCGTAGAGTCCGCCAAAAGGACTCTATGTTATTTGTGTGAACATTTGTTAAAGGATCCACAAAATTTCGCGAATGGTTTACTGTTAAGTGGGCGGCAAAACCACCACCCAGTAACCCATTATAACCTCTCCAGCAATCAGTGTGGATAGTGCTATCAATATGAACATGCTTTGTTATCAAATTAAATAAGGTAACAGCATCTCTATTATTGTTTGGGCAAATTTCCAATCGTACCTGTTTACTTTGGATATCGATCATGCCCAAAATCCAGGTTCCTTCAACTACACGCCCACGTGCATATTTCCTCCTACCAATTTTGCACTCATCTATTTGGACAATATGCCCTGGACCTCCAATTTTGCCACGATTTGCGTATTTATTCTCTATAGATAATAAACACACTTCTCGACAGTAACAACCAATCAGCTACTGTGCGTGGAGATACGCTTCTGTCCCCGATAGTACACTGCATAATTGTCTGATTATACGTAAATTTATGCGCAAATGAATGGACTATGCAAATAACTTGGAAAGGATGTAATTTGCAGTTCTCGAACCAAGTTCCTTTCGAGACCAACTGGAAGAATTCCGCGTGTCCTCTTGTACAACTGAATATTGGGTATACCTTGCTCCGCCTATTTACCGGAGTGAGGCGAGCATTGCATTCTTGTTCTTAAAAGCCCTTCATCGAACAGGAATTTAATACATTCCTTACGATCAAATAGATATTGGGTTACGGCTAATTCTATCAGGTTGATAAATGTAGCCATTATTACACGAATTTCGTTTTATAACCAGGAACACACTTTACACTTCTAATTTACACCGGCAACACACTTCACACTGCAAAGTTGATTCGTAAACTGGAATGGACAGGGAAGGTGATGGTGAACAGTTGTGGCTTCATCTGGGATTATTGTGTCAATGTTGGTCATACTGACTTCTCATACAGATACCGCCAACTGCTGGAGGCTGCATTTATCTACCTGGGATAATTGGAGCACTAGCGCATGCGCACTGCGATTCTATAGAACTTAGAAAATTTTCTCCCGACCTAAAGGAAAGTATATCCATGTTTTTTTTCCCTTCAAAATTTTCTACCTTCTGACATTTACAAACTTTTTTGTTTTTTTTTTTCCTCACAGATTAAAGTTATAACTTAAGTAACTATAACACAGTTAAAGCAAATGATGTATTGTCTTAAATTTCCATGCAATTACAAATGAGAATATTAGTTAATCATTTTTCAATATATTAAAAAAGAATAATGACATTTTTAGCTGTCATCCTTGATGGTTCTATAAAAATTATATATTGTCAAAGTTAAAAATCATTATTTAGATTTTATTTTACTCTAATTCGTACATAAATTAAAACTTATTTAGGTTTTCAAAAATAAACCTACTAGAAGTGATAAAATTCTATTATTTGTAAGGTAATGAAGAGGGAAGTTAGTGTACAACCATTTGTAATATACATTTCAAAATGTGAGTGACTTCATAATGAATTTCAGATGTTCGACATGGCTTAGATTCTGTGGCCTGGAGGATAGGTACAGAATTGCATCAAGTGTCCCCAGAGCAATGAAGCTGTGTGTGGATCATTTCACTGAAAATGAATACCACGTGCTGCCAGATAGAATCAAATTGAAGGACACTGCGGTGCCAGTTATCCATGCAAATGGATCAGTTGTGCAACGCAGTCCAAAATGTAGGAATCATCTAGCAAGTCCTTCTGTGGCTAGTGAGCCAATAAGCATGTCACCTGGCAGCACACCACAGACTTCTGAGGACATATGCTAGGAAATCAAGGATGGATGCTGAAAGTAAGTAACATAATAATTATAACTATGTATGTTTTTAACACTGTAATCTCTAGGTTACTAAGATATGTCTTTCATCTTTAGATACCCAGATATTAGAAGAAACAAATGACTGTGACACATTAGGAGGAAAGAGAGTAACAGCTTCTGTTTCTTCTGTAACTGCGGGTCCATCCACACAAGGTAAAATATTAATTTAATCATATTTGTTGTAAAATTAAAAATTGTAATATAAAATTATAAAATAGTTGGCTCAACTGCACTTCTGCTAGCGCTTGATTTTTCAGTTATATTGTTGTAAACTATAACTCTTTTTCTGTATTTACTAACATTAGTTAATATTTTAAACTTTTTCAAACAATTTTTTAACATTATTAGACAATTTTGAAGTATTTACATAAATATGCAAATAACAATATTATGACACTGTTAGTCAATATTGTGCTGCTAACTGCTATTTTCTCCACAGAGTATATTATATTATTTAATATAGATTTGGGGATTTATTGCAAATATTGATCATTTAAATTTCATAGCAACGGATAGTAATCGAAAATGATAATCGATATGTGGTTCGATTGTGGGTTATCGCTGGCTCTATAAACTCTGGCGCATGTGCACTGTTAATCTATAGAACATTGGAAATATTTCAAGCTAGTATAAGTGCAGTTTTTCCAAATAGTTACCTAAAACGTCCATCTCCTCGATTTAAAAATGAATGATTACCTGTCCCATCATCAGCAGAAGTAACAGGATATGGATTCTCATCAGTTGACCCCTGATTTAATACTGGCATTTCACTGAAGATCTGATAGAGGGGATTACATGTATTAGGTGTGTTCTCATTCAATAGATGGTCGTTGTTAACTTTACTTCAAAATTTCCATCTCCTCGAGTACTTAGCTGGATTCTTTTCCCTGTGTAGCATTGTTAGGGTGTTGTCAATATCTAACATATGGTGTCCTGCATGGATAATGTCTTGCATAGCTTGATTTTCCTTCTGCATTAATGAATTCTCGAAAATCTTCTTTAAATTTAATGTTAAAGTTCCTGCTTGTTCCTCCTATATAAAATTTGTTACAATGCCTTGCATAGCTTGATTTTCCTTCTGCATAAATGAATTCTCGAAAATCTTCTTTAAATTTAATGTTAAAGTTCCTGCTTTTTCCTCCTATATAAAATTTGTTACAATCTCTACACGCCAATTTATATACCCCCTTTATAAAACAGTATTATTTTCTTTGATGTTATTTAATTTGTTATTGGTTCTATATGCTATTTTTACATTTTTGTCAGCTTCCTTTAATGTATTAGCTAATTTTGAGGTTTGTTTTTCAGTATATCTAAGTACTATCCATGTTTTTTTTTGTTGTTATCAGATTCTCTTTTAAGTTTAGTTATGTTAAATATCTTGTTCTTTCTTTTTTGTTTATTTATCAGTTTGTAGCTAGAGATAGAGTGAATAGAAATCCTTGTATCTAAATTAATATACAATTTTTTATTGTTGTTTATAATCATTGAAGATTGACTTATTTGTAGTATAGCAGTTTAGTCCAATTTTTTCTTAAATCTAATAACTGTTTTTTTTACTTTCAGGAATTAACATGAATAATGCACTTGTGGCATCAACTTCAGCAACACCATCATCCAAACTTGGTATGTTCCATTTATCTTATTCATTTTCAAGTTACAACAAAGATTAGAGATTATTAAGGAAATGATACAGTACCATAATTTAAAAACACTAAAATACAGACATTACTATTGTGTAATGTAATTGGCTGAAATCCAGAATTGGGTGTACACAATTTAACACTTACTGATTCACTAAACACTTCTAAACACGTTCCGTACTGTTTTAAACATTTTGCAACAGTCTACTAGCTTTCTTTACAATTTTTTACATTTATATATTTATGCTGGAGGGAAAATTTTCTATAGGATCGTAACAGGCCTTGGCCTAATACTTGGAAGGAAGAAGAAGAAGATATATTTACGTAAAACATGATCGTGGATAGATTACTTACTTGCTACTTCCCCTTCTCTGTCAACGTTGTTCCATCAACCACCCAAAAAACTCCAGAAGTTGCCAACATCATCAACCGAAAAACACTTTAAAAGCAGAACTTCCTTTCATAAGTTAGGAATCTTGTTTGAAGAGAATTGCAAAAACTGGTTGGAAAATGTATTAAAAGGTACGATACTATATGTAGACTTACAAATTATATTTAAAATATTAGATAGTATGTAACTAAATACACACATACAAATTCTTCTTCTTCTTCCTTCCAAGTATTAGGCCAAGGCCTGTTACGATCCTATAGAAAATTTCTGGGAAATTCTCGTATAAGACTTGAAAGCATAATAATAGTCCCTTCGATTGGTTGCTGGCCAAAGGAAGGCAAGACCAGTGATGGGGCTGCCATCTTATAGCCTCTGGTCAGGCTTTTCTGGAGAAGAAAAGAAAATAAAGGAAAGAAGAAATGGAAGAAAGGAATGACTCCCTAGCCCTCGGATGCCCTAATAGCGCTGGGGTCGAAAAACAAGAGTTAACCAAGAGAGGTTAGAAAATAAAATTAAAAGAGTGCAAAACACAAGTAAGTGGAAGAAATGTTTTGCTCAGCTTGGGCACCTTGTGGTCGCCATCCACATATCCCCTAGGTGAGGACCCCTGAGGGTACATACAAATTATATTTTAAAAAAAAACTTTGAACATATAAAACTGTATGTAGGTTATCAAACTATATAAAGACTTATATTTTTTAAAAAAATGAAAAGATTAGAAAAGACAAAACGGTATACGGGTTTGTAAATAATATTTAAAAAGAACTTACAAAATACAAAATTGTACAACTTTTATAAAACATGTGGTGAACACTTGTGGATTCTTTATTCATTTTTTGAAAACATGTTCTGGGAATTTGGTGTCAATGTTGGTCATACTGGTTTCACATATATATCCTGCCAACTGCTGGAGGTTACATTTATCTTTCCGGGGTTACATGATTCGCTAGCGGATGCACGCTGCGATTCTGTGGAATTTAGAAAAATTTGTTTACACCCTTTTCTGGGCCTTATCCATGTAATTACATGTAAGGAAGATAATAGTAGCAATCAACGTATTTTGGAACCTATGACCGTGTGGTTTCTAATCTGTGGCCTCTTTAAATATACATAGTATATCATTTACCAACAACAGCCCAAAGATCTATGAGGTTCTCTCATATATGTACTGTAATGCAGTAATGCATTTTTAAATATCACAATTTTGGAAATATTCATAAGATTTCTAAATTCAAGTAAACTGATCAAACATGAATTGACATGAATTCTATTATTTTAACGTTCAGTTTGACAAACTTTTGTGTCTGTCTTTGTTATTGCTATCACCAACTGTCAACATGTCTCTTTGGTTATCAGTATAGTTGCTTTATGTTCTAAAGTAATATTGAAATCAATAAGTCTATATAATTTTTATTAAATTTTACACTGAAATGTTCATTGTTGTTTATAATGATTGAGGTCTGGCTTGTTACTTCTGATGATTGAAGTTCAGTCAGCCCGCTTCTTTCTTAAATCTAATTACTTTATTACTTTCAGACATTTGCTTGAATTCCCCAGTGGAGGGAATGTTAACTATGGCATCAACTTCAGCAACACCTACTTCCAACCTTGGTATGTAACATTTCTTATATTTTTTTCCTAATAAGCTAAAACAAATAATAAAGATTAATATTTAAAGGAAGTGACACTATGAGGTTTCTTTTAATTAATAAGTTAAAATTAGGTGGAATTGAGAATAATACGAAGATGTATCGAAACTAGTTTTTTTGAGAAATCTACAATTATGAGGTTAGTTGTTAAATCTAACTAAATTCATTAATTAATAAAGACCTTTTATATTTGTAATTTTAATACGGCAATGTGTTTTTAAACATCACAAGTTTAGAAATATTGATGGAACAGTTTTATTTCCACTGAATTAAAACAATTTCATATTTAAGTTAGCATTCGAACACTCATATTCAAGTAAATTTAAAAAGAATTGATTTTATAATCCATCCATCCCTCCATCCATACTAATTCTGCCCAAGAGTAGGTCTTTCAATGCAGTCATAGCATTTTCATGCTATGCTTTGCTAGGGAATGATAGATTCCTATTACTTTCCACACCGGTGAAGGATGGTGATAATAATAAGGATGATAATGGTGGCCGGATGATTTTCGGGGACCGTCCGGCTCTAAGCTTCCTGACATTTCCCTTACAGGTGAGGAAAAACAAAAAGAAAAACCTCACCCAGGAGCCTGGCCAGACCAGGAATCGAACCTTGGGCCACTGCGTGAAAACGGACGCATGGCTACCTCTCTTTTGGAAGACAACAGCGGGGGGACGATTTTATAATAATGTCTGGAAATGTGAATGTAATTTTAGAATAACATATATAAAACCGAGTTATGTTGGCTTCAGAGATCACATATCCCCAACCCCCATTATTATGTTAAATACCATTTCTATATGAAATCCCTAGGTATTTTTAAAATTTTCCTTCTTCTGTATCATAACTTTCACTCTTAACATTGAGTTGTACAATGCCTTAATCATCTAAAGATTTGATGGCATTATATAGTACAAAACTGAATAGTAGAGGAGATAGTGCATCTCTGCTTTAACCCATTGTGAATTTGAAAAGTAGTTGTTTGCTTAACTGCACTTAGACTAACATTTCAGTAACATTACATGGCATATCAAAATGAATACCATCTAGCTGAGCAGATAATTGTTTTTTTTTGTACCTTTCCTATCATGTTGTATTACATTTTTTATGCATTTTATTTGTCCATTGTTGCACTGTAACTGTTTCCTAGGTAACTGTTTACCATGCATGACCTCATCAGCCGCAGCTATGTAGCTTACTATCAAATGTGGTTTGTTGACCTTCACGGGTCTTATTTTCTAGTCTGCAAATTTAAGATCAGTAATGATTATTTTAAAAATCATCGGAGAACATATTGTTTAAATAACTCACCTCATAGGATTCATGCTTCCATGATATCGCGATTTCAAACATAATCATGTTCATCGTCAGCCATAACTCCGACTGTTGAAATTCTTCGGCCGTCAACTATTCTATTGTCTCCATGTTCAGTGCTGCTATCTATGGTTGAATTTATGAACTTCGAAATCAATGTAATTTCGTTAGGGATATCAAAATTCATTGATCTATTTTTGTTTTTCTGAATAGAAAATAGAATAGTTGACGGCCAAAGAATTTCAACAGTCGGAGTTATGGCTGACGATGAACATGATTATGTTTGAAATCGCGATATCATGGAAGCATGAATCCTATGAGGTGAGTTATTTAAACAATATGTTCTCCGATGATTTTTAATGATTATACCTCATAATGTTTACTTCCCAACATTAATTAAATATAATGATTATTTTACTTCAGATTTTGGGTGGGAAAAAAAAAACACACACACAGTCCTACATTTGAATAAATACACTATTTTCAATTTTAATAACATTTCAGTAAGCTATTCATTTTTAAATTCACAGGTCATATTCATCCAAGACGAAGGCTATTTTCAACGCCATCCTCCTCACTTGTACAGAAAAGAAACACGAAGACAATGTCTGCTTTGAGAGCACAGGTGAGGAGGTTGCAACAAAAGGTAGTAAGCCTGGAAGAAGAAAGATTTGACCAAGTTGAAAGGGAAAAAGATTTGATGCTGAAACATTTAACACCACTGGCAAAAAAAATTGTACAAGCACAGATGCAAATGGGTAAAATTTCAAAGTATGGGCGTAGATGGAATGAGGAAATGAAAGATTTTGCATTGTCCTTATACTATCATGGCCCCAGATCATACCGTTTCTTACAAAAAATTTTACATCTACCCAGTGTCAAAACTCTTCAAAATTACCAGAGTAGAATTAACATGGAACCTGGTCTCTTGCAGCCTGTTTTGACAACTCTTCAATCTCTTGCTGCAGGACCTATGTCGAACAAGTCAGATAATGTATGTTCGCTTCTTATAGATGAGTTATCCATATCTAAGCACTTTGATTATGATCCAAAATCTGATCTAATCAAAGGGTTTGCTGATGATGGTATAGAGAGGAATCCTTCCAAACATGGGAACTCTTGCCTAGTGGCAATGGTAAAAGGTATAAAGAATGGATGGAAGCAGGTGATAGGGTACTGGATAACCCAAAATAGTATGACAGGTAGTAAACTACATGATATTATACTTCTTTGTATCACCGAACTGCAGAAAATTGGGTTTAATGTGAAGGTTCTGATATGTGATCAAGGTGCAAACAATCAAAGTTTGGCATCCAGATTGGGGATTACTGTAGAACATCCAAATTTTGTGGTTAATGGGCAGAAAATTCATTTTATGTATGATCCTCCACATCTTTTGAAGAATATTAGAAATAATTTACTTTCAAATGATATGGAGGTCATGGGGAATAAAGTGTCTTGGTTGCATATTAGAACTATATTTGATAGGGAAAGTGATCCTCTCAAGCTAAAATTGATACCTAAATTGACAAAAAATCATATGAATCCTGGACCTACTTTGAAGATGAAGGTTTAAATTGGCAGCACAGGTACTTTCCTACTCTGTACATACAGCAATCCATGCATATGTTGCAACGGGAATTTTACCGAACAATGCGATCCATACTGCCACCTTCATTGAAAAAAATGGACAAGCTGTTTGACACTTTCAATAGCTTGAAAATTACACCAGGTACATTTAAATATAGATTCGCGATGGGTTCGAACTCGATTCATTCAAAATTTCTCGAAGAATTATTGGTAGAAATGGACACCTGGAGGTATATAACAACATGTCAACCAGCTTGTCTTCGAGGTTGGAAAATTAGTATTCGGAGCTTGCTTAATATCTTTAATGAGCTCAGTTCTGAGTATGATATTCCTAAATTAAGGACTCGCTATCTTAGTCAGGATGCATTGGAGAATACATTTTCAATCATTCGTCAACAGCATGGTTGTAATGATCATCCATCTCTCCAACAGCTAGAAAATGGTCTTCGACACATTCTCATTTCATCACTTTCCAAGTTATCGCAAAACAGTAACTGTGAAAGTGATATGGAGTATGTGTTGATGAAGTTGGACAGCATTGTGCTTCCTGACAAAGATATTGTGGAGACTGTTGAAAATAATAGTACTCCACTTAATGGTGTTATGGAAGAAATAGTTGACACTGGGGATATTTAGAATGATAATGCAGTGTACTACGTAGCTGGGTACATCTGTAATAGATTTCTCAGGAAGCATAATTGCAATAACTGCAAAAAAGTTCTCACTCTTGAAGATGAAAGATCTCTGAATGAAAAGTACCAAATTTTTAGTTATTTTAAAGCTTTCGATGATGATTTTGGAAATTTAACTTTACCTAGGCCAAAAGTTTTCGATCAGTTCAAAGTGTGGGAAACTTTGTTTTGCAGGCATTTCGAAGGAAATTGCCATAGGAAAAGGTTGAAAAATGTGTTAAAGCAACTTGTATTCCATGGCAGTTATTTTTCCCTTTGTTGTCAGGAAAAATTTGAGTCTTTGTTTGATATCTACCTAGACTGCAGAATAAAGTGGTCTGCTAGATTTTTAAATAAAATGTCTCAGTTTGGTCCTGATTTCAAGAGAAGACTTCGAGCATTGAAAGATAATTAAAACCATTGCACTGTGCTATTATGTATAAAGCCAAGATTCAAGCATTCATTTTTAATTCTTTCTTTTATTAACTGTTCATAACAGTATATTTTTTGTCTATATATTTCAGCAGAGACCAAGTACTGGTGGTGTATCCTTAAGTCAGTTTCTTTATTAGTGGATGGTGTTCTAACATCATGATACAAACACTGTATACGTATGTAGTACATGTACATTTTTTAAAGTAATTCATTTATCAAAAATACATTTAATGAAATTAATAACCAAAACAATAATTTAAAATGTTAATGGTATTTATATGTATTGAAGTAGACTGATTATTATTGACTGAATTTTTTTTTCATTGACTAATGGTTCAGAATATTACATTGATTTTCCTGTTAATTTTTGTATAAGATTTTTTATCTGCCAAAATCTAATTGGGCACCTCATCATTCTGCAGGACCATTTTGCGCAGCTCAAGTGTGTTGTTGTGATTGTCCAAGTATTACCCAAGTCTATGACCTTTATTCATCTTTGTGATATGCGGCTTATTATACCGCTGCTCTTCCGAAATGACTCAGTTGTAAAGCCTGTGTTCATAATGTTCCTATGGAAACAAACATTCCTGTTGCTGATTGAAATTCCTATCTGATGGTAGCCATTGATTGTGCTCTGTTCTTTGTAATTTGAGTCCTGTGATGTCTATTGGTCAGACTTTCTAGTTGCCCAGTACATTACCATTGAGAGAATGTCCTTCAATTGTCTAATTATCCAGGATAAATCCTGCTGTTGATTGGATATATTTAATTTGGTGGCCATAATCCAGCTAGACAGCCCACAATTCTTAATGACCACATTAATCAAAATCGACCTACATACAAAATTAACAATTATGGGTACCAAATTATATTTTGGTAGATAGTGTACATTATCTTGGTTAAATCTTCAAATACTGTTATGTGTTATAGTAAAATAATATTTTAAATATTCACACAGAAATAATGAAATGCAGGTTGTATCTTCTCTATACCTATTGTGCTGAAGAACCCAGGCCTATAATGCAAGCTTGCACCCGTTGCACTGATTTGTACTAATGTATGACTAACCTTTGTTAATCTTAGTTAATGCACCTGGCTATTGTAGAATAATCAGATCTGATTATCGCTGTTGTTGTTACTATTATTACTACTACTCATAATAAGCTATTGCATTGTCCATACAAACATGTAATTACTCACAATGGTTGTACTTGTCTATGTGCTTACAACAACAATGAGAAAATGAATGGTGCAAACCTGCAGGGAATAGCATAATTACCCTTCTCGTATGGTATCATGTGATTATGAACCTGTCACAGGATATGCAGTTACACCAACCTTTCAAAGAATACTATAATTTTACTGTAGTAAGATTGGGGTTTCGAACCCAGGACCTATAGTTTTATACACTAATCCTCTACTACTGAGTTATTCTAGACTTCAATCTAAACACAAGTGTTTCTCATATGTATTCAATTCCTAAGTACCAGAGACTGAAAAGTTGTTCGACATATATTCTAGCAGCGTCTTATTTAGAAGACTTTTATGGGAATTTTACATTGCTAAATGCCAGTATAACTATTTTTGATGTATTTATTTATGAAAATAAATATGTTAAATTGAACATGGTGTGTGAATGACCGTTACATTTCAGCCATCAGTAATTGCAGTCCTTTGTGAACCTAGGTCCTGATTTCACTAATTTTGAAAGTTTTGTTATTTTGGTAGGACCCTTTTACTTGACTCCATACTGACTCGATAGGGTTTAACATGAAGTGATGAGGAGGAAGCCTTAGCATTGTGTGGTCACTATACTCCACCAAAGCATTTCAAACTTATACATTTTGTGGATGTTCAAATTTTACTTTATATTTGATATCGTTTGTATCCTTCCATTTTATTATGCCATTTTCAAGCACTCATGGTTTGTGAGTGGAAATGAGTAAACCAATTTTTTTTTGATTCGTTAAAAAATATCTGGAAGGCGGGGTTCTGTTGCCCCAATGACGATGATAGTGATGTGCCAGGAGAGTGCTTAGTCTGGGATGAATATGAATGATGATGATGATGATGATTGTGATGGCCATATAATGTTTAATATTAAGACAGGATACAGTTAAGTCTCATAGACTGTGATGGGCAGGACATATGTCACAAATGTGAAATGAAATACGTGCATGGTAGCTTCTTGTAGGAAAACCAGAAGGACACAGTTGGTAGACCAAGAATGAGGTGGGAGATTAACATTAACTATGATTATTTATAGATTCGTGTGTTAATTTATCATTTGTAGCCATTTCATATTGATGTCAGAATCCTGGTCAGAAGGTAAGTAATGTAGATATTAAAATATGTACATCATTCCATATAAAAAATATATGCATATATAAAGAAAACACTAATGTCTATATATCATTCGCAACAATCAATATGATTTGAGGGAAGTAGACTATACAGGAAATGATTGGAAAACATTAGTGCATGATAGGGGTGTATGGAGAGCTTATGTCCATGCGGTCATGAAGCTACAGGTTCGACAGTGCCAGTGAGTTATTTATTTTATTTCAGGATTGTTTCTGTTATTTACACAGGTATCCTCAACCAAAATATACAATTTGTTGTATCTAAAGGCTATATATTTTGGTTTTTTTAGCAGAAGTTTTTTTTTTCTGGAGTCTACCATATATCAGTTGCATTCACTGCAGTTAAGAGTCTGATCCACCCTTTATTGCCTCATCTGCCGTCTGAAACATGCAGACAGGATTATTGCATAGCTGCAATAGTTTTATAAGTTGCATATATGTAGGGCTTCTTTATGCCTCCTTTGAACATGAAAAATTTTGACATAGATGTCTAACTGGAAGTTAAGATTTTAATTTGTGATAAAGTGAACTTTTATAATGGATTTTATATGATATCTATTTCTATAATTTAAGAAGGTCCTTGGTCTAACAGGCAGCCTCACATCCACATGTTTGTAAGATGTGGATGATCAACCGGCCATTATAAAGGTGACATGTTAACAACATGTCAGGTTCGCCAGCTGTTATAGCTGGTTTAATATATTACATATTTGCATTTGAGTAATTACTGTGGAAATATAACCTTGCCCTATAGTAGAAATAAGAATAAAGTGAGTCATTGTTAAATTGTATTTTTTTATCTGAACACCACTGTTTAATCTCGGTTTTTACCAAGAAGTTGGTGTTTATTTTAAGGTTAGTTGAGTGATCAAGGTTAGTTGAATGAACTTTAAGGTTTCACAAGTAACTACCATTTATTTCTTCACTTGCCTTAGTAGTGACATGGGTGAGCTTGATAAGCCCACAATTCCGTTCAGTGGTAACCTCTCCTCAGTGGTTTACTTATTACAATGTAGTTCTTATTCTAAATTTGTGAATGAATTATATACTAGGGTATTCAATAAATAATGGCATCTGCAGCACCATTTCTGGATATCTCTTATAACTGATTGATCTAGAGCTTTCTAATGAGATTTCTGATTATCAATTCTTGATGTCTTTTGATCTTTGAGAACAAGTTATAGTCACAAGGGTTCATGTCAGATGAATTTGGTGGATGTTCAAATACTTCCCTATTCTGCCTCCTAAACAAATTCTAATGAACAAATTTTTAGGGTGGTATTACTTGTTAAGTGTGAGAAAGTCAACATTCACAAAATATTGCTATTTCGAGACTTTCGATATTACAAATTTCTACAACTGTGACTGCTGCTGAACAACAAACTACGAGATTACATTATATAATCGCTAATTTACAACAGTGTTACCATTAACTTATTTTCAGTCTGTTATACATCTGCCCTCAATATTAATGTTGATTTGTTCTTGAACATGTTTCGATTATGATATAATCAACATTAATATTGAGGTAAGATGTAAAACAGACTGAAAATAATTTAACTAAAATAACCTCAAAATGTTACTTCCTAAAATAAAATAAAATATCAGTGTTAGCGTTACTTATTGAATGCCGTAGTATTGTCAATTTCCAAATGTAGCCCAATATTGTAAACTACACAATTATTCTTTTTTGTAAAAACTGTATGAAAGAAGCAAAAGCTAAATTTTATAAAGCTGTAGTTTACGTCACATTCCATTCAACTTTTGTGCACTGCTGAAGACCTATCCTATTACTGACTCCAAAATCATGTTTATGTGCCCTTTCAGCAAATTTAAGCATATAATTGGTTGTGTGACTACCTCGTGGTTTTTTTTTTTGCTTTGACATTGCTGCTATTATTGTAAAAGGAACGTGCAAATTAGCATATAATTGGTTGTGTGACTACCTTGTGTTTTTTTTGCTTTGACATTGCTGCTTTATTGTAAAAGGAACGTGCAAATAATTTAATAATGTACTTTGATTTAGGACAGTAGTTTATTAATAATAAACATTGTATGTAATATATATTGTATAAAATACGTATGTGAAAATAATCCTATCTAAAGAGCTCATAATACACGTTTTTAATAAAATAAATGTTTATATAAAATGAATTAACATGTTTTATTTATTCCTTTCTTCCTTTCTATTGAAAAAAAAATTCCTGAGGTCATAGAGGCTGGTTATAAATAGTTCCATATTTATCCACTAGATGGCGTATAATTCATAATTTTGCTACCAGGTGGCGCTGAATTTCATATTAGTACCAAAAAAAAGAACCGAAAAAATTTAGGTGTCGTTAGTTGTATTACACTAGCGCCGCCTGTGGCATGTACGCGCAACTCGTCCACTTTCTTCTCTGGTACTCTGTGACTGGTGCCTACTTACACTCAGCCATCACTGCTTAACTCTCAATCAGATCCTGCTGATCATCAATAGACTCTTTGTTTATCTGTTCATTGCCAGGAGCTGTACTATGGTATCACCTGAAAGAGTCCACAGCCACTGTTGCCGTGAAGCTCTGGTACCCTCATAGTCCTGTTACAGTACTCACCTGGTACCGGACATTCCCCAACACCTTAGAAACACAGTGTTACTTCCTTCAAATATTAAAATCAGCCATACTTGTTCAGTAACTTGCAATTTATCCCTTTTTTGCCAAAATACGTGTTTGCCAATCGCTATCACATCAGATCACCTACCTTGTATTTGGTTACTTTTGCACCTCCAGTCGTAGCAAGATTAGCCAACATGTTTTTCTGCTGGGATTCATACAGTAGTTGATGAAATGGTAATGGTATCCCACTACAGGCCTCAGGAGGCCCTTGGGGTAGTGGGACTTTTCTGGACAATCAGCACTTGATGTCAACTGGGTTGTCAGCCCTCAATGACGGCCGTCTTTATCCCAGAATAAGCGTCTGGTAGTACTCATTTTCGTTAGAGGCTGAGTCGATCTCAGGGTCATGGTGCCGCCAGAAGGTTTGGGTCAGTTTAAAAATCTTGACCCCACCGGGACTCGAACCCGCGACCTTCCAGCTTGTAGTGCAGTGCCTTAACCACTACGCTATGGTGTGCATGAAATGCTATCATTATTTCGTGGAAGGTGTCCATTCAATGTGCAGGTGTAAGAAAGAAAAATACCACAAAATTAGTAAAACAATAATTTGTGTCACAGGTATACTTGTGGGAGGCATAGCAAGATAACAGTGATTTGTTCAAAATGTGAATAGAGTTCTGAGGAGAGTGATGAGTGACACATACTCAGGCATTTTACCATCAATAATTAGATTTGGGTTTTGTCCTGAATTTATTGTTTCTACAAGTTTCAATAATTAATTTGCACAAATTTTCTACTTACATTAAGACGTAAACTACTATATCAGCCTAAATATGTAATGTGATCAACAAAAAAATGTAAAACTGAGTTAAATATTACATAAATCCACTGCTGTGGTCTCGAGATAGCGTGCTGCCTTGTCACGCAGCAGGCCCGGGTTCGATCCCCGGTCGGGGCAGTTTTTCTGGGTGTGGTTTTTATCAGGGTTTTTCCTCACCTGTAACTGTAAGGCCCAAACAGTCCCCGAAATCATATGGCCATCATCATCATCCTTATCATTATCATCATCATCCTTCACCGGTGTGGAAAGCAACGGGAAGCTATCACACCTACAATTCCCTAGTAAAGCTGCAAGCATAGCATGAAAATGCTATGATTGCAGTGAAGGACCTGCCTTTGGGCAGAATTACTATGGATGGATGGATATTACATAAATAAGCATGACATTCTATATCATTTAATTTTAAAACAAATATGTTAAAATGTGTTCAAAAAATTACTCATATGCTTTGTTTTAAATGGTGGTCATAAAGTATCCCCCCCCCGTTGGTAGTATAAGTTCTGTAATATGTGTTGGGATTGCTAGGGTTGACACAGTAGTTCATACCCCATGTAATTCCCCTCACTTTCTCCTCCCATTGGGTTTCACAGTCTGTGTTGGCACCAATTGCGTTATTCTGTTTTTCTACCTGACCATTTGACAGAATTGTTGCTATAGCAAATGAGAACATGCCGTTCCACCAGAAACTCAGGAAATGCCTTGCTGGTGAACCTCAGTTCCTGATCGGAGAGCAGTCGTCTTGAATATCCAAACTCGCCAAATATCTCCCTCAGTTTCTCAATGGCTTCAGCCGAATGAAGTGTCCGGGTAGCCTTCCCCCATGTGAACTTAGTGAAGGAGTCCACCGCCATCAGCACACAGTTGTTGACCTTCAAACTCCTTGCAAAAGCACCAAGGTGATCCACATACACATGCCAAAGGGTACAGAAGGTTTCTTGATGGAATGTAGAATGCCTTCCAGCTGTCCATGATCACAGAGCACTCGAATAGAGAGAAAACTGAGTACAGTGACATCTAAAAAAAATTTCGGTCCTTTTCAATGAATTACAATGAGCAAACTGCAATTGTTTCATAGTAACAGAATATGTAACTAAATAAAACAAATGCAAGGCACATGGCGTGTTCACTCGCAATTATGGGAAATTAGCCATTTAGTAAATTTAAAATTTTAACTGCTATCCTTCCGTTCTATGTAGAGGGTACTGTAAAAGTTATATATTATCGAAAGTTAGAACCATCACTTAGATTTTATTTTACTCTAATTTGTAAGTAAATTTAAGCTTGTTTACGTTTTTAATGTGAATCTATTTTCAAAGATAAACCTACTAGAAGTGATAACATTCTAAGATTTGTTAGGTTAGGAAGAGTGATGTTAGTGTACAGCCATTTCTAATAAACATTTTGAAAATGTGACTTTATAATGGATTTCAGATGTACGACATGGCTAAGGTTCTTTAATAAATACTGTATAAAATATGTATGTGAGAATAAAGGGGTAGGCCAATTGTACATAATTGCTCATAATACACGTTTTTAAATTTTAATAAATGAAAATAAATTAACATGTTTTCTTTATTTCCATTCTTCCCTTCTGTTAAAATTAAAGAAAATCTTTAGATCTGAGAGGCTGGGTACAAATAATTCCTTAATTTAAGATTAATTAATATGTTATTTATTCCTATAAAAGTTCAATTCCATGATTATTCACCAGATGGTGTTAATATAATTATAATTCATAATTTTACCACCAGACGGTGCTGAATTTCATATTAGTACCAGAAAAAATAAAAAAAGTTTAGATTTTGTGTTATTCTACACTAGCGCCGCTTGTGGCATGTACGCGAAACTTGTCCACTTTCTTCTCTGGTACTCTGTGGTCTATGATTACCATTGCTGAATGCACAATTCAAACATGCCTCTACATGACGATTTTTATTATTAATTTAACACTTCTCATAGAAGGATAAATTATATTTGAAGAGAAAAATTTTCGCCTAGACCGGGACTCGAACCCGGGACCCTTGGCTTTCCGGGCCAAGTGCTCTACCAACTGAGCTACCGAGGCGAGTTACGATCTAGACGCAAATTTTTCTCTTATGTACGTTGTAATTCCCTAGCGCCAAATGCTTGAAACCATAGCTTCTATCTTTGCAAATGGTGGCTTCTTAGTTAAGAAGACATTTATTGGGAATTTAACACTACTTTATAGCCAGTAGGGCTTCTATTGACGATTTTTATTATTAATTTAACACTTCTCATAGAAGGATAAATTATATTTGAAGAGAAAAATTTTCGCCTAGACCGGGACTCGAACCCGGGACCCTTGGCTTTCCGGGCCAAGTGCTCTACCAACTGAGCTACCGAGGCGAGTTACGATCTAGACGCAAATTTTTCTCTTATGTACGTTGTAATTCCCTAGCGCCAAATGCTTGAAACCATAGCTTCTATCTTTGCAAATGGTGGCTTCTTAGTTAAGAAGACATTTATTGGGAATTTAACACTACTTTATAGCCAGTAGGGCTTCTATTGACGATTTTTATTATTAATTTAACACTTCTCATAGAAGGATAAATTATATTTGAAGAGAAAAATTTTCGCCTAGACCGGGACTCGAACCCGGGACCCTTGGCTTTCCGGGCCAAGTGCTCTACCAACTGAGCTACCGAGGCGAGTTACGATCTAGACGCAAATTTTCTCTTATGTACGTTGTAATTCCCTAGCGCCAAATGCTTGAAACCATAGCTTCTATCTTTGCAAATGGTGGCTTCTTAGTTAAGAAGACATTTATTGGGAATTTAACACTACTTTATAGCCAGTAGGGCTTCTATTGACGATTTTTATTATTAATTTAACACTTCTCATAGAAGGATAAATTATATTTGAAGAGAAAAATTTTCGCCTAGACCGGGACTCGAACCCGGGACCCTTGGCTTTCCGGGCCAAGTGCTCTACCAACTGAGCTACCGAGCGCGAGTTACGATCTAGACGCAAATTTTTCTCTTATGTACGTTGTAATTCCCTAGCGCCAAATGCTTGAAACCATAGCTTCTATCTTTGCAAATGGTGGCTTCTTAGTTAAGAAGACATTTATTGGGAATTTAACACTACTTTATAGCCAGTAGGGCTTCTATTGACGATTTTTATTATTAATTTAACACTTCTCATAGAAGGATAAATTATATTTGAAGAGAAAAATTTTCGCCTAGACCGGGACTCGAACCCGGGACCCTAGGCTTTCCGGGCCAAGTGCTCTACCAACTGAGCTACCGAGGCGAGTTACGATCTAGACGCAAATTTTTCTCTTATGTACGTTGTAATTCCCTAGCGCCAAATGCTTGAAACCATAGCTTCTATCTTTGCAAATGGTGGCTTCTTAGTTAAGAAGACATTTATTGGGAATTTAACACTACTTTATAGCCAGTAGGGCTTCTATTGACGATTTTTATTATTAATTCTAGGCGAAAATTTTTCTCTTCAAATATAATTTATCCTTCTATGAGAAGTGTTAAATTAATAATAAAAATCGTCAATAGAAGCCCTACTGGCTATAAAGTAGTGTTAAATTCCCAATAAATGTCTTCTTAACTAAGAAGCCACCATTTGCAAAGATAGAAGCTATGGTTTCAAGCATTTGGCGCTAGGGAATTACAACGTACATAAGAGAAAAATTTGCGTCTAGATCGTAACTCGCCTCGGTAGCTCAGTTGGTAGAGCACTTGGCCCGGAAAGCCAAGGGTCCCGGGTTCGAGTCCCGGTCTAGGCGAAAAAAATTTTTCTCTTCAAATATAATTTATCCTTCTATGAGAAGTGTTAAATTAATAATAAAAATCGTCAATAGAAGCCCTACTGGCTATAAAGTAGTGTTAAATTCCCAATAAATGTCTTCTTAACTAAGAAGCCACCATTTGCAAAGATAGAAGCTATGGTTTCAAGCATTTGGCGCTAGGGAATTACAACGTACATAAGAGAAAAATTTGCGTCTAGATCGTAACTCGCCTCGGTAGCTCAGTTGGTAGAGCACTTGGCCCGGAAAGCCAAGGGTCCCGGGTTCGAGTCCCGGTCTAGGCGAAAATTTTCTCTTCAAATATAATTTATCCTTCTATGAGAAGTGTTAAATTAATAATAAAAATCGTCAATAGAAGCCCTACTGGCTATAAAGTAGTGTTAAATTCCCAATAAATGTCTTCTTAACTAAGAAGCCACCATTTGCAAAGATAGAAGCTATGGTTTCAAGCATTTGGCGCTAGGGAATTACAACGTACATAAGAGAAAAATTTGCGTCTAGATCGTAACTCGCCTCGGTAGCTCAGTTGGTAGAGCACTTGGCCCGGAAAGCCAAGGGTCCCGGGTTCGAGTCCCGGTCTAGGCGAAAATTTTTCTCTTCAAATATAATTTATCCTTCTATGAGAAGTGTTAAATTAATAATAAAAATCGTCAATAGAAGCCCTACTGGCTATAAAGTAGTGTTAAATTCCCAATAAATGTCTTCTTAACTAAGAAGCCACCATTTGCAAAGATAGAAGCTATGGTTTCAAGCATTTGGCGCTAGGGAATTACAACGTACATAAGAGAAAAATTTGCGTCTAGATCGTAACTCGCCTCGGTAGCTCAGTTGGTAGAGCACTTGGCCCGGAAAGCCAAGGGTCCCGGGTTCGAGTCCCGGTCTAGGCGAAAATTTTTCTCTTCAAATATAATGCCTCTACATATTTATGTACAAAACATCCCATCCCGGAAACCAATATGTCTCATTGAAGAACTTAAGCGTCTCTCATATCCTGAGTGACCAGCCTCATCATGATGCTTACACACTAGGTTCCATCGCTGGCATGTACAGCCTTTCCCCACCTAGGTCTTTCGATATAGTCTGTCATCTTGCACCACATAATCTGCTTTGAGGCTTTTGTCTGCTGTATTCTGTGACTCACTTGTGCCTTGTCATCCTGCAACTACCAGTCAAGAACCAATCACCGTGAGGCAAACTTACCAGATTCACACTGGGTTACTGCTCAATGCATCCATCCATATGCTGCATTCTGGCTTCAGAGCAATACTCCAACTACATGTTGCATTCCTGCAAATCCATCCACTGCCGGGGCACTTGTGGCACCAGATCCCTTTTCAGCATGGTTGCATGTACCACAGAACAATCCGTGACAGCCCTAAAATCAATACCCGCCAGGTAAACTCGGAAATGTTTAACCGTTTCCACCAATGTCATTGTCTCCAGTTCATGACTGTGATATGCCTGCTCTGCTGTAATACTATACGGATTTCAGTTTGTCATTCTTCTGCCTCTGCAATAACATCCCACCAGCCCCAGCTTACAGGCATCAGTGTGCACCTCTGTCTCTGCCTCACTCATACAGAGCCAAGACTGACCTGTCCACTAAAGATGGTTTGTCTTCAAAATGCTCCTACCTGGTCATCATTCCGTGTGAGGTCTGTCAGTGGTCTGGCTAAGACTGCATAGTTTCAAATAAACTTCCAAAAATAGCCCACCAACCCCAGAAACTGCCTTATACCATGTACATTCTTGAGGACTGGAACTCACTCACCGCCTGCATCTTCCTCCTTCCTGGCCTCAGCCCTGATCTTATGACCAATCGGTACTTCAGGAAAGAACACTTCAATAAATTCAGCTTCAGTCCTATCTCGGCCACAATCTCTAGCACTCTCTCCAGAAGTACTAGTCAGGTTCCACCGCTGTGGATGAGACCAAGAGATTGTCCATGTAGGCAAGAACAGCATAGTACCCAGTCCATTCAGCATTTTGTTGATCATCCACTGGAATATTGCTTTGAAATTTGCCAACCCAAAGGGGACCTTCAGATATTCATAGTGGCCATCAGGGGTAACACAAGCTGTTCTCTTGAACTGAGTCTGGATGCTTTAGGACTTTGTGATAACCCTGCGCCTGATCCAGAGTTTTGAAGCAGTACTTCCCTGTCAGCTTAGCCAGGTGATTGCTCACTAGAGGCATTAAAAACTGTCCTTCATTGTAACCCAGTTGAGTTCCCTTAAGTCGCAGCCATCAGAACTTCACTTTTTTTTTTTTTTTGGAATTTGAAGTATGGGGCTCGCATACTCAGATTCACAAATAACCCCGCTTGCCAACAGCTTTCACACTTTCTCCCTTTCTGTAAAAGAAAGCCTGTAAGAGCAATGATATACTGGCTTGTCTGAAGTTAGCTGAATCTTCATCTCGCCTCAATGTGTCAGCCTGAGATCATTGTCGCCAGTCGAGAAGTAAGTTGCCTTCCACTGTAGAAAGTTAACCAGCAGCATTCTTTCTTCTCCACTGCCTATATCAATAATAGAGAACTCCAACTCAGTATCACCCTGGTTAACTGCCCATGCTCGATTTACTTGTGATGTCTGACGAGTATCACAATGAGCTCTTGTCAACACACAAATCAGCCTTCCAGAACAGGGGCTTCTGACCAAGATTACATATCTCCTCACCTGCTATTATTATCATGTTTGGAACTGCAATCCAGGTACCCCATTTCTCATGACTCCAGCTCCCCACAAAAACCTCTGTGCTAGGGTCTGCACCTACTACCCTGACATTAACCATGGTAGCTGAACCTGGAGCCAAGAAAATATATGAACATACTCTTATCTGTTATCTACCTGAGCCACTCACCAGGGCTTCCATGCCTAACTCGCTCATGTGAACAATAGACTTCGGATGAGGCAAAGTGGCCTTTCCTCCAGACACAACCAGTGCCACATCACCATGTAGTGCCAGCTGTCCTAAAAGCAAGTCCACACCTGTCAGACCACTGGCAATCATAACGGCTTCAACTGTGAGTCAAATCTTATCTACTCTAATATTTAGCATGACCTCACCTGCACAAAATATCGTAACGCCTCCAAAACCTGTGATGTTGGACGCATCTCTCCCTCAGCTGTCTGCTGAGAACACTGGACTGTAGCAATGTTATACTCACTGCCTGTATATATGTAGATAGTGATGCACTTCTTATCCCTATTCCATGCAATCTTCCTATAGATGTTACTACTATTACTGTCTACAAGTCTTACCATAGCTGTGTGATCCCGGGATTTTTCTGCTGCTCGAGTTGGGCAAATTGACCACAAGTGGCTTGCCACACTACTGACATCAATCTTGCCTTGGGACAGTTACAGCTCAGATAGGTCTCCCACTCCTGGCAATTGAAGCAACGGATCTAATGCTTCACTGCACCGCTTGCTCCTTGCTTGCTGTTCCCACGAGCTCGCTTTCTGTGATCTCCAGGCCCTCTCTCCAATTCTCGCCTCGGGAGCTTGATGGATGGGACTGACTGCTCATCTGATAGCGTCCATCCTCCCAAGAAACCCGGAGTACAGATCGCCTGGAGTCATGCATTTGCCTGTAGGTTGAAGTCAAGTGGAATATCCTTGATTATGCAGGAGATTGCCTTCTCTCCAATAATCCTGCACCTTTTGCAAAATGCCAGCTTGACATGATAATATTTAGTCATTGATTCACCTGGCAGCTTACGCCTTGCTACCAACTCCTCCAATGTCTCAGCAGAATCATGCTGATATGGAAAAGCACGACATACTCTCCCCAAGAGAGTGTCATAGTCAATGAGGCAATAGAACCAGGTCCTCACAGCCCTACGGAGTATTCCCTGCATATAACACAACCTCTCATACTTGAACCATCCATGGACTTGACCTAGTTGATCGATCTTGTGGAGCCAGCAATCTACTCTGCAATCCCCTGCTCAAGCCATCCTTAAGTTGCTGGTCACGGTTGCGCTAGAGACACATTTGCCGCCACAACACCCGCTATGGCTGGCATGAGAGTACCCCCCGGGTGTCTTCTTAGTGATGTCCTCTCTGACGCCTCCAATCTTAAGGGAAACACCCGCATGGTAGAAGATGCGAGTTGCCTGCTCTTCCTCTGCCGACTGAATTGTCTTAGTCAAGTGCCCTTGGCTAAGCAGTTGGGCCACCGCCAGTTGTAATGGGTCCCCTGGGCTGCCTAAGTCACCTGTCCAGAGGTTCCCACCGACTCATCAATACCGAACACTAGGGCTCTATGTTTGCGTACATGACTGCTCGCCGGCACCACATCATCAATCCTAGGATCGAGTGCAAATTCATTTTCCAGGTCACCATCCACGCTGGACCCGGAAAGTGAAGCCAGCTCGTTAGCTGAACAATCGTCCTGCAGTTTCATATCATAATTCAGCATGAATCCTCGCTGCACATGGTTCCCACAATTTTTTTCATAAAAAAAATACAATAGCCACAAGCAGATTTTCATATTTTCCTTTTGGAGTATACCCCACTTCTGAATTATTAACAATGTATTTTATTATGTAAAATCACAATATTCACTGCTCTTGAAATCACGTCTGCCTATGTACCATGCCAAAACCAGAATGATGTCACCGACATAGAGAACTGAAGTCCCCGATGGCTACCCTTTACCAACCACTTCCTCCAATGTTTCCAACCTCCTCTCCTGCCACCTGGTGGGCAGATTCCTGCACTTACTGGGATCCAGCATGCCATCTGTTGGCAAGCCACACATACTAGCTGGAGTCCCAGTGCTGCTCCCTGGTGCCTGCTAACAGAACTCCTTACGATATCTTCCATAGTTTTCAGTCCAAGGATATTCTTCATTATATTTAATTAATGTTGGGAAGTAAACATTATGAGGTATAATCATTAAAATTCATCGGAGAACATATTGTTTAAACAACTCACCTCATAGGATTCATGCTTCCATGATATCGCGATTTCAAACATAGTCATGTTCATCATCAGCCATAACTCCGACTGACGAAATTCTTCGGCCGTCAACTATTCTATTGTCGCCATCTTCAGTGCTGCCATCTATGGTTGAATTTATGAACTTCGAAATCAATGTAATTTCATTAGGGATATCAAAATTCATTGATCTATTTTTGTTTTTCTGAATGTATATTTTTTCCCAAACTGTCAATTCCAAAGGTTTCTCTACTTGTTTTAAAAGTTTAGCTTCTCTTTCAATTTTATGATGTTCTAATAAACTATGTGCAGCAATTGCAGATTTTTCAATTTCACAATTTTTAATATTTCTGAAATGTTCTTTTGTCCGAATTTCCAAATTCCTTTTTGTTTTTCCTATATAAACTTTATTGCAATCTTCACAATTTATTTGATAAATTCCAGATTTCTTACTGTCTGGAACATTAACTTTTTTAATAAAAAATAAAGAGAAATTGGAAGAGAAGCTAAACTTTTAAAACAAGTAGAGAAACCTTTGGAATTGACAGTTTGGGAAAAAATATACATTCAGAAAAACAAAAATAGATCATGAATTTTGATATCCCTAACGAAATTACATTGATTTCGAAGTTCATAAATTCAACCATAGATGGCAGCACTGAAGATGGCGACAATAGAATAGTTGACGGCTGACGAATTTCGTCAGTCGGAGTTATGGCTGATGATGAACATGACTATGTTTGAAATCGCGATATCATGGAAGCATGAATCCTATGAGGTGAGTTGTTTAAACAATATGTTCTCCGATGAATTTTAATATTCTTCATTATTCATGTTCAAAAGAGACAAGTTCTCTAGAAAGGACTTTAAGCCATGGGTCCCAAGCGTGAAGATTTTTGTGCTCATAAAAGAACCTTAAGCCTAAATTACAGCCTCTGAGCAAAATTTAATCAGCCTTTTCCATCCAATAATTTAGTGCCTACTAGATGTCTCTTTGCGGCAATGTAACATCTGTAGGAAAATAAGCATTACAAAATTATGCTTAGTTATGTAATTCCCATTTAGGAACACCCTTATCCCCATGGCGGAACTTACGGGTATAGACTAAACTTGTTGAATATGTACTAAAGGGCTCACGCTATTAGAAGACGTATGCGATAAGCCAATCCCACTTCACTCTTAATGCACCGTTGTCAGATATCGCAAGAGGGATAGTCCAAGATCCGGCTACAAGATTACTACGTTCATCGAGTGTATGAACAAAATCTATTTTTTCATAAAATTGTGAATGACTTAATACATTTTTGCCGAGTTGCCTGTTAAAATTCGGCTGCCAGTATTTTTAATTACAATATAATCAGCCATCTTTATGACTGTTGAATTTCAGCCTACACTTTCATCTTCAAAGTTGCCATCTGGTGTTGATTTCAAGAACTTTGAGATCAAACTTGCTTGCCAGGAATTTCAAAATTCATCGATCTAAATTTGTCCTTTTGAATGTATATCTTTTCCCAAACTGTCAAATCCAAGGGGTTTGCCAAATGTTTCAAAAGTTATTTGAGAAATTGATCAAAGTTTTGAAGTTTGGAAAAAAGGTATACATTCAGAAAAAAATGGATTTCTGACAAAACAAAATTCTCATAAGATGGACTGAAATATCAAAGACTTGACACACACAATTGTTATTGATTTCTCTAGTATCCTGTTTTAATGGTCTAGATACACTTACAAGGGAACCATCAACCATTGCATGCTGAAACCTACCTTGATATTTCTCCTAGAGAAGCGTTGTGATGTACCAAGACAATGTCCAAAAAATTATATGCCTTTTTAACTGCAAGGCATCAAAATCCAGATCCAAAACTCTAATTTAAACTACAGGGAAATGGATAACCCTAACAACCTGCCCTAATGCCACATTTCATCTCGCTACATTCTATATGTGAAGAGAAAAATTATATGCTCAGACTGGAGTTTGAACCCAGGACCTTTCACACTCTAGGCAAATGATCTACCAAGTGAGCTATCTGAGAAACTCCAATCTAAATGCACATTTTTTCTCTTATATATACTGTTAATTTCTGCTATGAAGCCTTTGCTTCTATCTTGCAAATGGTGGCTCCTTTATTAAGAAGACATTTAATTGGAAATTTTACATTACATTATAAAGCCAGGTTTTTCTCGGGGTTTCACCCGTATTCCCCTGCCACAAATTTAATTCCACCATTTCTTCGTACTATCTCATTAATTTCATTCTTCCACCCCTGTGACGGTGCATCAGGAGTGGTCAGCTGGCACCCTTGTAGTTCACAGACCTCTATAAATATAGGACTTCACCTCATCTCATTCCTCGACTCGACCTTGAGTTAGACATGAGTTGAGGATATTTATTTATTTTTTATAAAGCAAATATGGCTTCTTTCAATGTTTTTATTATTCATTTCATATATTTCAATGATGGATAAATTATATTTGAAGAGAAAAATTATATGCTCAGACTGGGGTTTGAACACCAGATCTTTCGCACACTAGGCAACACCAGATCTTTCGCACACTAGGCAAATGCTCTACCAAGTGAGCTATCTGAGAAACTCCAATTTAAATGCAATTTTTTTCTATTGTAAACGCTGTTAATTCTTGCTATATTCTGTTTTACTCATGAAGGGAGCCTATTTGCTTCACACATTGGCTTGCCAATACTGGATTCAGGCTTCAATTTCTGTGCCTTGCAGTTAAAAATGGCAGATAACTTTTTTTGGACACGGCGTTAGTACATCACAATGTTTCTTTGGAAGAAAATTCAAGGTAGGTTTCAGCATGCAGTTGTTGTCAGTTTCTTTGTTAGATTTAAAACATACTCCATAAACCGGATTTGTTTATATAATAGAGACAAATTGAACTTTACAAAACTTCTTCTGGATTTTTAAAATGTTGTTCGTTTTAGAAGGAGTTATGCTACAAACCATGCAGTTGCTTGAAGAGGTTGTATTTGTTACAATTTGGGAAACCTCCAACACATCATTCTAAAGTAATTGATGGTGAACTGTTCCATTTAAATATACTGATACTATGGTTTTATATAGTTGTTAACCAATATGATTGGCAGTGGTCGACAGTTCCCTTGTTAGATTTAATGGATGATGTGGAAGATAACTTGAACAGAATAAATGTTAGGAGATAGAAATTTAATGCATTTCCAAGGGAGGAATGGACTTTACTAGGGTCTTTCATAGTAATTCCATACAGTAAGTAGTAGTAGTAGTAACATGTAAATTAATATTTTTTTTTATATTTGAAGAGAAAAATTATATGCACAGACTGGGGTTTTAACCCAAGACCTGTGGCTATCTGGGCCAATGTTCTATCATTGAGCTACATGAGAAGTCCAATCTCAATAATATTATAATGATATTGTGAAAAGAAAAATTAAAGTCCGAACCAGGAATCAAACCGTGGACCTCTAGTTCTCCAAACTAGTGTGCAGCCCACTACACCATTCTAGACTTGGCACAAACATTAACAATTCTAGAATTGTGTAGTGGGCTGCACACTAGTCTGGAGAACTTGTTAATATTTGTGCTAAGTCTAGAATGTTGTAGTGGGCTGCACACTAGTCTGGAGAACTAGAGGTCCACAGTTCAATTCCTGGTTCGGACATTAATTTTTATTTTTACAATATCATTACAATATTATAATATGATCCATTATTGGAACTGTGTTAAAATAACAGTATTGGAAAATGTTAAATAAAATCCAATCTCAATGCAAATTTTTCTCTTATACATTATTAATTCCTGATTGCCGAATGCTACGAGCATTTGCTCGATCACACAAATGGCGGCTTCTTGTTTAAGAAGACATTTATTGGGAATTTAAACATTACTTTATAAAGTCAGTAGGGCTTCTTTTGGTGTTTTTATTATTAATTTAACACTTAATATCCTTCAGTGAGAAGTGTTAAATTAATATTTATAAACGTGTCATCACATAACTGGAGAGGAAAATATCTACTCTGTCTGGGATTTGAACACAAGAACTTAAGCTTTATGTACTGGCATTCTACAATTGACCTTAGGCACACCTACCTAACTCACTGGCACTATCGAACCCGTAGGTTCATGCCACATAGACATAAGCTCTCCATACATCCTTGTCCTGAGCTAATGTTTTCCAATCATTCTCTGTATAACCTACTTCCCTCAAATCATAGTTAATGTTATTCTCCCATCTCATTCTTGGTCTACCAACTGGACATTTTCCCTCTGGTTTACCTACAAGAAGCTTTCATGCACATCTTTCATTCCCCATTCGTGCCACATGGCCTGCCCATCACAGTCTATGAGACTTAACTATTCTTATTAATCTGGCTTGCTATAAAGACCATGTAGTTCAGTTATGTAGTTTTTTCCATTCACCTGTCTGTTCATCTCTCTTTGGTCCAAAAATTTTCCTAAGAACTTTATTCTCAAATACTCGTAATCTTCTTTTCTCCCTTAAAGTAAGAGTCCATGTTTCACATCCATATAATATAACTGGTAGAATAATATTTTTATACATTTTCAGTTCAACATTTTTTGAAAGGAGTTGGGTCGTCAAAAGTCCCTGTAATGCATAACAGCACAAATTTCCAGAATTGAGCCAATGGTCAATTACTCTTTGTGCATCTCATTCCTATTTGTGATTATTGTTCCTAGGTATTTGAATTCAGCCACTTCCTCAAAATTTCCCTCATTTGTCATTAGCTATCCATTAAAATTTTCCAGGCACACCTATCAGAGAGTAGAAAAAGAAAGGGGAACTTGTGCCTGTTCTGGAAGGTGTGACTGAATAGTCCACCAGTTGGAGATCTTTGGTTCAAACCCCACCTCAAGTACATATTTTTCTCTCTAGTTATGTGAATCTTTTATTTATTAATCTTAATCAAATTAAAGACTAAAAAAAATGTGGCCAAGACTGCAGAAGTCCCTATTAAAATCAATTTGAGAAAGAAAAAAATCATGTTGCAGATAGATTTCTATTTTTTATTTTTTTACTCACAAATTTTCAAATATGTCTTAAATAAACATAGATACCCTAGCCAGTATTAAAAAGTCATAATCTACACAAGAGATGAAGACATAAAAGTTTAATGCATTGATTTCAATAAACACTTTGTTCTCGAGGACTATATTGACATATTGCTTTCCAGTGCACAAATGGATGCTGACAGTTTTAATCATAGGCATTGAGTAAAGCCCCAATACATAGTTCATCTTCAATAAGAAACGGGCTGTGGGTCTTTAATGAAATGTTCCAGCATTCACTTTACAACCATGGGAAACCACAGAAAACCATGGTCGGAACATAAATGGAACTTCGGTCATGTTCCAATAAACTGTAATAGTTTTAATAGGAAGAAGTGTGCACAAATGTGCATTAGATTTGGTGTCTGCTGTACGCCAGCAACATTTATCTTTAAACAGACATTGATATGGTATATTGCATACGGTCTATCACATGCAGTCCATTGACGGATCATGATAGTTTGAAATTTTGCAGAGTTTATGGTGATATCCATGCACTGCCAGTTTTGTTAGACAAGGTAGCTTGTAGAGTGTTAGAAGCCACTACTACAATTCACAAGCTGGTGAGACAGTGATTGTTGTGTCTACATTGATATTTGAAGAATCTTGTAGCTTTCTCCTCTTCTATGAACACACCAAGCTGATATATGGTGACACAGCAAATCTGAATCAGAAGAAACAATATTTGGTAATTATGAAAGTACAGAAAATTAATTGAACTTTTATAGGAATAAATCACTATGAGGTTTAATTGAAGATAAATTAAAATGTTTGATACCTCTCCTCATAACCAATCTTCTAAGTATATCGCGATTTCAAAGCCTTGATGGCTTCATCTTCAGTACTGTCTTGACGACTGATGTTATGTTGATCGAATGCAGGGATTGTAACAAAATTAACGTTGGAAAAACAAAAAGAAACTTGAAAACAAGGATGAAAGAACATCCTAGAAATGTCAAAAATCGTGAAGTGGAAAAGTCAGCAGTAGCTGCTCATGCTTGGTGCGAAAAACATCCAACTGAATCAAAAGCCAGTCTAATTAAACAAATGGAAAAACAAAAAGAACTCACGGTTTGGGAAAAAATCCACATTAAAAAAACAAGAAAGAAAAACTTATGAACTTTGATATTCCCGCAGATTCTGACTTGATCCGAAGGTTTATCGGTCCATCAACAGAGGGAAGAAGTAGTTCGTCCGATCAACATAACATCAGTCATCAAGATAGTACTGAAGATGAAGCCATCAAGGCTTTGAAATCGCGATCTACTTAGAAGACTGGTTCTGTGGAGAGGTATGAAACATTTTAATTTATCTTACAGAAAATTATATTTGAAGAAAAAAATTGATTAAATAAACAATAGTTTAAAAAAACTAAAACAACATGCTTTATTAGAAAACCGAACTAACAAATGAAAAATAATTTTAATTTCCAACACGCTTGGGATAAAATTAAAGTGGTCAACAAAAAAATCATCTCCAACACATCTAGAATAAAACTAGAGTTATCTAAAAAAAATAATAATTTTACCATCAAAAGCGTGGGGTGTTCTATATCAATTAATATATTTGATAATAAACAGATATTGGTAAAAGTAAAGTCTCTAAGAAGAAAATGTAAAAACCATAAAAAGCACCCCACGCTTTTGATGGTAAAATTATTTTTTTTTTAGATAACTCTAGTTTTATTCTAAATGTGTTGGAGATGATTTTTTTGTTGACCACTTTAATTTTATCCCAAGCATGTTGGAAATTAAAATTATTTTTCATTTTTTAGTTTGGTTTTCTAATAAAGCGTGTTGTTTTAGTTTTTTTAAACTATTATTTATTTTTTATTTTTAGTTTTAATATTTTACAGAATAAGATAAAAATGTAAATATCTTTAAATTCGATACTATTGTAGTATGAGCTAAAAGTAATACTCTTCTAAAAAAAATCCTCCGGGCCGGATTTGAACCAGCGACCTATGGATTACTGAAATTATATACCACTGCAGTCTACCGCTCTACCAACTGAGCTCTTATAACGATTGACTAAAAAGTTGATAAGTCCGCAACCTATTATACCGTTTTTTTTTTGATTTTCTGATGATTCTGGCCAGGATTTTAGAAAACATTTATGAAATTACTGTATTGTCATTGGTCCTTTACAAGTATACAAAGTTTCAAGTCGATCCAATGATTTTAAGTGGGTGAAAATTGCGTTGAAAGATTCCATTACATAAATAGATACAGGTCAAGCTAATATAAAGCATGTAAAAATTAGTTGTATCTCATCTCATAATCCATGATATTCAAGCATGGTACTGGAGTTTCAAGAGGCTCCCCTCTCATCTTCAGTCATTTTTAAGACTGTCAAATTTTGGTCCAGACTCTCATCTTTAAGGGTAGCCATGAGTGAAAATTGACCAAAACACACATTTTGTGTTTTATCTCTCATAAAATTCTCCTAAGCTTCCTGTTCAAGAAAATATATAACTTATCGCTATTTCACCATTATTAAAGCCTTGGTGGCCATTTTTAAACTCCCCCAGAACTAGTGGCAAAAATGATACCAATATATCAAAGATTGGCAGCAGATGTATTATTGGAGAGAGGCACAAAAGGAAAAACCCAAAATGGTAATGAGAGTCTCTACCATACAGTTTGGCACAAATATCCAAAAGAAATATTTGTTTCAACACAGAAATTGGAACTGTGTGTTATTAAAGCAGTCAGAAGCATGAAAAACTTTGTAGCCTTTTTTTCTCAAAGTGTATTTTTCCATTTAATTTAAAAAAAGTTCCTTGCACTGCAATTTTTGCCTTATTCAACTGAAATTTTCAGCACTTATCTGTAAGAATACAAAGAACCAAAATTGCATTGGATTTTAATCATACTCAAAATGCTCATGAGTTATGATTTTTTATATTGTCATATTTATCTCGATTTCCACCAACATGAAAAATTAGTTAAAAACATTTTGTTTTCTCAAAAGTATTAACAGCACAGTAAAATCCTATGCAAATTTAGAAACAATGAGTATAACGAATATCCTAATAAAATATTGGAACAAAATATTGAAAATTGTACTGCAAGGAACTTTTATAATTAATTAAAATAAAAAAGAGAAAAAATAATGTAACTTGCGAACTAATGTAACAAATCACTTGAAATTTATCATAAATGTTATTCATACAGGTAGACATCTGTGGTAAAAATTTGAAATAAATATCTATATTAGTTTCGGAGTTTCAAAATTCACTCATGGCCGCCCTTAAACTACCATCTGCTGATTTGTTGAATTTGAGATCAAATCTTGCTCACTGGGAACTTCAAAATTAATGGATCTAAATTAATTTATCAAATCCATGAATTTTGAAGTTTCTGGCAAGCAAGATTTGATCTCACAAATTCATCAAATGTGCACTGATGATGAAGGGGTGGGCTGAGTTTCTTCAAACTGCAGTACCATGCTTGAAGGTGATGGATTATGAGGTGAGATATTACTTGTTATTTTATTAATTATTAACTTGAAAACCTCATAATATTAACTAACTCACTGGCTCTATCAAACCCGTAGGTTCATGGCTGTGCACGGACATAAGCTCTCCATACATCCCTATCTTGAGCTAATGTTTTCCAGTCATACCCTGCATAACCTACTTCCCTCAAACCATGGTTAATGTTATTCTCCCACCTCATTCTTGGTCTACCAACTGGGCGTTTTCCCTCTGGTTTTCCTACAAGAAGCTTCCATGCACCTCTTTCTTTCCCCATTCATGCTACATGTCCTGCCCATCGCAGTCTACAAGACTTAACTGTTCTTATTATATCTGGCTTCCTATAAAGACCGTGTAGTTCACTGTTATGTAGTCTTCTCCAGTCACCTGTCTGCTCATCTCTTTTTGTCCCAAAAATTTTCCTAAGAACTTTATTCTCAAATACTCATAATCTCCTTTCCTCCCTTAGGGTCGTATGTTAGAACATTACTCGCTCTCAAATTACTTCCAATCACTAGTGAGCTGATTCACCGTGAGCAATTGCTGAGAACGAATTAACGGCCGACTTATCGGTAATGCACAAGAGTCGACGTTTTCGTAATATTGGCAACGAATTACCCAGAATTCTCAGCGATAAAACCACTTCCGTTATTTTCGTCTGCTATAGAGGAATGCATTTATGCTTGCATCCTGCAAATAATACCGTATACAAACACGTCTGCGACACGCAATATTACGCCGATTCTCCTGTTCTTCCAGTTGAATTCTTTGGTAGACTCTATCAAATTCCTCTTCTCCGTGTATACCGAAAACATGATCGAAGTCTTCAAGGTCCGACATCTTGGATAAATGTTGGATAAAGCAGCAAAGTACATCGATTACCATCGGTTCCCTTCGGGATTTTAATTTGAGTTGCTCATGTAAGGTACCTCCGCAGGTAGCTTACAAATTTAACCAATTATTATCGCATGAACAGATTTCTGAGTAAGCAAAATCGTATTAGCATACAACTTGCTCAGCAGAGAAGGCATTTTACTGTCTAATGCGTCCAAACATGCGACCCTTAAAGTAAGAGTCTATGTTTCACATCCATATAATATAACTGGGAGAATAATAGTTTTATATATTTTCAGTTTTTTCGAAAAGGGGTTGGAACAACAAGGGTCCCTGTAATGCATAATAGCATGCATTTCAAGAATTGAGCCCATGTTAAACGGCAATGCCTAGACTCCAGAGACCTCAAGTAATTGGCAGAAGGAACTAACAAATTACAGATTGCTGTATTACCAATACATATCAATAGTGCCATCTGTTGGGTTACAGAAAATTAATATTTGTTGATCTCAGTAGCTAAGTCATTATTTTCAGCATTTACTATACCACGAGTAAAATATTTTCCTTGAAACATCTATTAATAAAAATAACATCTCACACCATATTTTGTCTTGTTTTTAGACTAATTTCGGAGAAATCATTACACCATCACCAGTTTTTATTCTACCGTTGTTCTTTTGTGGTAATTCAATGTTTCCTTCAATAACAGAACAATGATCCAGCAAAAATTGACGATGGAATACTAATTTTTACACAATCGTTCTAAAAAAAAACAAAATATGAGGTGAGATATTATTTTTATTAATAACTCATGGCGTTACTTTCTACAAACTTTCAAGTTATCAATTTTCAAGATCCATTAACTTACGATTTTAACCAATGTTAGGAATATATTCCTTATGTCAGAAGAACACTTGAGTCTTATTACTTGTAATTAAATAAACAAAAATTGTTGCTTCATCCCCTTCTTCCTACATATATTTTAAAATGTTCATCCAACATAATAAAATAAAATATAGAGTTTGTTATAATATTAAATAGAAATAAATAGAAATAAATTATTCAAAACTAACATTACGAGCATGAATTGAAACAAAAGTTCATGAAATGATAATTTTTTATTAAAATTAAGAGGAAACCGATTTATTTCAAATAATGAAAAATATTCAACTTAGTAAGTCTGTTGGCTACACTTAAAGTAGATGAAATTACCTGCGACCGCAGCGTTCCAAGTGATTAGCAGAAGGAAATAGGTCTGGCATCAAGTACTTCCACGTCGGCACCCCCTGGATACGGAGAATGTTTAGTTGCTATCTATTAGGTGTAGGAGTTCACCTGAAATGAAAATTTAAAAATCCCTCTAGTGGTTGCAATTTTTTATGTTTCACAATGATACTCAATATATGCTATTAAAATAAAGTGAGGTAGATATTGTATAAAAAATAGCAAAATCGGGATATTACAAGTGAGGGTTTACTTGAAATCCAAAATTAGCAATTGACTCTATCAACTGTCATATCTGGTTCGTCTTACATCTCTATTTATTGTTGCTATTATATTCTTTTTATGTTTTACTCCAGTTTTTATAGTTATTTTATTTTCTACATACAGACTTTTTATTGAAATTATTAGGTGCTGAGGTACGCCTTTCAATTTCATTATATTCCACAATTTATTTCTGTTAACTTTGTCAAATGCCTTTTCAAGATCTATAAATGCCATGCAAGTTGGTAGGGTCGTCACAATGTATACCATACAATTTAATTAACCCTTAATTTTCTTTAACTTATTCAACTAAAATGAAAACACATATCTAATTCATTTAGGTGTAGCAGTGCATGCCGGGTATTTGCTAGTTCTTCTTCTTCTTCCTTCCAAGTATTAGGCCAAGGCCTGTTACGATCCTATAGAAAATTTTCCGATCCATCCAGGAAATTCTCTTATAAGACTTGAAAGCATAATAATAGTCCCTTCGATTGGTTGCTGGCCAAAGGAAGGTAAGACCAGTGAAGCCTCTGGTCAGGCTTTTCTGGAGAAGAAAAGAAAATAAAGGAAAGAAGAAATGGAAGAAAGGAAAGACTCCCTAGCCCTCGGATGCCCTAATAGCATCGGGGTTGAAAAAAACAAGAGTTAGCCAAGAGGCCAAGAGAGGTTAGATACTTATTTTAGGAATTCTCACTATGAGGTATATTCATTAAGGTAGAATTTTTATCTCTCACCTCATATTGTTACTCTTATTTGACTATAAAACTAGTTTCGGAACATAGTTTCTGTTCCATCCTCAGTATCGTCACGACCGTTGTTCTGTCGTCTTGAACAGCTCTTCAAGACGACAGAACAATGGTCGTGACGATACTGAGGATGGAACAGAAACTATGTTCCGAAACTAGTTTATAGTCAAATAAGAATAACAATATGAGGTGAGTGATAAAAAATTCTACCTTAAAGAGGTTAGATAGTAAAGTTAAAAGAGTGCAAAACAAAGTAAGTGGAAGAAATGTTTTCGTCAGCTTGTTTAAAATAAAAATATTGAAATATTATTGCTTATAGGTTGTAAGTGGAATGTTTTGTGCTATTAAGCTATACTTGAGATTAGCTATTTCATTGAGTGTCTGCTTATTTATCACTGCAGGAGTCTCCTAGACCATGAGACGGGAACCGCACTGCTGCAGTGGAAGTCCCTATCGCTGACCAATCAGAAGTCAGATACAATTTATGACAGAAAGCATCGTAGGAAACAGTATACATAAGCGAAATAATCAGTTGATGAAATAGCCAACCCCGGATACAGTCTCCGGTGAAATGTGAGGGAATTTTAACCCCCACAATCATGGCTAATAGCTCAGAAAATGTCTACAAGATCATAATAGTTGACAGTTTATTGGATAATGTACTGCACCATAACAATAAGTTGGTTATTCTGTTTGAAGAGTGACTATTGCATATTTTCCATTGAAGACCAGCCTCGTGGGGTCAGCATTTCTGACTACTGTTCATAGGCCCTGGATTCGATTCCTGGTCAAACCATGGAAATTTTTCCTTAAAGGGCTGTGGCTGACCATGGTCTGGAATTTAGGTTAAGAACTCTCTTGGCGCTTCATTATCATTTATCATCCATCATATAATTGGGTAATGTAACTCTGCCTTCTAGGCACCTCAACTTCAGAAGTGGGTTACAATTAAGCCAATGCCAGGAGAGAACACCAGAAATGTCAAAATCATAACCTGGGGCATTGAATAAAAGTATATATACATTCCATTGTAAATATGGTGATTTTATGTTAAATGTCAACTTCTCATTCAATTTTAAAGCATTTTTCACATTTTTTTTTGGTGGAAAAATCAACATGTATTTTCCTTGGGTAATTATTCACAAACTGCAAGTACAATTTATATTTTTCCATTTATTTATTTGAATTCATGTAGGTGGAAATGTGGCATAGAATCATTTTTAAAATTAGTCTCCACAATGTGACAGGCATACCACCTGGCTACTGGCCTCACATCCACATGTCTTCATCACAGAGGTAGACCATTATCCATCCAGTGTAGGAGTGACATGTGTTCAGCATGTCAGTTCCCCAGCAATCTGGAGGCGCTACTTATTTTAGCTACCCAAATTCCTCATGATGTTGAGTAGGCACTGAGTCCCATGAGAAAATTTCTTTCCCCATGGAGACCCGAACCAGTGCATCAAGGAATATTGTCTTAACCACTTGGCTACGGTGTGGGACATTTAAAATAATTACCAACTGATTATTTTTTTAATATATGTAGGAAATAACACTATGAGGTTTATTTTATTTATATTTGAGTTGTGTGTTTTGACTCACCTCATATTTCTTGATTTTATGCAGACCGGTTTCGTCGCCAACTGTGCGACATTCTCGATATTTCACAACTGTTGTCTTGCAGTTGTCCCTCCTGTAAATTGATTTCTGCACCCTCTGTTGGCTGACCGATGAACTTCCAAATCAAATTTTTTTCACTTTCTCCGGGAATTTTGAAATTCATGGTTTTCTTTTGATTCTTGCATATGTAAATTTTCTCCCAAATTGTGAGTTCCTTAGATTTTTCTAGAAAAACACAGAATTGAAACTAAGGCAAAATTAGTTAAACAGTTAGAAAAATCTAAGGAACTCACAATTTGGGAGAAAATTTACATCCACAAGAATCAAAAGAAAACCATGAATTTCGAAATTCCCGGAGAAAGTGAAAAAAATTTTATTTGGAAGTTCATCGGTCAGCCAAAAGAGGTTGCAGAAATCAATTTAGAGGAAGGACAACCACAAGACAACAGTTGTGAAGCATCGAGAATGTTGCACATTAGCGACGAAACCAGTCTGCATAAAATCAAGAAATATGAGGTGAGTTGAAACACACAACTCAAATATAATTGAATATTTCTTACCATTATTTATAAACTGCATGACATACTCTTCTTTGCCGTAAGAGAAATGACGAGGTGTTGCTAGTACTCAATATGGCATCATTGGAGGAGAAATCTCTACATACAGAGAAAAATAGTCTCGATGTGTATCTCGAATGTCAGTTGTTAGGATGCTCCAATACCATCCACACGAACAATGGATGCCATCTTCTGGATTCTCTCGAACTATGAACAAAACAGCTCAACAATGGCCTAATTTTGTGTATGGAATATGATGATCATATTTATAAATTGTGATAATTATATTTTTCTGAAACAAAATTCATATTTTGTTAAGTACAGTTTTAAAATATCATACCCTAACACTGAAATATCAGCTTTTCTATTAAACTCAACATTTTTCTTACCATTATTTACAAATCATTAAAATACATTTTGCTTAAAAAAAAAAAAACGCTGAAAATTAAAATGTTATGCTGCAAGAAATACATTTTAGTTATTAACAATATATTTACAGTATTAAAATTTCATTCTCTGAAAAAAATTCTAAAAATTGATTATCTCTTACGAACATTATATTATTACTTCATGCTGAAAATAAAATGATGCACATATTATATTGTAACATATTAATTATATTTATTATAACATTTCATACCCTAAAAAGTAAAAATTTAAAATAAAAAAAACTGTTATAACTATTATTCATAAATAATAATTATTTCATCCTGAAAATAAAATTCACATGTTATTAAAGATAATATACTTTTAATATTAGATTTACAATAATTTCATCACCTGAAAATTAAAATTATATGAAATTATAACTCATTAGATATAACTGTTATATGCTAAAAAAACATTAATATGCTGTAAAAAAAGTATTAAGTAACTGCTATTAAGAAACCGCTACAATTAATCAGCTGTGAAAATGACATGTGCTTTGTATTATGGAGTACTGCAGGGCGATCCACTTAGCCCCTTACTGTTTATACTAGCAACCGAAGAAATCCTTAGAATTACCCAAAAAGATGGTATCTTCTCGTGCGCATATGCGGACGACATCGTAATCGGTTCCAGAGACATAACAACACTTCAGGAAACAATAAACGAAGTGGAAAAATGGTGCTCAAAGAACAAGCTGGACATTAATATATCAAAAACGGACACAATGATCTTCAGAAACGGAGGAAGAGCCGCCATAAATGAAGAGATATACATAAGGGAAACTAAACTGAAAATAGTACCAGACTTCAAATACCTAGGCATCACGCTACAAACAAGCGCGAAATGCTTCACAAAACATATCACAGAAAAGACAACCCAGGCAATAATGGCAATGCATGAAATAAGAAACATTAGATCCCTCACCTTAGAGACGGCAATGCTGTTATTTAGAGCAAAAATTCTACCAATACTGACATATGGCATAGAACTCATATGGACACATTTAACAATGAAGAATCTTTCCTCTCTAGAAAGGGTGAAAGCGAGATATATAAAGGCAGTATTAGGAGTGTCAAAAGTAACACATTCAAGACTCGCATACCTACTGGCGAAGGAAACTTTCCTCATCGACGACCTCAGAACAAGCATACTCTTACCCAGCACCAGTGCATCTGAGCAGCTGCTAGCAACATTGAACAGAAAAAAAGAAGAAATACATCCAGAATTCTACAGCACCGGGGCAATGGTGGACCGTGCGTGGACAAAAGAAAATTTCGAAATGAGACACGTCATCACTAGGTTGGCAGTCCATGGATTCCACCACCTGATATGCAACAACACAAAATTTCATGAAGCAAATAAAGACTGTCAATGTACGCTATGCGAAAAATCGTGTGACCGATATCACATTGAGCTATGCACAAAAAGAACAAAAACAATGTGTGAATATGCAAATATGTAAATTTAAAATGTATTCTATTTTCATCCTGGCTATTTGGCTGCAATAAAATTATTATTTGTATTATGCTGCTGGTAAGTAAATTGGTATTTTTGGAATCATGCTAAGTATCTCATTTCCTTTATTTTATTTTTCTTCAAAACTTCCCATGAATTTCAATCAGAAAGCAAGTTGTTATGTTTAGTCTTGCTCAATATGTCTTTTTTTTAAATTCTTCTTCCTTAAAAATTTTTCGACATGTTGCTTTCTCATTTTAATTTGATGAATCTGTAACAAACTTGTGAAAAATAATTGAGGCAAAAGGTAATCTTACCTTCTGCAATTTGTGTTAATGAAATAAAGCAAACCCTCATAACACAACAAACAATAGTGGTATACAATTCTATAACAATGTACCAATATTCAAAAACATGAATCAGACAAAAACATTAATAAAGCATATACACTCAATGAATATTAAAATACAAGTAACATTTCACAACAGTTAAAATAAATTTACTATAATTAACATCTGAAAACAAATTAAGATAAAAATGTTATTCTGTAATATTGCAAGAAAATATTAAAATGAACAAGACATAAATACAAAAATGGACACACAATGAACATACAATACATAAAAATAAGTGACATAATATTTAAATTGTTCCGATGGTTTTGATATGATTGAAAACCAACCAGAGCACAATAACCAATAAATGGCTAATTTATTTATAGAATTTGTAGAGATCCGTATTTTATCCTGGCTTTCCATGTCCTATCTACATCTGAATTTGGCTTCTTTGCTACTTTATCATGTCACTTCTGTTGCTAATTTTTTTTTTCATGCTGTTTAAAATTTTCTTGTCTATGTTTTGCTTGGACATTGTTGGAATAAGCAAAACACCCAACTTGTGATAAATTTGTATCAGATGTGTATATTCTATACATTGAATCTGAAACACAAAATGATGCTCAAAACTTTTTCTGCCTCTACTAACATTTCATACTATTTCAAATTTTTTGCAACGATACATGATATTTCTAGAATATCACAACAATATTTATCTACATATGCAAATTGTCGCATTTATCTCTTATTGATAGTGGGAAATTAAAACCTTCTTCTTCTTCTTCTTCCTTCCAAGTATTAGACCAAGGCCTGTTTGATCCTATAGAAAGTTTTCCCTCCAGCATTTCATAGACAGCCCAGAGATCTTCTTCCTCTTGGTTTATAATTATAAACAGCTTTGGGGATCCGATTTGAACTCATTCTTTCGAGATGGTGTTTCCAATTTAGTTGGTACTGTTTAATATATTCCAAAATTGGCGTAGTCTTCAATAAATGAAAACCTTGTAACTCCATTTTGGTAAATTTTACACGAGAACAAATAACTGTCTTAACCCATTCAACTCGTATGACGTGACGTTCACGCGCGCTGTAGTGAGGCCCAGTCTTCGAATGACATGACATTCACATCAAGCGCATGAGCTCATATATTTTGCAATAACTTCCAAACTACTCCATAGATGTCTAATGTGTTAGCTTTGCTAGGTTCCTGAGAGAAAGCATGTTGGACGATCCGCTTTTTTTGTAAGAATTTGTGAAATTAGAAGCTGTCTGTTTGTTGGAAATATGTAGAAGAAATTTGTAGTGCTAAGTCTTTGAAATGGTGTTTAAGAGGGTGTGTGGTGCTGATCATGACGGGATTCTGAGTTTATTAGAGAGTTTTGTCCTCGAAACATTTGACAGAACACCGACAGGAAAACTAAGGAGGGAAAAAGAGCAAAGACCTAGGGAAGAAATAAAAAAAAACCAAGACTCTGCCTGAAGTACCAGGATGCAAGGCATTGACTTGCAAGACCAGATCACTGCCCTTTTCCCTATAATGCGTTGCATTGTTAAAAGGATACAGAAAATTATTTTTCTATTTGCTGGACATATTTATGTTTAACTCTTTTGTGGGCTACAATAATTTCATAGATAGCAAGACAGCATATTCGACCTTCAGAATAGCTGTCGCCAAACAGTTATTGGAGACAATTCAGCTGCCATCCTACATCATCAAGTACAATCCCTGTCAGGTTACAGGCAAGGAACTGGGCTCACTTTCCATTGTATATCCCCAGCACAGACAATAAAAAGAAACCCTACAAACATGTGTTCAAAACAGAAAAAAAGAAGTGAAACTACATTTCAGTGCAAAAAGTGTGAAGTTCCACTTCATGTCCCGGAATGTTTCGAGATTTACCACACTAAAATATCGCTATAGGCAAGTACAATTATTCAGAAGCCTTCACTAAAATTTCTAAAGAAAAATATTTATTAAATTCCATTCTATGAGCATTTTTGTGTATCAACTTTTATAATATTCATGATGTGTTCCGTTGAGGTTTATTTTGAATCCTGCCGATGATGGGACAAGTCCTGAAAGCGCTACAGTTAAATGATTAATTAAGTTGAGGAGACGGACCTTTCAGGTGAATATTCTATAATTTTATATTAATTTTTGTGTATGTATGTAAAGAGCATGACATCTCCTGTCTTCTGTGGCCATTTAAATCTGAGTGGAGGGGAAAGTTAGCAGGCATTTAAATAAGAGTCCATTGGGTTAAATAATTATTAAAATTGATAGGCAATAATAGTTCCCACATATTTTACTACAGAATACAAGTTATTAATAAATGAAATTACAAGGTTTTCATTTATTGAAGACTACGCCAATTTTGGAATATATTAAACAGTACCAACTAAATTGGAAACACCATCTCGAAAGAATGAGTTCAAATCGGATCCCCAAAGCTGTTTATAATTATAAACCAAGAGGAAGAAGATCTCTGGGCTGTCTATGAAATGCTGGAGGGAAAACTTTCTATAGGATCAAACAGGCCTTGGTCTAATACTTGGAAGGAAGAAGAAGAAGAAGGTTTTATGAAATTTATAGTGTTTCAATTTTTAATAAATTAATAAATGAAAGCACACTTATAAAAGATACAAAAAAAAATAAAATTCAAGAAATTCACTTATCATCCATTGAAACACTATAAATTTCAAAACATTTTCAAAAAGTTTAATATAAGATTAACACCCAAGAATGATTACAGCCTTAATAGGATAATTAAAACCAATAAAAATGAAAAAATTGAAAATGAAAACAAATCAGGAATTTATAAGATCGAATGCAGTGATTGTGGCAAAATTCATATTGGAAAAATGAAAAGAAATTTGAAAACAAGGGTGATAGAACATCTTAGAAACATCAAAAATGGAGAAGTGGAAAAATCAGCAGTAGCTGCTCATGCTTGGTCCGAAAAACATTTAATTGAATCAAAAGCCAGTCTAATTAAACAAATAGACAAACAAAAGGAACTCACGGTTTGGGAAAAGATCCACATTCAGAAAAACAAAAGAAAACTTATGAACTTCGAAATTCCTGCAAATTTTGACCTGATCCAGAGGTTCATCGGTCCACCAACAGAGGGAAGAAGAAGAGTTTCTTCTGATCGACATAACACCAGTCGCCAACAAAGTTCTGATGATGAGACAGTTATAGTCTCGAAATCGCAATCAACTTAGAAAATATATATGAAGAGAGGTAAGAAACATTTAATTTCACCATATCTTATAAACATGTTTGGAAATTTATTGTGAAGGTTGGTCATAGTGATTTCACACATATGTCCACCATCAAATGGATGTTTCTTTAAGTGGTTGCGCATGGCACACTATGATCCCGTAGAACTTAAAAAAATTCTTGGTCTGGGTAATCTAAACTTTTTCCAAAACGATATTTGATTTTACCTGAAGAAGATGGAGGTAATTATCCAATATATGCTAGTGAACAGAAAACATTAACTTAAAAGTATCAGGAGAACGCCGATTAAGGCAATATGCTCCTAGAATGAGGGTTCAAGTCCCACTGGCGTCAGAATTTTCAAACTGATCCAAATCTTCTATCAACACTATGACCCTGGGATCAACTCAGCCTCTAATGAAAATGAGTACCAGATGCTTGTTCTGATGCAGAGCTGACATCATGTGCCAATTTTCTAGAAAAGTTGGAGCTTTAACCTCCAGTGCCTACTATGGCCTACAGTGAGATCTAAATAACTAACTAACTCACTGGCACTATCAAACCCATAGGTTCATGGCCACGCAGACATAAGCTCTCCATACATCTCTTCCTGAGCTAATGTTTTCCAATCATTCCCTCAAATCATAGTTAATGTTATTCTCCCACCTCATTCCTGATCTACCAACTGGGCGTTTTTCCTCTGGCTTTCCTACAAGAAGCTTCCATGCATGTCTTTCATTCCCCCATCTGTACCACATGTCCTGCCCATCACAGTCTATGAGAATTAACTGTTCTTATTATATCTGGCTTCTTATAAAGACCATGTAGTTCACTGTTATGTAGCGGAAAATTTTACCCCAGTGGAACCCACGTCTGCATTTCTTGACAGTTGTATTTTTACGGTGAAAGATCATCACTCTTTCAATCAAGGTACTTTATTTGTCTGGCTATTTACCTTCGACCAGTCTGGCATGGGTATCCCTATCGGCAGTAATGCTACCGCTGGCATAGCTCTCAGGATCATTTAAGCACGCAAGCCACTCCACCACGACAAGGTAAAGATACCATGGAGGGACAGTGAGATCATTTTTTTTAAAACAGTTCCTGGTGGACTAGCAGTTATCATGCTCACCTCTGGTTCCCAGTTCTCCAGGTTAAAACTTGGCTGCAGTCGATAGTCTTTTAAAGATATAGAAATCTTCATTATGGCTTCCTTCAGAAGTTAATTCATTGTTTCCATGTCATAGATTTACAATGTATAAAGAAACTCAAACCTGAAAAAAGAGAACCCTTTCACGCCCAGAATTCTAATTGCGTTGCAGAAGATCTGAAAACTTAAAGACTTACATCAAGTAACATACTAACAATTCTTACTTGCATCAATGGTAAAAAGAAACATTTTTGCCTGAATCGGGAATTGAAGCCCAAACCTTCAGCTTTCTGTGCTGATGCTCTGACCACTGAGCTAATTTAGGCTACATTACCATCCAAGCATAAATCCTCCCTTTACCTTACTCGCTTGGTCCCACATTCAATGCAATGAATCATATGGCAATGTGTTTTTTTTCAATGCCCCAGGTTGTCATTACGACATTTCTGGTGTTCTCTCCTGGCATTGGTTTAATTGTTACCCACTTTTGAAATTGGGTGTCTAGAAGGCGGATATATGTGTGTTAAATGATAATGAAGCACCAGAAGAGTTGTTAACCTAAACTCAACCTAAATTTCAGACCATGGGGAATCACAGTAATAATTCCCTTTAAGGAAAAATTCCTATGGTTTGACCTGGAATCGAACCCGGGACCACATGAACAGTAGTCAGAAATGCTGACCACTAGCTCATTAAGCTGGTGTAGCCTGAATTAGTTCAGTGGTCAGAGCATCAGCATGGAAAGTGAAGGTTCAGGGTTTGATTCCCGGTTCAGGCAGAAAAATTTTCTCTTTACCATTGATTACAATAGTTTAGTTGTGTACATTAATTTACTTATTTCAATCATAGTAATAATTTTAGCTTCTTAATATTAATTTAATTCCTACCTTATTTGTATAAAAACCATTCTGCACCCATTTTTCATCATCGTCTCCATAGAAGTATAAAGTCTGATGGTATGATAAGATCTCAAGACTGGATTTTGAACTGAATTCTTCCTCAGGAAGTCCAAAGATTTCTTTCCATGTGGGCAGTAGTGAAAAATGGTTTTTGGTATTCTGTTCTTGGACATCTGTTGTACAGTTTTCCAATTGTATTGGTACTTCTTTATAAAAGTAAGTACCGTTCTGCAGAAACTCTTGATTCATTCCTTCCTATTTGGCACTAGAACCTGTTATGAGTTTTGGCCTCCTTCACAATTCTCCTCCATTCATCTTGATCCTGTACTTTCTCTTTCCATCCTCTTTCAACATGTCCTACCCATCTTAATCTCAATGACATGATGTATCTTACAAGATCCTCTCCTCTGAGTATATGATCAATTTCAGAATTTGATCTGATTCTCCATGTATTGTTTTCCAATACTGGTCCACATATTCGTCTTATTATCTTTGTTTTGAATATACGTAAAGCATTTTCATCTTCTTTATTTTACACCCATGTTTCAGCAGAGTATATTGCCACAGGTCTAATCAAGGTTTTATATATTTTTAGTTTATTTCTAGTTAACCCGTCAGCGCCGACATCCATACGTGGTATAGACCCTCTCTTCTTCACTTATTGCCGACATCTATACGTGGTATAGACCTATGCAGGCGTGTTTTCTTTTTGTTCTGGATCGTACATTTTTGAAGCTACAAATATGTAATTTATTTGTGTTTAACGTAGAAATTATGAGCTTTCAGGACATATGACTAAACATAATATTTGTTTAAAATTTAATTTCATATTATTTTTTTAAAAATCAGATGAGATTGAAGTAATCGTAATTTTCTCTAAATGCGCGCGACCTTTTCATTTGTTTTTTTACTGCTGTATATTCTTATATTTGCGTATGAACAATATAGTTTTGAAGCCTAAGATCTTAGCTTTCTTTCTAAGTGTATGAATCAGCTGTGATCACATTTTGTGCATGTGGTATTGAGGTTGAAGTAGTTTCTTACTTCAACACTCGATGGCACACAGACCTAGCTTTGTGCTGCTTTCTGCAGGGCTTCTAATAAACTTATACACAATCTAATTTTTCAGGTCGATAAAATGATATACAAGCTATCGATTGATATATAAATCGACCTGTTTAGGGGAATACCTGATTTATTTTGCCTCTTTCAAATAGATGTTACTTACAAGGAATCAGTCTGAGGCGCGGTGTCGTGCGTTATATACGTAATTATGGCCAGTCGTAACCTAAAAGACACTTCATCAGAAAAATTACCCCTAAAAGTGATAAATTGAAACCTCAAAGGAGGTGTGTTGTTTGTACTAAACATGGGAGAAGAAAGACATCTGTTTATTGCTGCCAGGAATGTGATGTAGGTCTGTGTATTGAAGAGTGTTTCGAGCTGTATCACACCAAGCTCAACTACTAAGGTTATGTGATTTTTTATTTCTAAAATTAATAGTACTAAAATAAGAGAAAATTATTTTTATGGTCTGTGTAGTTGTAAATAACTGCTGTAGAATTTTTATACGAATCCAAGCAATAATTCAGATTCTAAGTATAAACATTGCTAGTGCTTTGACACAAGATTGAGCTTGAGTTCACTCTTCTAAATATTCATTCTGATTTTGGTTATGTCAGCTGCTTTTGTATATACAAGTTACAGATGAATCAGCACTATGCCACACAATATATTTAGTGTCTCACAGAAAGAAACAGGGATGTCCAATGTGAGCAAATCAAATTATTTAGTAAAAATGTGTATCATGAGAGAGAAATTCAGATTTCAAAATTTTTTTTAATAGTTTATAAAGGCTACTGAACTCCATACGGTATGTATTAAATTTCTCATTTATTTCTGAGCTAACAAGTAAAAATTTCGTTCAAATCCATCGATATTTAAAAAAGTTATGATCGTTTATACAAATCAGTGTTCTAGGAATACTAAAATGTTAAAATGGCCTCCGTCCATGCAGTAGGAAAGCAAGTAAAAGGGTGCGTCACTGACGGGTTAATGAATTCTGGAAACAGATGCTATTACACAATGCAAGCACTATTCATCCAAACTGCCTAATAGAATATTATGATTGAAGTTTGGGAAGTGATTTTTACAGAATCTTGGAAACTAAAAACTTTACTATCGCTTGGTTTTTAAACATTTTCCTCAATTCTGTAAAACACTTCACAAACGTGCATTGTTCATTATTTTTTGCACGATGGTGTTTTCAAAATAATAAATAATAGTAAAATAACATCTTTGCTGAAAATATTTGTATTCATTATAAGTAATTGCCTAACGTTAACAGTGTGGGCAATGTTTATTAATTGAAACAACAGGAGGCTGTGAGACCAATTTAGTAATAACATAGCAGCAAGTACATATTTATTGTTTTATATTGTTTCAAATAAAGTTCAGTTCATTTAAAATGCAGCTATTTGTTTCATATAATGTATATTAACACTAATCAATTGAGTTGGTGTTTACTTGATGAAAATCCACTGAATTATATCTTAATAAATATGAAAATCAAATAAAACTAAGTTTTATTTTTATTTAATTAATATATTGACACTACCTTTTGGATATTTTTTGTATATACATTGTACGTAGTATACATAGAGGGCAGTGGTTTTACTTCCCACATGCATGTTTGTAACCTGTAATATTACAGTATAGTTATTAACTTGGCAACCCCGAAATGTAGGAAGTTGAACTTTCAATCATGATTGCCATTGCTGTAAGTATGACAAAATGCACTATCATTCAAAAAAATAAATAAATAAACTGAAAAATATCATCATCATCCATGCACTTTTTTGGACGTCCCAGTGATCTTTTGTCTTGGGGGTAGTAACGAAGCATGGCTTTTGGAATTCTATGAGACAGCATTCGTTGAAGATGAAAAAATATAAAACTGTTATTTTCTCAGTTATATTATATGAATATGAAACTTTAAGGAATGAGAAAAAAATTACGAGAATTTGAGAATGAAGTTCTTAGCAAAATGTTTTGGGCCAAAGAGAGGTGGACAGACAGGCAAATGGAGAAGACTACATAACAGTAAGCTACATGGCCTTTATAGGAAGCCAGATATAATAAGAACAGTTAAGTCTTGTAGACTGCAATGAGCAGGATATGTGACACAAATGGGAAATGGAAGAGGAGCATGGAAACTTGTAAGAAAAGAAGGAAAGGGCATAGTAGGTTGGCTAAGATTGAGGTGGGAGAATAAAATTAACCATGATTAGAAGGAAGTAGATTATACAGGGGGTGATTGAAAAGCACATGTTGGATTTCTGAACCAAAGTCTAAACCATGAGCCCGGTTTTCCAATTTTTTATTGTTTCCATAAAACCTATAAAATGCAAAGAAATTGTTATGAAACCATAGACATGATTCATATATTTGTTTTTGTAATTTTCCAATTTTGTGGTTGTTATGGAAACAATAAAAATTGGAAAACCACGGTTGTGGTTTAGACTTTGGTTGAGAAATCCATCCATTACCTTTTAGGATATGGATGTATGGAGAGCTTATGTCTGCATGGCTATGAACCTCAGTGTTTGATAGTTCCACTGAATTTGTTATACATGTCTATGACATATTTCATTTTATTTTCCAAGCGTTATTAATTTTCCTTAATTAACTAACTCACTGGCACTATTGAACTCGTAGGTTCATGGCCGTGCGGACATAAGCTCTCCATATATCCCTATCCTGAGCTAATGTTTCCTAATCATTCCCTGTATAATCTACTTCCCTCAAATCATAGTTAATGTTATTCTCCCACCTCATTCATGGTCTATCAACTGGGCTTTTTCCCTCTGGCTTTCCTACAAGAAGCTTCTATGCACGTATTTTATTTCCCATTCGTCCCACATGTCCTGCCCATCACAGTCTACGAGGCTTAACTGTTCTTATTATATCTGGCTTCCTATAAAGACCATGTAGTTCACTTTTATGTAGTTTTCTCCATTCCCCTGTCTGTTCATCTCTTAGGTCCAAAAATTTTTGTAAGAACTTTATTCTGAAATACTCATAATCTCCTTTCCTCCCTTAAAGTAAGAGTCCATGTTTTGCACCCATATACACTGCTCAAAACAATCAGAGGAACACTTGTAATAAATTGAATAAGTAATTGTTTTTTAAAGCTGTGATGCTGAATGTTGGACAGTATGTAAATTGAATTATTAATTTTATCATTGGATACAAATTTTAAAGATCCATGGCCTAAATACAGAGAAATTACCTCAAATAACAAATATAGAGAATTTTTTTTATTTTGGAAGGCACTGGCCACTTCTAATTGGTAAGCTTCCTGATGTTGCTATAGTGACGAATGTTGATTATTGCCTTGTTTATTGAAGTCTCTGACAAAATGAGGCATTTAAATGAGTTTGAAGTGTATCATACTCTACATCTTTTACGACAAGGTCAATCTCTGCGACAAGTGGCTAGAGAGCTTGGGGTTTCTCCTTCCGTGGTGTCCAGGTTACGCAACAGGCACAGAGAGACAGGTCAGTATTTAGAAGACGTGGCCAGGGCCGTAAATTTAAAACAAACCCCCAGGATGACAGAAACGTTGTTCTTTCTGCTCTTCGACAGCGTACAAAAACTGCAAAATACCTGCAGAATGACCTTCGTATGGCTTCCGGAATCCAGGTTTCAGACCAAACCATAAGGAACAGATTAAGGAAAGAGAATATTCGTCCAAAAAGGCCCGTTAAAAAAACACGCTTAACAAATGGGCATAAGGCAGCAAGACGTACGTATGCTGAAAACCATGGTGATTGGAGCCTGAACCAGTGGGAGTCTGTGCTCTTCTCGGACGAATCCAGGTATCGTCTTACACGTTGTGATGGTCGATTGAGGGTGTGGGGACGGCCAGGAGGAAGATTTTCTGCAGAGGCTGTACAGGAAATTGATAGATTCGGAGGAGGTTCCACAATGGTGTGGGACGGAGTTATGTACAACAATTGTACGGACCTTGTACTTGTTCCCCAGTGACTGAATGCTGTCCGGTATATCGAGCACGTTCTGGAAGAGCATGTAGTACCTGCTGCCATTGGAGTAGGCCCTGGATTTCTGTTTATGCAGGATAATGCTTGGGCACATTCTGCGGCTGTCACCAGGGATTTCCTGAGGAGGAATGAAATTGAGGTAATGGAGTGGCCAGCGGTCAGACCAGATCTCAACCCTATTGAACACTTGTGGGATCTTCTAGACAGGAAGGTCAGGAACCGACATCAAGCTCCACAAACTCTGCAGCAACTTGGAGTTGCTCTGAAGGAGGAATGGGAGAATATCCCGCAAGAGGAAATCCAGAATCTTATTGTGAGCATGCCACGAAGGTGCCAAACTGTCATCGAATGTCGTGGAGGCCATACACGATACTAACTCTATATAACGAGTGTTTAACTTTGAAAAATAAACATAAGATTAAATTGCTTACATAGCGGAATTATTTGAAAAGTTAATTGTCAGCGTTATTCATTTGTTTTTACTGACATGAGCAATAAATAAATAAGTAAATAACCACAAATAATGTACTTTATTAATTTCATGTTTGTACCTTTATCCAATGAAAAAATATTTGCATATTTCATAGTGTTCCTCTAATTGTTTTGAGCAGTGTAATATAACTGGTAGAATAATAGTTTTATATATTTTCAGTTTAACTTTTTTTTTAATGAGTTGGGATGACAAGAGTCCCTGCAATGCATAATATCACCTATTTCCGGAATTGAGCCTATGTTTAATTTCTTTGTGCATGTCATTTCTATTTGTGATTATTGCTCCTAGGTATTTGAATTCAGCCACTTCCTCAAAATTTCCTTCATTCATCATTAGCTATCCATTTCCATTATATAATGTATTTCTATGTGTGACCATATATTTAGTTTTATTGATATTTACTTCCAGTCCCAATTTCTTAGTGTTACTCAATAGTGTGTGTGTGCATGTTGATTTTCCTTTCCCATGTAAATAATACTTTAATAATTTTTTCTTAAACACTCATGACTAATTGCCATGTTAATGGTTTCATACACTTAAAACAATTTCATGGAAGAATTCTTACTCAAGAGATTCGACACAAAAATCCTTCAGCGGGATGACTTAGCTGATATACAGTGCAAAACCACTTCAACTATATTTCTGAGAAATGTTTCCTTCAGAAATAAATTAAAGATGTGGATTATGTCATGTAGTGTAGGGAGATAAAAAATCCTGAAATAGTAATCATCTGGTAAAATTTGTATATTCTGTCACCCACACATTTCAATTGTAGAACTAATAATGACTTGAATTAAAAATTGTAGAGTAAAATATTACACACCTCTCTATACACCTCTCTCTTCAGGCTGGGACACAAGCAGATATCTTCACATGTTGCTGTGGTCAATAATCTCATCTGGTCATCTCCTCGAAGTGCTCACTATCCCAGATGAGGCAGTCTCTATCTCACATACTCGACTGAGGTCTTCTTCACTTGTCCTCGAAAGCAGTCTCTTCCCAGATCGTCCGCCAAAGGCAGTCTTCCTCCCAGGTCATCTGCCATAGGCAGTCTTCCTTCCAGGTCGTCTGCCATAGGCAGTCATCCTCCCAGGTCTTCTGATGAAGGCAGTCTTCTTCCCACGTCTTCCAATGAAGGCAGTCTTCTTCCCAGGTCCTCCAATGAAGGCAGTCTTCCCCCCAGGTCTTCTGCCATAGGCAGTCTTCCTTCCAGGTCGTCTGCCATAGGCAGTCATCCTCCCAGGTCTTCTGATGAAGGCAGTCTTCCTCCCACGTCTTCCAATGAAGGCAGTCTTCCTCCCAGGTCCTCCAATGAAGGCAGTCTTCCTCCCAGGTCCTCCTCTGAAGGCAGTCTTCCTCCCAGGTCCTCCGATGAAGGCAGTTTCCTCCCAGGTCTTCCAATGAAGGCAGTCTTCCTCCCAGGTCCTCTGCCATAGGCAGTCTTCCTCCCTGGTCGTCTGCCATAGGCAGTCTTCCTCCCAGGTCCTCAGATGAAGGCAGTCTTCCTCCCAGGTCTTCCGATGAAGGCAGTCTTCCTCCCAGGTCCTCTGCCATAGGCAGTCTTCCTCCCAGGTCCTCAGATGAAGGCAGTCTTCCTCCCAAGTCCTCAGCCGGAGGACAACTTCCTCCCAGGTCGTCTGCTCTAGGATGTTTCAATCCCAGGTTAATAGGGGATCTTCCTCCCATGTTGATGTAGGGGAAATTCCTCCCATGTTCTTGTAGTTTTTGCTGCCATGTCATCATAGGGGAAATTCCTCTCATGTTCTTGTAGATCTCCGTGCCATGTGTTGTAGGGGAATATCCTCCCATATCCCTTTAATATTTCATTTCCATTTTCATCCTAGGGAATAATTTTAATGTACTTGAATTTTCCTGCAACATTTCTGAATTCTTTGTAAACTATTGAATAAACCTGAAAAAAAAGAAGAATCGTTAATGAAACATTAGCCAATAGAAAGCGGACCTTTAAGCAATAATGATGACATCTCTTTCTCTTCTTGCAGGAACCAAAGTAACTTATATCCTGAAACAGATAAGAAAAAATCATATTAATAATTGAATATGTCTTGAGGAAGATGGAAAAAAATCATCGTCCTCTTTTTAAGCAAGACACAGCCATGTAACTGCGACTTGCATAACCACAGACAGCCCAGCACATAAGCACAGCTATCGATAGAGCCAGCAGCATTGTCGACTTCTTAAAACTATGCCCTACCTATACCTAGACACCACTGGCCGAACAATGACGCTTGCAATATCATACCTACAGAGATCCTCACAGCAGACCAGTAGAGATGTGGGTCAGGCGGGGACTTGCCTGGTGGTCTACATCTGTGCTGGTTTGTGTGCAGATCAGATGCTTGCAGCATCATTGCAATGATCATAGCAGCAGGTGCGCAGAGATGTAGTTCAGAGGGGGACTTGCCTGGACTCCATAAGTGCTCTTTAGTGCACAGACCAGATGCTTGCAACATCATCTACGAAGATCCTAGCACCAACTCGCAGAGGCATAGCGACAGGGGGGACCACCCTTTGCTATGTCAGTACTTGTTTGGTGCATGGATCTTTTTCCCAAGCGTCAGTGAGATCCGCAAATATCAGACCAGCCAAAGTAATCCAGATACAGAATTGTTTCATTCCGTATTCTGGATTTGGGTTAGCTCTGTTTTAACCTGGGCATTAGCAGCATTAAACCAGAAGCACTGACACTCGTACGCGCCATGTACTGCTGTGCGTGGTCGTCTGTGGTGTTTGTTTGGTCTTCTTGTTTCCTACTATTCTGATGAGGTCCCACGACGTATGTTGTTTTCCAACGATGGAAGGCTGCTACGTGGCCCCGGTCTGAACCGAGACCTTCTTCACCCCTTAAAAGGGGCCCTAACTACAAAAATAATAAAAAGAAATATTATCTAATACCCGATGTGAGGCCAGCAGCCGGCTGGTATACCCCAAAGGCCTTCTAGGCCTGTTGCGCCATCAAATTCTATCAACGATACGAACACTGCATAACACTGCACAACACAACACCTGTAAAAAAAAACATGCATTAAAATTCTACATATGTAAGTATTAAAATAAGAAAAAAAAATTAAATAATTTCTTTTTCACCCTCACTTCATTATGTTTTTAATTAGATGGTTTCAAAACCTTTCAGTTTCATCTCCAGTAATTCCATGACCATTGTTCAGTCATCTAGGAGCACTGCTTCTTACTCCATCTGTTGGTGGGTCAATAAACTTACAAATCAACTTCCCGCGAGTTTCAGAATTCAGTAATTTTTCTTTCCAGTTTTTTTAATGTGGATTTTTCCCAAACCGTGAACTCTTTGGAGTTTGCTAATTGTTTTATTAATCTGGCCTTTCTTTTAATTTGATGTTTTTCTGACCATGCATGAGTGGCTACTGTAAATTTTTCCACTCCTCCAGTTTGATGTTTCTAAGAATTTTCTTCACTCTGGTTTTCAAATTTCTTTTTGTTTTCCCTATGTCAATTTTATTACAATCTCTGCATTTGATCTGGTAAATTCCTGATTTGTTTTCTTCTTCCATTTTATCATTTTTGTTGGTTTTAATTATTGTATTGAGGCTGTATTCATTTCTCGATGCCAATCATATATTCAACTTTTTAAAAAAAAAATTGGAACTAACGTTGATACAATGGATGATAACTTAATTTTTTTAATTTTAATAATAGTAAAATTATTGTAATAAATAATAATATAATAAAATTCAAGAAATTCACTTCTCATCCATTGAAGTATCATAAGTTCCAAAAAAAATTTTTAAAAAGTTCAACATATGATTGGCACTGACAAATGAATACAGCCTATACAGAATAATTAAAAACCAACAAAAATGATAGAATGAAATAAGAAAACATATCAGAAATTTACCAGATCAGATGCGGAGATTGTGATAAAATTTACATAGGGAAGACAAAAAATAAATATGAAAATGAGAGTGAAGGATTATCTAAGGGATGTCAAAAATGGAGAAGTAAAAAAATATGCTCAGAAAAACATCAAATTGAAAGAAAGGCTGAAAACAATTAGAAAACCTAAAGAGCTCACAGTTTGGGGAAAAAATCCACATTAAAAAAAAAACAAAGAAAATTAATGTATTTTGAAATTCCTGGGGAAGTTGATTTGATTGGGAGGTTCATCGGTCCACCAAAAGATGGAGTAAGAAGCAGTGCTCCTGGATGACAGAACATCAGTTGTGTAACTATTTAAGATGTATCCACTAAGGTTACAAAACCAGTCTAATTAGAAGACAGGATATGAGGCGAGGTGTAAAGAATTTTATTTTAAATTTTAAAATATTAATATCTTATATTTGAAGAGAAAAATTATATGCTCAGACCGGGGCTCGAACCCAGGACCTTTAGCTTTCTGGGCCAATACTCTACCGACTGAGCTATCTGAGTGAGTTCTGATCTAAATGCAAATTTTTCTCTTATTCACATTGTTAATTCCTGTGCACCAAATGCTATGAAACCTTTGTTTCTATCTTTTACAAATGGCGGCTTCTTTATAAAAAAGACATTTATTTGGGAATTTTTATATTACATTATAATGCCAGTACGGCTTCTTTCAATGTTTTTATTATTCATTTCATATGAAATGAAATGCCAGTACGGTTTCTTTCGATGTTTTTAATATTCATTTCATATGAAATGAATAATAAAAATATCGAAAGAAGCATACTGGCATTATAATATAATATAAAAATTCCTAAATAAATGTCTTCTTAATAAAGAAGCTGCCATTTGCAAAAGATAGAAATGAAGGTTTCATAGCATTTGATGCACGGGAATTAACGATGTATATAAGAGAAAAATTTGCATTTAGATCGGAACTCGCTCAGGTAGCTCAGTCAGTAGAGTAATGGACCGGAAAGCCAAAGGTCCTGTGTTCGAGCCCCAGAATGAATGTATAATTTTTATCTTCAAATATAATTTATCCATTATTGAGATGTATGAAATGAATAATAAAAATAACCTTAGTTTAAGATTTAAATTCTTTATACCTCACCTCATATCCTATCTTCTAATTAAACCAGTTTTAAAAGGTAGGCAGTTTCATCTTCATTAATATCTCGACTGATGTTGTATTCAGAACTGCTTCTTACTCCATCTGTTGGTGGACCAATGAACCTCTGAATCAAATCAAATTCCCCAGGAATTTAAAAATTCATAAGTTTTTCTTTTTTGTTTTTTGAAATCACAGTTTGGGAAAAAAGTCAATGTTCAAAAAAAAAAAGAAAGAAAGAAAGAAAGAAAATACTTATGAATTTTGAAATTCCCAGGGAATTTGAATTGATTCTGAGGTTCATCAGTCCACCAACAGATGGAGTAAGAAGCAGTCCTCCTGAATGACATAACATTGGTCAAGATATTTCTGAAGATAAAACCGCCTACATTTTTAAACCGGTTTAATTAGAAGACTGGATATGATGTGAGGTGTAAAGAATTTTAATTTAAATCTTAAATTAAACCTCATAGTAAGTTTTTTAATAAGACTGTCCCCTGCCCTCTTGATAATATGACCACTAACCATACAATAATAATTTTCGAATCCTCATTTGTTGTGGTTCCTAAATTTGACTAATCCTCAAACAATTCTCCATATATTGTTTCTTCTTAATTAGAGACCAGATTTGTATGCAAAATCAAATACTAAATATGCATGAAAAATGTTTAAAATATGCAAAAGCAGATTGTAATAAATTAAATAAATTATTTGCTTTGTGGATAATCTTAGCTTATCCAGGGTACGCAACATAATGCAACATAAATCAAACCAGTCTGGACAAGCTGACGATAAAACAGAATTGTTTTGAAACATGTCCAAGAACAAATCAACATTAATATTGAGGTAAGATGATCAGACTGAAAATAATATAATCTTAGCTTATTCCTGGCCGTTACAGTAGATAAGGAAGGTTTTCAAGATTTTCTTGTGTGAAGCTCCTTCGTCTGTCAGTGAAGAAGGGTTTATACAATGAAAATGCCCTTTCTATATTACATGATGTCACAGGTACATGTGAAAAACACCACAGTTCTTCTTCAGTGAATCCCTCTTCAGTTACAGTTTTTTCACTATCACCAGAGAGCATTTTGCTAATTTGACAAATTCTGTTGTAGGCAGGATTTTTAATTTAATACTTATCATATATGATTTTAGTAATACAGTAATATTATTTCTCAAGGCCCACGGATATTCCCCTCTTACACAGGTAAATATACATGTTACGCTTAATCCAATGGATTTCAGATACTAATTAATTTAAAAAATGAATTAATAATTAATCAATTACTAATAATTAGCTGAAGGAAAAATTATAATTTAATACCACATTTAGTAGTAAAATATGCTTTAAAAATCTAAAATAAGCATTTTCCCCCAGAATATGCATTTCTATGCATTATCAAATACTACTCATATTGTCTGTGAAGGGACCACTTAACATGTAAATCATTTCTGCATACTTTTTAATGTGTAAAACAAAACATGCATTTTGTATACAAATCCGGTCTCTATTCTTAATAAATTACCAGCCTCATGGGTTGGAGGGTTCTGATTTCAATTCATGTGGTCTCGGGTTCAATTCCCAAACAGACCACAGGATTGTATTGACGTGGACTTTTACGGCCGGAGTTGCTATGATGATCTTGAAGAAGATTTTTGGGCTGTAGGCCATGGTTGTGGTTGAGGATGCCAGAAGCAGTCTCTAGCAAAATGTCGGGGAACTACAAGCCTCGCGACCATGGCCTACAGCCCAAAAATCTTTTTCAAGACCACAGGATTTTCTTTTCTTAAAGGGAATTATTGCCATTGTCTCCCGTGGTGTGGATTTGATTAAGTTTAGGTTAAAGGACTCTCCTGTGCTTTATTATCATTCATCATTTATCAATTATGGGGTAACATAACTCTACCTACCAGGTGCCTCAAATTAAGAACTAGGTTGTAATTCTGCCAGTGAAGGATAAAATACCAGAAATGTAATAAATACAACATAGTGGCATTGGTAAAAAAAAATTATCTTATTCTTTGAATCAATTTTTTAAATTACAAATAAGTTCCCTGACTTAACAATGGACCTAATTTCATATATATATATACATACATAAGTCCACCGCTGTGGTCTCGAGGTAGTGTGCTGCCTTGTCACGCAGCAGACCCAGGTTCGATTCCCGGTGAGATTTTTCCTCACCTGTAAGACAAATGTCAGGAATCTTAGGGCCCAAAGGTCCCCAAAAATCATCTGGCCATCATTATCATCATCATCATCCTTCACCGGTGTGGAAAGCAACGGGAAGCTACCACATCTATAAATCCCTAGTTAAGCTGCAAAGCATAGCATGAAAATGCTATGATTGCAGTGAAAGACCTGCCCTCAGGCACAATTACTATGGATGGATGGATGGATGGAGATATATATATATATATTTACCAGTTGGGTAGTAGCATCACATCAACATGTGCCAATTACAAAGGTGGACGATTATTGAGTTAACCCGTCAGCGTGGAGCGACGTGACGTGTACGCAAGTTGAATTCTTCACCCAATGCGGAACGACGTGACATGTACGCTAGCTACACGCACTGCTTTAAACTGCAATTATGACCTTTGTGTTTACATTAACTATTTACCGTTCATACAAATTTTATGTAGAGACTTCAAAGTTTATTTTAGTGCATATATTAACTGATTACGGCCCTCAGTAACAAGTTAAAATATTTTTATATTTGCATTTATTCTTGCGGCCTCTGACATTTTTCTTAAATTTATAACTTGATAAAGGATTTCTTATAAAACTAAATTAGCCTTTTTTTGTAGATTAGCTTGTCTATCAAATTGAATCTATTTTCAAATCTCTTCATTTTTATAATAATGTCGCAAAATTCAGTATATATAAAGACCCAACAAAGTTATTTCCGATTTACGTTACAGTACAGGACCACAACAGTAAATTTCAGATATATATATATATATATATATATTTCAAATGACGATATTCTTACATTATGGAAAGGTAGTTAGTCTACAATTCAGTCAGTATCTAAAAGGTAAAGTGGTCCACTACAGACCTTAGAAGGTTCTTGGGATATTAGGAGGTTAAGGCTCCCACTTTTCTAAACTATCGGTACTTGATGTAAGCCGAGTACTTATTTCTGTCTGACGGCCCATAACAAGCATCTGATACTCATTTCAGTTAGAGGCTGAGTCAACCCCGGGTTCACGGTGCTGCCTGAAGGTTTGGTTCAGTTTAAAAATCCTTATCCACCGGGACTCAAACCCTCGATCTTCCGGCTTGTAGCATGTTGATCTTTTAAGTCCACACCTCCGGCGAAACTATTATAGTCATATTTCATCAACTGTTTTCGGTTTGGAAACCAGAAGAAAGGCATTGAAATTTAGGGTTGATGAAGGTCTTAGTACAACAGGTCTGATGTGTAGAAAGACCATTTTTTGAAGGCACACGACCTAAAATAATGTTTCCAAAGTGTTAGAAAGACACATTTGGAGAAGGCTGCCCCCCCTACAAGAAAGAAGGTCAGCGCATAGAAGCAATGTGTTTGTAATAAACATGAACAAAGTAAACACAAGGGGAAAAAAATACACTTATTGTTGCCCGAGTGTCAAACAGCTGGTTTACATTTTGAAGATTTATCACACCAATTTTTGAAGTTCATACTTTTTTTTTCAAGACCCTTTTCTTTGTGTAAATATTTCATTTTGTTGTTAGGTAAAGCCGGTTCTCTGAATTCTTCAAAGAATCCCTAGTGCAATACACTGTGTCACTTATGTGAGAAGTTTACAAAAAGGACCTATTTCAACTGTGGCACAACAACCATAAATAAGTCTGCAAAAAACGCAGAGATGTTACGTGAGAACCGTAACAAATTTAATTAATTAAATATTATATTAAGGGTTCACCATAAACGAATTGCAAAAACATTTAAATTAGTCAAGATATATCAATTTAAATGCGTTATTGGAATACTGGCACTGAGCAGCTGAGTTTAAATACCGGTGAACTTCCTCCCGCATCAGAGTATTCTCGGCCATTTAAATCCATCCACTCTGAAGGGTTAATATAGGAATGACATGTGGTCAGCAAATTGGGTTCTTCACCCGTTATAGGTGGTTTACTCAAACTAGAGTCGCTACTCATTATAGCTACCCAAATTCCTCATGATACTTGATGTGCATTGGTATGGTAATAACCGAAATTCCGTGGGAGCAGGATTCGAATCGAAGTACTGTAGCTCTGCGCCAATACATTTTGGTTTTTAGATAGCTTCAAGTACATGTAAATGAGATGGAAAACACCCAGTTGGTAGACCAAGAATGGGGTGGGAGAATAACACTTTGGAAAACATTATCTCAGGATAGGGATGTATGGAGAGCTTATGTCCGCGCGGCCATGAACCTACGGGTTGGATAGTGCCAGGAGTAAGTAAGTATGATTTGAGGGAAGTAGATTATACAGGGAATGATTGGAATACATTAGTTCAGGATAGGGAAGTATGGAGAGCTTATGTCCGCGCGGCCATGATCCTACAGGTTCGATAGTGCCAGTGAGTTAGTTAGTATCAGAAATTGAGGTTCTCCAATTTAACAAAAACAAATTCACAAATGGGGAATGAAATAGGTACATGGAAATTATATTATTTTTGGTCTGGACATCTTACCTCAATATTAATGTTGATTTGTTCTTGGACATGTTTCAAAACAATTCTCTGTTTTATCTTCAGCTTTCCCAGACTGATAAAACAGAGAATTGTTTTGAAACATGTCCAAGAACAAATCAACATTAATATTGAGGTAAGATGTCCAGACCAAAAATAATATAATTAAAATAACCTCAAAATATAACTTCCTAAAATTAAATATTAGGTACATGGAAGCTTATTGTAGAAAAACCAGAGGGAAAACGTTCACTTGGTATATCAAGAATGAGGTGGGAGAATAACATTAACAACGATTTGAGGGAAGTAGATTATACAGGGAATGATTGGAAAACATTAGCTCAGGATAGGGATGTATGGAGAGCTTATGTACGCACGGCCATGAACCTACGGGTAGTGCCAGGAGTAAGTAAGTATGATTTGAGGGAAGTAGATTATACAGGGAATGATTGGAAAACATTAATTCAGGATAGGGATGTATGGAGAGCTTATGTCCGCGCGGCCATGATCCTACGGGTTCGATAGTGCCAGTGAGTTAGTTAGTATCAGAAATTGAGGTTCTCCAATTTAACAAAAACAAATTCACAAATGGGGAATGAAATATGTACATGGAAGCTTATTGTAGAAAAACCAGAGGGAAAACGTTCACTTGGTAGATCAAGAATGAGGTGGGAGAATAACATTAACAACGATTTGAGGGAAGTAGATTATACAGGGAATGATTGGAAAACATTAGCTCAGGATAGGGATGTATGGAGAGCTTATGTACGCACAGCCATGAACCTACGGGTTCGAAAGTGCCAGTGAGTAAGTAAGTATGATTTGAGGGAAGTAGGTTATACAGGGAATGATTGGAAAACATTAGTTCAGGATAGGGATGTATGGAGAGCTTATGTCCGCGCGGCCATGAACCTACGGGTTCGATAGTGCCAGTGAGTCAGTAAGTATGATTTGAGGGAAGTAGATTATACAGGGAATGATTGGAAAACATTAGCTCAGGATAGGGATGTATGGAGAGCTTATGTCCGCGCGGGCATGAACCTACGGGTTCGATACTGCCACTGAGTTACTTCAACTATGTGTAAAATAATCTGCAAAAGTCGCTTACCTCCTGTTTGTTAAATATTAGTTTTACAACAAATATCAAGATTCAATTTACTGTGGTACTCGTTAAAAATCACCTGCCAATCTGATGTGTAAAATGGTGCCTGGTACGGTACGGTACTGCATTTAACTTGTGAGTGGAATCTACTGTACAACATGTATTACGAGCGATTAGAATTATATTTACTTAACGTATTTTAATTAATAACAGCTCACCTTAAATAAAAAAAACATTTTCAGTTCCATTGGGCTGCATGATGATCCACCAAAATCCATAATCGCATTGAAAAAAAAAACTACTTGATTACGCGTCCAGGAAAAGAAAGAGGATGAATTAGGGGTTTACATTAGTATATCCAGTTCCACATCCCTCACTCCATGGTCAATTAAAAGATTGTCATAAAAAAACCTATCGATTTTCGAATTATCATGATCAGTGTCTTCATTCCTTCATGTTACATAAGATCTGTGTGTCACTACAGGAATTTAAAATTGCCGCTAGTAGCGCTAGTTACCAATTTAAAAGTAGAATTCATTAAGCGCGATTTTCGTAATTGAAGCGATATGATTGAGGAGAGCGACATAATTGTGCTTAAGTAATCATTTAAATTAAACAAACACAAAGAGATATATCCTTTCTTACACAGATTACCTTTTATAAAATATCGGAATATATTTTTTTTGTGTTTTGTCTCTATATTATCCAACGATAACCCACTAATATATATATATATATATATATATATTTATTTATTATTTTCCTTCTTTATTGTTATGTATACATTATCACTTCTGGCAGACCCTATTTGGATAAGGTTGTTAAAATAAAATAAAAAATATTGTTTTATGGTACATCTTTTTGCATTGAACTTGTTTCCTAATTTCAGAGCCATCTACCCTCATGAAATGGAATTATTTGCAGTGTTTTTTTAGCATTTACTTACTAAAAACAAAGAGAAAGCTGTTATAAAAGGTCGTGCCCATAGATCAATAATCCTTGGGTCGTGCCTAGGAAACGTTAAATAGGTTTTTACTTCCTACAGCTGCCTTTAATTTTGTGAAAACGCATATATTACTCTAAGTAAAATTACATATAATTAAAACAAATTTGTTATGGTCTCCAATTATAAGTAAGGCATTTCCGTTTTGTTTTCAAAATGCTTATTTATTTATACAAATGCAGGGGACTTGACAGAAGTCATTGTCCATAATTATGAGAAAACAAAAATATATACAATAAATTAAAACAATAGAACATTATAGCAAAACAGAAAGTTTGGCTCTTGCTTCCCAGTATCTATCCTTCAGCGTAGCAGAGTAAAGTGCCTGACATTGTAGCAGGTGGTTTCTGTCCATGTTGGTGTTCGTGGAGCACAGTGGGCAATGAGGACTTCTGTAGTTTCCAATCCGATGTAGATGAGATGCAAGACAATCATGTCCTGTGTTTAGTCGAAAATATGCTACAGCTTCCTTTCGAGGAGCATCTGGTGTAGTGTGTATGGTGTTTTTCCACTGTTTTTCTTGAATTCGGATCTGAAGATTGGTTAAGAATGTGTTTTTTTTATCATTTGTTTGATACAGTTCATTGCTGAGCGATAAGATGTGTTTAAATTAGGTTGCTGTAAACACATTGCTCCTCGTTTTGCCAGCATATCGGCTATTTCATTTCCATTGATTCCGCAGTGAGATGGTATCCATTTTAATACTACTGTCTTATGTTTTTGATAAAGGTCAGTGAGTAGTTTATTGCAATCTACTACTTCCTTGCTTTGAGCTGATTTGAATGGTTATTGCTTGTATGGCAGCTTTGGAATCAGACAGAATGACGATATGGTCATTGATTTGTTGACGGCATATGATTTGTGAAAGTGCAGTATGAATTGCCTTTATTTCTCCATCAAAAGCCGTTTTATTTGGTCCAAGTGAAGTGTATAGAGAAAAGAGTAAGCAATGGATTCCAGCTCCCACAGGACCATTGTGATCGAGCTTAGATACATCTGTATATATATGTAACCATTTAGAACAGGGGTATTTTGTTTCTATTGTTTCCAGGGCACATAATCTTAGTATTTCAGGGTTGGTGTTTGCTTTAATCAATCCTTCTAAGAGGTCTAGACTATGCGCAGGGATGTAGAGATTTATAGGGTTATCTTGTACTGGGTCATTTTGTATGTGATATTTACTTTGTAGCTCTATAGCACGTTGCAGAAAGCCTTGTTGCGTTTTCAATTTTCTATCATTGTTATGATAATTGGACCAGTAATTAATCTTAGTATTTCAGGGTTGGTGTTTGCTTTAATCAATCCTTCTAAGAGGTCTAGACTATGCGTAGGGATGTAGAGATTTATAGGGTTATCTTGTACTGGGCTATTTTGTATGTGATATTTACTTTGTAGCTCTATAGCACGTTGCAGAAAGCCTTGTTGCGTTTTCAATTTTCTATCATTGTTATGATAATTGGACCAGTAATTAGCATCTGGGAGTCTGATCAATTTTTCATAGAGGTTCATGGATGCCATCTCAGTTTTGATGTCTAGGTTCTGTTAAAAAGCAGCAACGCGTCTATTGGAGTCGTCTTGATTGCACCTGTAATGAGCCGAAGGATTTGATTTTGTAGTTTCTGTAGTTACATAAGCTGCTGAGAAGAAGCTGTGATGAGTGGTTCGCAACAGTAAAGCATCATTGGTTTAATGTACATTTTATAGGTAATGTTCAAGGTTGACGTCGCACTACCCCAAGTACTTCCAGCTAGACGTTTAAGTACAGAAAGGCGTTTTTGAGATTTTGTGATTATGTTGTCTATTTGTTTTTTCCAGGTTAGTTTGTTATAAAAAAATACACCAAACCAAGGTATTTAGAATCATGAGACTGTGAAATTGGTTGATTGTTCAGTAAGAGATTCAATTTTGGGGCTTGATGACACAGTGAAAATACTTGGTAAATCGTTTTATTAAGGTTTAATGTCATTGCATTTTCTTCTGCCCATTGTCCTATGGAATGCAATGCTTCGTTGAGTCTATTTGTTAGTGCAGATCTATTTGAGGATTTTTTTGTAGACGTTCAGATGGCAAGGTCATCTGCGTACATAAGAGCATTGACTCCTCTTATGTTTTTTATGGCACATATGATGTCGTTGAGAAAGAGATTGAATAATGTACCGCTCATGACAGCTCCTTGTGGGACACCAGTTCTCCGTTGTTTGAATTTTGATGTTTGTTCTCCATACTTCACTCTGCAATATCGTTGTCCTATGAAGTCTTGAAGCCACCTAAGCATATTTTCCCTTATTCCATATTTAGCTAGTTTCAATATGAGTTTTTATTTCCAAATGGAGTCAAATTCATTTTTAAGATTTATGAAAACTGCTGCGGTTAATTCTACTTTATCTAGACTGTCTTTGATATGTTGACTTAAACTTACAACTTGTTGAGCGATTTTGTCTAAATCCAGCTTGTTCAAATTCTAATATATTTTGAGCTTCGATGTACCATTTTAATCGGTTATTTATCATTATTTCCATTGTTTTCGACATAATGCTTGTGAGAGAGATTGGCCTATAACTTTCGATGTTTGGTGGATCTTTGTCTTTTTAGGTATGGGAATAATTATAGCTTTCTTCCATTTGGTGGGAACGGTGGACTTCTTCCATGATACATTATATAGTTCCAATAGAGTTGATCTGGCATATTTCCCCATGTGTTTAAGAAATTCTGCATGGATATTATCATCACCAGGCGTTTTTTTTTTGTATCTGATTTATTGCCATATGTAGTTCATGTTTTGTAAATGCTTTTGTAAATATGTCATTAGTTTGTGACTGGATTGTATTTGGTTGTTCAGTGTTGATCATTTTTATCTGCTTTTTTGTTACTGAAGAGTGTTTCTTTATGTAATTTGTTCTTTTCTGTTGATTGGAGTAATGTATTGCAAAGGCCTTCGCAATTTTATTGTCGTTGGTTAATAATTTGTTGTTGATTTTTAGTGGTTGTTTGTTGATTTTTGAGTTCTTGTTTGATAATTTAACATGTTTAAAGACGCGGTGACTATCTTTCCGATAATTTATTTTGGAGATGAATTTATTAAACGTTGACTGTTTTGCAAGAGCAATTTCTCTCTTAATTTTAGCTGCAAGTTTTCTCCATGAAAATATATCTTCTGTTGACTTTGTTTCTTCTGCTCTGGTCCTTACATTGTCTCTTTCAGTTTTTAATAGATCTAAATCTTGATTCCAGAAACATTGGTATTTTTCTATTTGCACCTCTGGGTATATATTTTTTTTGCAGTAGATATTATCTTGGTGTTGATTTGATCACATATTTTATCTGGATGTAGTGAGAAGTTGATGTTTGTTTTTAGTTCAGTGGTGAAATTGTTCCAATTAGTCTTTTGAAGTTCCAGGAGATCTTTGGCTTTTGTTTTGTTATGCGTTCAGGAGATCTTTGGCTTTTGTTTTGTTATGCGTTGTCTAGTAGATATCGCTGCAAGTATGATGCGATGTCCAGAGCCTGGGTCTTCAATTACATTTCTTAAAGTATTGTCTACAATATCAGAGGAGACAATTAGTAGATCAGGATTGGTCAATGTTCCATTGTAATGCATATAAGTTGCAATATCTCCTGGTTTCTAGACTAGTTCTGCATTGTTTGAATCAATAAATTCTTCAATGGTATCTCCTGTGTGATTGTAACCCCATCTCTTTGAATGTCCATGTTTTCAAAATGTAATTGCCCATATTATGGCGTACACAAATTGATAATAAATGCATTTAATTTTACTGCTAGAGAACATCAATAGAATATCAATAAAATTGAGTGCCATGATACAAATGCTCAATAATGTACAATAGATTTTTGCCGTGATCCCTCCAATTTTAGGTTGTAAGCTCGGTCATTTCGTTCTCAATGTGCATGAAAGTCGTCGTTTTCGTAATATTGGCAAAAAATTGCCCAGAATTCTCGGCGATAAAACCACTTCCGTTATTTTCGTCTGCTAGAGGAACGCATTTACGCTTGCCTCCCGTAAATAATACCGTATACGACGACGTCTGCGTCGCGCAATATTACGCCGATTCTCCTGTTCTTCCAGTTGAATCCTTTGGTAGACTCTATCAAATTCCTCTTCTCCGCGTATACCGAAAACATGATCGAAGTCTTCAAGGTCCGACATCTTGGATAAAGCAGCAAGGTTTCAAACTACATCGGTTACCATCGGGTTGCTCACGATTCGTTTCTCTGCTAAGTCACCTCGCCAGGCAGCTTAGGAATTTCAACAATTATTATCGCATGAACAGATTTTTGAGTACGCAAAAACGTATTTGAATGCAAGTTTCTCAGCAGAGTACAGGCAGAGAACGGCTTTTACGGTCTAATGCGTTCATAGATTCGAGCCTAAGTCTGCTCACTAATATATTTGTTAGAATTTTGTACGAAGTTGAAAGTAATGAGATGCCCCTGTAGTTGTTGCAATCAGTTTTACCTCCTTTCTTATAAATTGGTACGATAATCGATTCTTTCCATTCATCTGGAAGAGCTTTTTCCCAAATCATACTAAGCAACCAGCATATCTTGTCCATCAATTTTTCTCCCCCTGATTTTATCAGTTCTGCTGGGATCTCATCTGAACCTGATGCTTTATACAGCTTCAATTTTTCTATCGCCATTTCAACCTCTAATGCACTTGGTTCTATTAGCATTTCTGCTGTCTGTAAATTATCCTCTTCAATATCCTGTTCTGTATGTACACTTAGCTGATTAGTAACTTTTTCATCTATTTACTATACGAGGATCTTGACTCACTAATGACTTGGACAGTTAAATATGGACTGCAATTAAATCCTAGAAAGTCACAATCAATCATTATGGGTCACCAGAGACTATTATCTACAATTAACCTAAACACAGTTTCGCATGTGTCACTAAATGGAGTTCAAATCCCTTATAGTGAGACAGTAAAAATTCTAGGAGTATTTATTGACAAAAACTTAAATTGGAATACACAAATAAACCATACATGCAAAACAGTCTTCTCAATAATACATTCATTAAATCGTGTACGAAATTGTTTGCCATTCGCCCTTAGGAAAATGTTAGTAGAAACACTTGCAATGCCCCATTTTGATTATTGTGACACTCTTTTTACAGACTTAAATATTATTTCCACTCAAAGACTTCAACGTGTTCATAATTCTTGCGCACGTTTTATTTGTGGTATTCGCAAATTTGACCATGTTACACCGTCCCTGGAACAATTATCGTGGCTTCGTCTAGTCTAAGAGATCGTAGAACTGTCCATTCCTTATCCCTTCTCTATAAAATACTTCACACATCATCGCCTAATTATTTATCACGCCGCTTCATAAGACTATCCGACACACATAATCTTGACACTCGATCCCATCAGCACATTGTACTTTATATCCCTCCTCATCACACTGTATATTATTCATTATCTTTTACGGTCTCACTTACCAAAACATGGAATTCCCTTCCGTCCTATGTCAGAGACTGTCAAACTATAACATCCTTCAAAAACAAACTAAAGAATGATTTAATAACAAACTAACTTATACACCTCACTGATAATATTATTTTAGAAATATTAATATATTTAATTATTTATGAAAATAATATTAAGAATAACAAAATATTTTTATTTGTTTTGTTTTAAATATTATATAATCGTAAAATTAGTTTTCTATATCTCATTATTTTCCTTTGTTTTTTATATACACTAGACAGGGACAATTTAATATGCCTTGCTGTGTATACATTTTATTATTAGTTTTAGTCTTAATTTTAACTAATATTAACTGGTTGTATTATAGATCGTAATATATTAGATATTATCTTTTGATCAAATTTTTACTTAGTGTTTAATATTAGAGTTAATTAAGATTGTTATATTCTGATGTAATATATGTTTGTCCTGGTGAGTGGAAGAGAAGGCCACATGGCCTTAACTCCACCAGGCTAAATAAATAAATCTAAAAAAAAATCTAAAATATACTCCTGGAATCTGCAATCATATCCCCATTTTCATTCAGAATTATGTTTGTTCTAGCCTGAAATCCTTTTTTCTCTATCCTAATTCCTTGATATAATTCTCTAATGTTCATATTTTTTGCACTCATGATGATCCGAATTGCAGTCTGTCCCTCTAACTGATCTAATATCGATGATGCTACTGCACCAGCGTACATGATCTATCTGGTTCCAAGTTTCTCCATCTGGAGACGTCCAGGTGTATTTATGAATATCCTTATGCTGAAATGTGCTCTTAACAATGAGATTTTTTGATGTGGCAAAGGTGACTAATATAACCCCATTGTCGTTACTATCTTCATGAAGACTGAATTTGCCTATTGTTGGTTTGAATATATCTTTTCACCCCACTTTTGCATTAAAATCTCCTAAGACAATTTTGATATGATATCGTGAAAGGCTATCAAATACACATTCTAATTCTTCATAGAACTCATCCTTGATCTTGTCATCTTTATCTTCTGTGGCAGCATGTACATTTATGATTATAAAATCATGTTGTTTACCCATTAGAATTATGTATGATATCTTATCACTAACAAGCTTAATATCTCGGATATCAGACATGATCCTCCTTCCCGTTCCAAATTTAGGTCTTTGTGCACCCCCGTAGTATAGAGCAATTCCATATGTGACTGACAATTACAATACACTTTTGCAGCAAAATGGTTGCATAAATATTAAACTGATCGAAATTAGGGGTGTTATCTATGTGATATGATAGAGGAAAAGTGTGTGATTAAGACTGTACATAAATATACAACTTCTGAAGAAAAACCACGTTATTTATTATCTATCAAAGTATGTGTGACTAACATAAATGTCAACTCATCATGCAGCTTAACATGTCCATCTGCATCATTCTCTGAAGTGTGATTCCTAATTAAATTTTCCAAAATACCGTTTGGAGGGCACATTTCAAGTTACATTCTCAATAAAAAACGAAACAAAAATCACAGTTAAGACCGGAGTTATAACCTAATATGTGATGTATGCCTGAATCTATTCTGTGACTGACATCTGAATTTTATTAAGAATTTAATATCGTGGAGCCGCAAATATTATACAAATATTACAAAATAATATGAAATTATAATAGATAAAAAGCGATAATACGGAGATAAATAAAATACTACACATATTTTATCATGTATAGGAAATGTACAATTTGATATGCTGTAAAAAGATTAAATAAATAGTGTAATTTATTTAACTTGGTTGCCACATACCTTTTTAAATTTCACAAAATAAAGAAAATATTAACTTCTTAATAACAAAGGGCCTTTTCTATAGTTAAATATGCCTAATATGCATATAATTTTATTATATCCATATTAACTGATTACAATTTATCTGATGCTATATTTAATATTTCTGATGTTGTTATTAGATTGAACCATTGAAATAAATAATAATACCGATATGTAATTTGCAGTGTTCATTCCAGAACACTAAAATTAACTTTCACACATCTTAACTTTAAAAAAAAAACAAAAAATAACAGTATACAAATTATTAAAATTTGTATTTAAATGTGGAGAATGCTGTTATAATTCTTTCAAAACAACTGATTACAAATTACATTGCTGACATGAGTTCTATTTTTAAACTAAACAATAGAAACAAATCTCTTACAGTGCGCGAAATCTTACTTTATGACTGACATGTCTGTTTGCAGCTGGCACACATATTACAGCATTGTCATACGTATTTTCACTCTTTTGGTTTTCAAGTACAAGATCGCCCATACGCATCCATCATTTTCTAACATGTAAGATACCACGCACTTGTGTTTAATTGCAGTACAGCACAATACTGTAGTTACTCACTTAATAACATACATATTGAAGAATCACATAATGAGGAATTATTTAAATGTCACTAATAAAAATATAATTTTCTTTCACACATGAAACTTGTGAATTTTTCACACTGATTGTTCATTTGAAATTTGTGCATATTCTATTACATACGGCTTCAACACTTTCACATGGTGAATTCCATGAGTTGCCGGGATAGCTGCAATGTAGAAATCACTTTTCTAAAAATCTCTTCCCTTCTTCTACCTCATTTTGTGTCACTTCCTGAACTATTATTTGTTTAGTTTTACTACTTTGTGTCATGTGTCACTATAACCCGACACTAGAACATAGTATTTCTTGCGTACTTCTCTGTCACCTTCCATCTAAACTAGGCAACAGCAGTTAATATTGAGATATGCTTATTGTTCCAATGAACTGCCTGGATATTATTTTGTTCTTTGTAGGTATAATTTTCTGAGAAATTAACATGTACGGCTGCTTCATATACTGCAACATTTACCCGAACATATTTAAATGCTTCCGCTGACTGCCTTTTAGCTCAAATTGACACAGAAGTAGGACTTGTAATTATTTTATGGAACAGCTGGACCGAAGTCTACCAGATTTTCTAAACCATGTTTATGTTAACCCTCAGCAGAGTGCAGCAAGCAAGTGACTGCGCCATGTGTATTAGCAACATAAATGAGAAGACGAAAAGTCAGTCAGTCATGGGACACTAGCGGGAAAACTAATGACTTTACAAGAAAATGTCGTCAATACTTCTTTGTTAGTTGTATACCGATAACATAGAATCCAAGATGAAATTTTAATCCATCAATTATTATGTTGTGTACAGTAATTTTTATACATTTCCATGACTAACTGACCATAGCTTACAGTTATCAATTATAGGACACATTTAAGGTATACAGAACATTAGAATGCAATTAATATTATTACATTTACGACTAAGGAGGACCAAAGCATAGTTTAACAAAATAGTTTGTGAAATAAAACAAATTAATACGACTGAATCATTAAACAAAAAATTGATAAAATTCTGCATGTTTTTACAGGTTTGGAATACGACAAGTTCTTCCACTAATTAATAGTGAGTGGAGAACATATTTTAATCGACTCACCTCATACATTTTCAAACGTCTTTGATACCGATGGTTTCAGACAATATCATGTCATGACTGAAGAAGGACATGATATTGTCTGAAACCGTCGGTATCAAAGAAGTTTGAAAATGTATAAGGTGAGTCGATTAAAATATGTTCTCCACTAATTATTAATGATATAACCTCATAATGTTTACTTCCCAATATTAATTTAAATTTTCCACTAATATTAGATTAAAATAATACACATTTGAAACATTATCTTATAGAATCAGAAAATTTAATCTTGAAGGATATATATTACGTCATCAAAATTATTCCTGTGTCAGTTTCAAAATTTTCACCTCGGTAAGACATTTTCATGGAATCGTTCTATAATGCAAAGCTTCCTGATTCCTGACTACCTTCTCCTGGCCACCTAACTTCCTGTAAATTGATTATATCCAAGGGTGATTTATTTAATTCCCGCTTTAATATCTCTAGTGCCCTGCTACTGTATAAAGTCCTAACATTCCATGTTCCTAGGAACATGTCCCTGTGTTTGAGCCTTTGGCATGGGTTCCCTGTAGTACCAAATGGTGGACTATTTGACCTCCGGAAAATTTTACCCCAGTGGAACCCATGTCCGAATTTCTTGATGGTTGTATTTTACAGTGATCGTGTATTCTTTTTGTATATTCCAAATTCTATCCTGTTTTCTCCATTTCTTGTTAAATTAAGATCTAAAAATGGGATTTGTCTTTCAATTTCAGTTTCCATGGTAAATTTTATAGTTCTACTCTGAATGTCCAATAGCTTTAAAGCATCATCCATTTGATTATGATTCACAGTAGCAATTAGGCATCGACTATCTACTCCAAAATTTGAAATTCAAAGGTTGTCCACTAGTTATTTTCTGCTCAAAACTTCCCATAAATAATTTGGCCAAAAAGGGTGATAAAGGGTTTCCCATAGAAAGTAAAGAACTTTGTAAAATTTTCCATATATGTAAAAAAAATTTGTTCAATGCATAATTTAGTTAAAATTATATATTCCTTTATGTTTTCTTTTTCTAATTTGCTTTTGTTTAACCATTTTTTCCAAAATTTAAATAGTGGTTTCTCTACGGATGCTGTGAAACAATGAAACTACATCAAACAACACTGATCTGTCTGTTGGTTCTAATTGTGTGTTCTCTAATTTTTCTATCAATAGAAATGAGATATCAATTAAAAAGGTTATAAAATCCTTCTATTTTCTTGTATTCACTATATAACCATTTGGATATTAGATATCTAGGTGACCCTATACTGTTAATAATGGGCCTCATTTTGTCTCCACCATTGTGAGTTTTTGGGAGACCATGTATTTGTAGATTTTTAGGGGTTGAAACCTTCAGCTTGAATTTTTCTTGTTTTGTTACAATTTCATTTATTTTTTCAAGGTGTTGTCAACTTCTTTCATACTTTTGGGAAGTGGGTAGGATTTTATTACAGTGAATTCTATAGATTCCAAAACTTTGTCCATTCTATTTTTATGATCTTCACTATCCAAAATTACTAATTTTTTAGATCTTAATTTAACAAGGAATGGAGAAAACAGGATAGAATTTGGAATATACAGAAAGAATACACATATAGATGACTATATTAAAGCTTCGGAATTCAACCACGTTTGCTCACAAAGAGGCAGTGTTCAATAGTTTGACACACAGATTAGTAAATATACCTATGAGCAAAGAAAATTATGAAAAAAAAATTGCCATAAACCAGTTTTGAAGAAAATGTGGTATACAAGAAAATAAGCAAATTTAAAAGACAAGAATTAATTAATAAAAGCACACTTATAAGGGTGAAAGAACATCTTAGAAATGTCAAAAATGAAGTGGAAAAGTCAGAAGTAGCTGCTCATGCTTGTCTGAAAAACATCTAATTGAATCAAAGACCAGTCTAATTAATCCTCTGCATGCCTGTGGTAAAATCTCTTGCGTCAGAGAATTAAATCGCATCCGCTGATGTGATTGGCTTTGCAAGTAGTTTAAGTATATGGTCTGGCAGGTAACAGATAGAAACATCAGAGCTGATCTAATCAGCTCATGGCACCCAAAGGGACCCTAACTAATAGAAAAACAAAAAGAACTCACGGATTGGGAAAAAATCCACATTGAAAAAAACAAGAAAGCAAAAGTTATGAACTTCGAAATTCCTGCGTTATCTGATTGGATCTGGAGGTTTATCGGCCCACCAATAGAGGGAAGAAGTATTTCTTCTGATCGACATAACACCAGTCGACGAGATATTACTTAAGATGAAGCTGCCAAGGCTTTGAAGCTACAGTATAATTAGAAGACTGGATATGAAGTGAGGTATGAAGTATTTTAATTTAATCTTTCATTATTATTATTTATATGTGCAATTCTAGTTTAGTTGCCATCTCTTATAAAATTTCTTAAATCTCCTTCTTTCCTCTTCCTTTTTAATCGTTGCTAAAGTATAATTTCTTGGTTATCTATCTTCCTCTTATCTTTATTCAGACAAAACTATTTACTTCAGGGCCGCCCAAACTTTTTAATGGGTCAGGCCAATAACTGAATGTGCAATTAATCGCGGGCCAGAACATAAATATTGTTGCTACTGCTGCTTCTATTATTATAATAATAATTATCATTATTATTACTAAAATAAAATTACATTATCATACAGAAGAATGTAAAACATTTGTAACACCATGCTGCAATTAAAATTGTAAAAAAAAACTGGTACAAAAGTGAATATATTTACCTAATGAGATGAGTGGAGCTGGCTTCTTAAAGGTAACAATCAATCGATAATTTCCATTAAATTTATCAAAATTGCTATGCTTTGTTTGGTAATGTCTTTTAATGTTATATTCTTTCACAACTGCAATAACATTGTTACAAATAACACATAACACTTTGTTTCCATGCTCCTTCACAAAGTACTTGCTGGTTGAGGATTCGTTAAACTTCCTACACTCGAAATCAACTTTGCATTTTTTTTAAAGCATTTTCTCGGTTTAACACTATTTTTACAACTATTCCGTGCACAGGCTACTGTTTGATTGATAATACAACAAGCAAAACAATTAATGTTCGAAGTTTGGAGTGGGGAGAAAACGGTAAATAAGGGATGAATCATCTCTACTATAGTCCACAGACGAAGAGAATGAAAGCACGGGACGAAAAGGGGGCACAGGGAATTGCAAGCGATACAATGGCATACTACCTGAGAATAAAGGAACACTCATGACATATGAAATACCTACTGCTTTCATTCACTTCGTCTGTGGACAGTACTTTGTCAAGAGAAGCGGTGACACCTCAACTCCATATTCCAGAGAGATGAATTTCACACAGGGATGTCCAAACTAGATGTTACATTTTACAATCTAACTTAAAAATATAAAATTAATTTGTTCATTTCAGTGCTTACGCAGGCCATACGAAAAGCCATGGCAGGCCGGATGTAACCCGCGGGCCATAGTTTGGATGGCCCTGATTTACTGTATTTCACCTATCAGTAGACATAGTCTGAAATGAAGTATTTCTTAGTGAAGTTTTTACTAATATGTATTAATATATTTAATTATAATATAGTTGATAAAAATGTTTTAATATGTACTCTAGTTTCTAATAATTGAAAGAGTAAAATAAAATAACTATTCCTCACAATTTCCTTACAGACAGGCTCCTCTATCAAAGAATGATATAGCAGTTAATATAATTTATCCAAAATAAAGGAATAGAGCTATTTTGGATAACTTTTTTTTAGATAATACATGGGATATTTTTGGTTATGAAAGGAAGAATTAGACAGCATAGTATTAATTTCTATTTAATATTTAAATTTTCCTGTAATAAATTTTACTACAGTAGGTTCAGTTTATATACAGTGATCAGTTAAGGAAATCATATTTAATGCATTCCTGAAAGATCATTTACAGTATATTAAAAAATGCATGTGTGGAAGGAAATATAAAATAATGTATCCGATTTCAGAAATTTATTCTGTGAAATGTACTGAACGTATCATAATGTGATATATATGCCCTGAAAGGCAAACTCTTAAAGTTTAGTCTCCCTCCAGCATAGTTTCACTTTCTACTGCTATGCTGCGCAGGAAGCAGGTAAAGAAAATGGCAGTAGCTGGAGAGCAGAGGTCGTTCTGTATGCTTGATTACCATGTAAACAACTCTGTGATTAGTGGCATTTCCATACCAAGTATGGATGAGACCCACCTACTGAAAAGGCTATTCGTACATGGTATGCAAAGTTCAGAGATACGGGCTGAATATGTAAGCGAATATCGACTGGCCGTCCTTCAACTGGGGAAGGGACAGTGTAACATGTTTGCACATGTTTCGTGCAGAGTCCACGGAAGTCAACCTACCGGGCAACGAGGGAACTGGAACTTCCACAGAAAACTGTATGGCGGATTCTATGGAAACGTTTACAATTGAAACCCTACCGCTTACAACTGGTACAAGCCTTAAAAGACAGTGATTATGATGTGAGAGCATCCTTCTGTGCTGACTTGTTTGCATTAAGGTACGTACACATATGCACGCCGCAAACACGAACGGCGCGCGCGGCGCGTGTTGTTTGTCGAAATGATTAATTTCAACGAACCTCCTGCGATCCATAGGAAACCCACAAACCTTCAGTAGACATTTTGCAGAGCAGGTGTAACCAACCATATCTATTCCCTTTCCGTTCTCCCGCTTGTCCTGCATTCTTTCCCAAAAATAGGGACTTTTTTTTAAATGCCGCGGGACAAATTGTTAAAAATCGGGACTGTCCCGCCAAAATCGGGACGTCTGGTCACGCTTATTACTTATTACATCTTATAACTTTATTTATACTTTTTCAGATATTATAGCATTAAAGGAATTAAAAAAAATATATGATTTGTATATATATGTTTAAAATTATTAAGAATCTATCTCACCATAACATGGCCTTAATTTTTAATAAAGATGTACATGATTATTATACTAGAGGTTGTACTTTATTGCACAAAGATACTAGTTTCTAAAAAAAAAGGTATAAAAGGGATTCGTCATGCATTAAAACCATTACAATAACTTACCTATTGAATATCAACATTTCACGAATGTTAAACATTTTTCTAATTGTATTAAAAAATATTTTTTCTCATTGCTTTCTTAGTTAATTTTGTTAATTTTATTATTATTAATATTATCCTGTTTAAATATTGTATTTATATGTGTATATACATTGTGCATCTATAGTAGTTTGTATTACTTAAACTTATGCCTGAATTTGTTTTCTTGTTTTTATTGTTAATTGTTTTATGGCCATTATTTTTTGTATATTGCCCCTTAACATAAGTCTTGGAGTCTTTGAAAAAATAAATAAAAATTAGTAATAAATGTGTTTATATATTGTATTGTTTTGTGATACTTCATACATAATATTATGAAATGAACGTCTTAAATAAATAATGTTTTCTAAATAATTCTAATTTATTCATACAATTACAGTACACACGAAAAAAAAAACACATAACATTGAAAAAAACAGGCATCTCCTTTCAATGATTTTTTAAAATGATCCTTATGTTGAGGATCCCACAATAATTGCTTGTTTCTATAAATATCAATAAGTTTTAACATGTTTTCCTCTGACCACTCCATACTCAAATAATAGGTGTGCACCGAAAACAACGAACCTCTCAGGTACCCGTCCAAATCTAAACAGCGAACCATCAAAGTGTTCGTGGAAAAAACCGACAATGAGTGGATCGTGGTGAAAGACGCGTGCGCAGCGCGCACCTTAAAACCCCGTCCAAATCTGACGAACATGGTGCACGCGTGCAAGTGTGTACGTACCTTTAAAGGAAGAGGATGGTTCTCCGAAAGGATAATTTTCAGTGATGAAGCGACGTTTCACCTTTCTGGGAAAGTGAATAGACACAACGTAAGAATTTGGGGAACTACTAATTCCAATGCAATTGTGGAACACCAACGCAATTAACGCAAAGTGAATGTGTTTTGTGCCATTTCCCATGAAAAAATTTATGGGCCCTTCTTCCTTGAACCTACTGTGACATGACATGTTTTTCTGGATATGCTGCAATAATGGCTCCTTCCACAGCTCGAAGAGGATAGTGCAGATTTCATTCTTCAACTGGATGGTGCCCCTCTGCATTACAATGACAGTGTTCGGGACCATTTCAATGAGGCACTGGAACAACACTGGATAGACCGTGCATATCAAGATGATCAACTTCTCATTCCCCCGACTTCATCCTGTGTGATTTCTTCTTGTGGGGTTTCGTAAAGGATCTTGTTTACATACCACCACTTCCAGCAACATTGGGTGACCTTCGTATCCACATCACTGCAGCCATTGCAGAGATTGACCGCAACACACTACATAAGGTTTGGCAGGAGATAGACTATCAACTTGATGTGTGTCGTGTTACACGAGGTGCTCACATAGAACACTTGTGATATGACTGAAAAAACTCGAGAGTTTGCCTTTCTGAGCATTTACATACAGTAGATTTCACAGAATAAATTTATGAAATCGGGTCCATCATTTTGACTTGCTCTGTATTTTTTTGGGGCATTTTGATTAACTGGACCTTTGCTTATAGATAGATCACATGTCATAGATATTGATTACCTAATTTTTTACAGAATAAAAATATATTTCCATTTGTATTAGAAGTTAAAAAAAAAACAGAATTCTATAAAAAATATATAATTTAAGATAAGAATTTATATCATTAGCCAACTCTGAAAAGATTAGTGATGCAGGGATAACAGTTTTTTTTTCTCTCTAGACATTCCAAGTTTATTTCAGTTAGATTTAGTTTCAAATGAACAGGAGTAAAGAAAAATAATACAAAATCTTTAAAGTTATGGGTTTATCATATAAATACTAACACCTTTACATTGATATAATGTTTATTTAAAATGAGAAAGGAATGTTAACACACAATAAACTTCTGCAATTATGTCATATCCTGGAAAGTCATTACATTAGATTTTCGTTCATTATGAGAGAACATGCTAAGATCTTAAGGAAGTCAATAAAAGAATTGTATATACCAATGACAGACATACTTTTAATCAATGAATAAGAAGAGAATTTTCATGATTTTTTTTTTTTGTTTAATGTGAGAATATTGCCAAGATCTTAAGCTAAGTCAATAAAAGTGTTTACATATACCAATGCAAAACTTTTAAACACTGTATCAGAATATAGTTACATACTAAAGAAAATAATTTATTTCCAGCCATATTCTATACTTTTCATCATTATCTATGACAAAGGTAAGTGCCAAATGATATTAGCAAATTCACACATTTTGCCTAAAGCACTTCATTTTCACCAATTACAGTCCATACAATTTCAGTGTTCTGTCCATACTAGTAGAGGCAATATACTGAGCATGGCGACCAAATCTCACTCCTGTAGCTGATGCTGTATGGTCATTGAAAACTTTCAATTCTTGCCATTGTTTACACAGATATACTCTGAAATACACCAATACAAATTTTATAGTGGAATTTAATAAAATTACCATGGGAAGTGACATTACAAAGCCAATTATCAATTTACATAATTGAATCATACATTTTTACACCTCAATATTTTCATGAGGTGAGGTGTAAAAAATGTCTGTTTCAATTATGTAAATAATTATAGTGGAATGTTAAAATCATCTAAAATGTCAAACATTCAAACTCATTTTATTTAAGAAAGAAAAATTAATGCTCGAACTGGGACTTGAACCTTGGATCTCTGATCATTTTATTTAAGAAAGAAAAATTCTATCCAGGATTGTAAAGTGTTAATTGGATGGCATTATGCATCAACCGGCTGTGTGCCATTATGTAAGTTTCGACAAAAATATGTTTAAAGTTTAAGCCCCGGTCTGAGCGTATAATTTTTCTCTTCAAATAAGACTGATGGTGTTTAGATTTTTCTTTATTAATGCTATATTTAAAGATTTGGCGCTAAAAGTGTGTGTACACTTACTTCATGAACCGTGCAACAGATGACATGAAAATATAATTTTTTAAAGTAGCGCTTAACCAGTTGATGCATTATATTGTTCAATTTAAATAAAGACACTGAAATATTCAAACTCATATTTTCTCAGAATAATTATAATTCTGTTTTTTAATCGTAGTTACAGCAGTATTTCACATAATATACACCAAGAAGGTAATCATTGTAACAACAAGGCTAAAATGATGTTTTAAGAAAGCAAAACTGCCTTTATCAAACAAGATCCTCATAATTATTTTTCATTGGTAATGTCACTAAGGCAAATACTGTGTCTTCCATGAAAGTTTAACAACTCTCAAACTTATATTTTATATAAATTATCCTTTGACATAAAATTAATGTTATTAATTTTTAGATTATTAACTGATTATTATGAGTTAGTTATTTTGACTATCCTGATATTTTTTTGATATTCTGCAGACTACAGATGCGACAAAACTATAGTCTGCAGAATATCAAAAAAGTATGAGGTGAGTTAAAATAACTAACCCTAATAATTAAAAGAAACCTCATAGTGTTATCTCCTACAAATATTAATTATTAACTGATGTTCCAATGCATTCGAAAATCTTAAAAAAAATAAACAAAGACATTAACGTATAAAGAAATGGCAAGATTAATGAATGCAAAAAACCAGGAATTTATCGGATAAAATGTGGAGATGGTGAAAAAATAATAATTGGTAAAAGCAAAAAGAAACTTGAGTATTAGAATGAAAAATCACCTTAGAAATGTAAAAAATGGGGTTGAATAATACATAGATATCTTCTATTGGAATACCAACAATGGTATAAAATGTAACATACAAAACAAATTCATACAGAAAAAAATGAATAAAATAAAGATTAAATCAAACGATTCCTACCTTTCCTCATATAAATCTTCTAAGTAGATCACAATTTTGAGACCATAATGGTCTCATCTTCAGTACAATCTTGGCAACTGATGTTATGTCGATCGGAAGAAACACTTCTTCCCTCTGTTGGTGGACCAATGAACCTCTGGATCAGATCAGGATTTGCAGGAATTTCGAAGTTCATAAGTTTTCCTTTACTTTTCTGAATGTGGATTTTTTCCCAAACTGTGAGTTCCTTTTGTTTATCTATTTGTTTAATTAGACTGGCTTTTGATTCAATTAAATGTTTTTCGGACCAAGCATGAGCAGCTACTGCTGACTTTTCCATTTCTCCATTTTTGACGTTTCTAAGATGTTCTTTCACCCTTGTTTTCAAATTTCTTTTCATTTTTCCAATATAAATTTTGTCACAATCCCTGCATTTGATCTGATAAATTCCTGATTTGTTTTCTTCTTCAGTTCATTCATTTTTATTGGTTTTAATTATCCTATTAAGACTGTATTCTTTCTTCGGTGCCAATCTTATATTAAACTTTTTGAAAATTTTTTTAAACTTATGATGTTTCAATGGATGGTAAGTGAATTTCTTGAATAATAATTAAATGAATTGTGATTTTTTCTTACCTCATACATCAAGCAGTGCTGTGTTTAAAAAAACATAGATGTATGACGTAAGAAAAAAATCACAATTCATTTAATTATTATTAATTGAACCTCATAATGTTAAAAATTCCCAAATTTAATATATAAAGAATTTCTTGAATTTTATTTTTTCTGTTTCTTTTATAAGTGTGCTTTCATTAATTAATTTTTGTCTTTTAAATTTATTTATTTTCTTGTATACCATATTTTCTTCATAACCATTATCTATTGCAACATTAATTATGTATTTGAAAACAAGGGTGAAATGTCAAAATGGAGAAGTGGAAAAGTCAGCAGTAGCTACTCATGCTTGGTCCGAAAATATTTAATTAAATCAAAAGCCAGTCTAATTAAACAAATGGATAAACAAATAGAACTCACGGTTTGGGAAAAAATCCACATTCAGAAAAACAAAGGAAAACTTATGAACTTCAAAATTCCTGCAAATCCCGATCTGACCCAGAGGTTCATCAGTCCACCAACAGAGGAAAGAAGTTATGAACGTGACACAGCATTGAGAATGTCACAAATAATGTGATGAAACCCTGGATTTGCGAGGAGTTATGAAGTATGAGGTGAGTGAAAGAAAAAATAAACAGAGGAAAGAAGTGTTTCTTCCGATCGACATAACATCAGTCGCCAAGATTGTACTGAAGATGAGACCATTATGGTCTCGAAATCGCTATCTACTTAGAAGATTTATATGAGGAGAGGTAGGAAACATTTGATTTTATCATAAATTAAACCTCATAGTCATTAATTCCTATAAAAGTTGAAAATAAATATTGCCCAAGAAGTTAGGCAAGTGTTTTATACAAGGTAAAGAAATTATGATCCAGTTTACTAACATCTTATTAATTTCTCTATCACAATTTTATATATTAGCAATTTTATTCAAATATTATTATTTATTTAGAAAAACCTCATAGTGTTACTTCCTATTGTATTTTCATAATTATTATTAGAAGTGTGTAAACTTAAAAATTTTCTTACCTTACATCGGTGCCAGCTACAGCAAGGTAAGTTCCACTCTGATCAAAACAAAGATCTCTAATTTCATAACCTTCATCCATCTGTAACGTTTTAAAGTTCTTCAATTTCCGTAAATCCCACAATTTAACACATGCATCATCAGCAGCTGTAGCCAGGTAATAACCATTCTCAGAAAATGAGATAGCAGTGATAGGACCAGAATGACCTGAAACAAAAAGCAATCTTACAAACAAGAAATTATGATTGCTTACTATCTAAAACTGAGCAAAATTCAGAGGGAAGACTTGAATGGACAAATATGATGGACAAATATTTATACAGAAGAACAAATTTAAATCTATGAATTTCGACATTCCGGATGAACGTGACCTCATCTCGAAGTTCATCGAATCAACACCAGATGGCAACGATATCTCGAAGTTTGTCAAATCAACACCAGATGGCAACGTTATAGAGGGAGATTCCAACGAATATCCGGTAGTCATAATGGCGGTTGAAAATGAATGACAAGATCATTTGAAAACTATAGTTACCGTGTTTGAAAAACATGAAATATGAGGTAAGATTGACGATTTTTATTATTAATTTAACACTTCTCATAGAAGGATAAATTATATTTGAAGAGAAAAATTTTCGCCTAGACCAGGTCTCGAACCCGGGACCCTTGGCTTCCCGGGCCAAGTGCTCTACCAACTGAGCTACCGAGGCGAGTTACGATCTAGATGCAAATGATTCTCTTATGTACGTTGTAATTCCCTCGCGCCAAATGCTTGAAACCATAGCTTCTATTTTTGCAAATGGCGGCTTCTTAGTTAAGAAGACATTTATTGGGAATTTAACACTACTTTATAGCCAGTAGGGCTTCTATTGACGATTTTTATTATTAATTTAACACTTCTCATAGAAGGATAAATTATATTTGAAGAGAAAAATTTTCGCCTAGACCGGGACTCGAACCCGGGACCCTTGGCTTTCCGGGCCAAGTGCTCTACCAACTGAGCTACCGAGGCGAGTTACGATCTAGACGCAAATTTTTCTCTTATGTACGTTGTAATTCCCTCGCGCCAAATGCTTGAAACCATAGCTTCTATCTTTGCAAATGGCGGCTTCTTAGTTAAGAAGACATTTATTGGGAATTTAACACTACTTTATAGCCAGTAGGGCTTCTATTGACGATTTTTATTATTAATTTAACACTTCTCATAGAAGGATAAATTATATTTGAAGAGAAAAATTTTCGCCTAGACCGGGACTCGAACCCGGGACCCTTGGCTTTCCGGGCCAAGTGCTCTACCAACTGAGCTACCGAGGCGAGTTATGATCTAGACGCAAATTTTTCTCTTATGTACGTTTTAATTCCCTCGCGCCAAATGCTTGAAACCATAGCTTCTATCTTTGCAAATGGCGGCTTCTTAGTTAAGAAGACATTTATTGGGAATTTAACACTACTTTATAGCCAGTAGGGCTTCTATTGACGATTTTTATTATTAATTTAACACTTCTCATAGAAGGATAAATTATATTTGAAGAGAAAAAAGTCAAGAGTCCCGGGTTCGAGTCCCGGTCTAGGCGAAAATTTTTCTCTTCAAATATAATTTATCCTTCTATGAGAAGTGTTAAATTAATAATAAAAATCGTCAATAGAAGCCCTACTGGCTATAAAGTAGTGTTAAATTCCCAATAAATGTCTTCTTAACTAAGAAGCCGCCATTTGCAAAGATAGAAGCTATGGTTTCAAGCATTTGGCACGAGGGAATTACAACGTACATAAGAGAAAAATTTGCGTCTAGATCGTAACTCGCCTCGGTAGCTCAGTTGGTAGAGCACTTGGCCCGGAAAGCCAAGGGTCCCGGGTTCGAGTCCCGGTCTAGGCGAAAATTTTTCTCTTCAAATATAATTTATCCTTCTATGAGAAGTGTTAAATTAATAATAAAAATCGTCAATAGAAGCCCTACTGGCTATAAAGTAGTGTTAAATTCCCAATAAATGTCTTCTTAACTAAGAAGCCGCCATTTGCAAAGATAGAAGCTATGGTTTCAAGCATTTGGCGCGAGGGAATTACAACGTACATAAGAGAAAAATTTGCGTCTAGATCGTAACTCGCCTCGGTAGCTCAGTTGGTAGAGCACTTGGCCCAGAAAGCCAAGGGTCCCGGGTTCGAGTCCCGGTCTAGGCAAAAATTTTTCTCTTCAAATATAATTTATCCTTCTATGAGAAGCGTTAAATTAATAATAAAAATCGTCAATAGAAGCCCTACTGGCTATAAAGTAGTGTTAAATTCCCAATAAATGTCTTCTTAACTAAGAAGCCGCCATTTGCAAAGATAGAAGCTATGGTTTCAAGCATTTGGCGCGAGGGAATTACAACGTACATAAGAGAAAAATTTGCGTCTAGATCGTAACTCGCCTCGGTAGCTCAGTTGGTAGAGCACTTGGCCCGGAAAGCCAAGGGTCCCGGGTTTGAGTCCCGGTCTAGGCGAAAATTTTTCTCTTCACAAATATGAGGTAAGATGTTAAAATGACTCATTAATTTATTAAATATGATGGTGTTTTTAAATATCTGTATAGAATTCATGTACTTTCACTTTCTGAGAATATGGAACAAACCATAAGGTAAATTATTATGGTATTTCTTGTCATTCTATTTGTATTGTCTGTCCAACGGATCTGTGCCCCCGTAAGATATGCGAACTAAAGCCTACTTCCTTTTCTGCCTCAGCAAATCATTTCCATCTCTGCATTCCTATATCTCTCTTGCACTTGTACTCCAGTGTTGTCAACTTAACTCCAACCTTGCATTATTCAATATTCAAGAGCCATGACACTGGGGGAAGTTTGGCAACATCCCTACTTAATAAGTTACCTGTGGCTGCCATTTGACTTAGGGGGAGGGGAGTGCGGTGAAATGGTGTGAGTATAGATGTGTACTTTTCTAAGATCAATGTCAGCGCTGTAGAGGCACAGATCCGTTGGTCCGAGTATATATTGTTTCAAGTAAACACTGATGTGATCTTTAAGCTAATTTCCATAGATTTATTATATTTAATATAATTTTACTTAATACCAAAATGAATGACTAAAAAAGGCCAATTTCTATGTATGTGTAGTTTGATTTGCATCTATCATCCTTATTATTTTTATTGAAATTTTTATTTTTAATATTCAGTCATCTTCACAAATATAACTTTTGAATGCTCAGATTTAAAGAATGTGAACGATGTCACAGTCAAATGACTAATAAAATAGTAGTTTAATTTTCATTCCTTCATTATCACATTTTTCTTTACATCATTTCTTCATAATTACCAAATTCTGCTTTCATTCACTTCTCATGTCTATTCCTATGGTGGTTGGTAGATAACTTCGAGATCAAATCCTGCTTGCTGGGAAATTCAAAATTAATTTTTAAGTTATAATCCTATTCTACAGTCCCCAAAATCATCTGGCCATCATCATCATCACTGGCGTGGAAAGCAACGGGAAACTACCACACCTATAATTCCCTAGTAAAGCTGTAAAGCATAGTACTGAAAATGCTATGACTGCAGTGAAAGACCTGCCCTCTGGCAGAATTACTATGGATGGATGGAATCTTATTCTTGTTCTGCATATAGAAATTTTCTCCCATATTGTGGGAGTTCTGTTGACTTTTCAAATTGTTTTATAATATTAGGTTCTCGTCAATTCTACAATTTGTCATCCAAAAATGTGCAGTTATTTACTATATTTAAATTAATATTGGGAAGTAAACGTTATGAGGTTATATCATTAATAGTGAGTGGAGAACATATTTTTAACGACTCACCTCATATAATTTCAAATTTCTTTGATACCGGCGGTTTCAGACAATATTTTGTCCCTCTTCCACTGATGAAATTCTATGGTTGTTGATTTCTCTAAGGACATCACCTCTTGTGCTGCCATCTTTGGTTGGGATTATAAATTTTTATCCACCAGAATATCAAAGTTCATAGATCAATATTTATTCTTCTGAATGAATATCTTTTCTCAAATTGTTTTCATTCAGAAGAATAAATATCGATCTATGAACTTCGATATTCCGGTGGATAAGAATTTAATTACAAAGTTTATAAACCCAACCAAAGATGGCAGCACAAGAGGGATGTCCTTAGAGAAATCAACAACCATAGAATTTCATCAGTGGAAGCCATGACTGAAGAGGGACAAGATATTGTCTGAAATTGCCGGTATCAAACAAATTTGAAATTATATGAGCTGAGTCGTTAAAAATATGTTCTCCACTCACTATTAAGTTATTTACTAACCATTCAGTAAGATTGATTACTAGAAATCAGTGACTTCACTGAGGTCAAAAATATCAACCATACATATTGAAATACTACTATTTGTTGTTACATATTAAATTTTAACACCTCACAGAATGACAAATTTTATTTGAAGAGAAAAATATACTAAATTAATGTTGGGAAGTAAACATTATGAGGTATAATCATTAAAATTCATCGGAGAACATATTGTTTAAACAACTCACCTCACAGGATTCATGCTTCCATGATATCGCGATTTCAAACACAGTCATGTTCATCTTCAGTCGGAGTTATGGCTGAAGATGAACATGACTGTGTTTGAAATCGCGATATCATGGAAGCATGAATCCTATGAGGTGAGTTGTTTAAACAATATGTTCTCCGATGAATTTTAAAGAAAAATATACACCTAAATCAGGATTTGAACCCAATGTCTCTGGTTTTGTACATCAGTGAAGAAGTTGAACCGAAAGTGCGATTTTCGGTTCGCTACTGCAGTGCCGTTATCCTCCCTGAACATAAAGATTCGTGAACTATGCCAATATCCTTTCTCTATGCATCTACCCCCACTCTCCTTTTTACCTCTCCTGTTGCGCTGTTTGTGCTGCGCATCTCCCCTTCTACCTCGGAACGCTCAAATACGCTATGCACATGCTGAACATTATCATTCGATCAGAACTTTGAGTTGAGACGTCGTCTGGAGCCGCGAGTGGCGTGGTTTAAGTTTTGGTCCTGAGGACCGGAGAAAGACTACCCTGGCTTGGACCGTGGTATGAATCTTGTGTGAGGTATGATATAGTTTTGTGATGTTAAGGATTATTATTTATTTTCTTTTTATTGAAGAATGATCAGGTATTTACATTTGTTATATTTTTCATCCACTTCAGACGTCTTGTTTATATTAAACATCATTTTTATATATATCCTGGTTAATGTTCAAGTTATTTATGTGCATGCTGCTGTTTGATATTCCTGTACTGAAACTTACTTATTTAGGAGATCATTCTAGCTTCCTTTATTTTCCGTCTAGCTTTCATGATTAATAACAATAATGATACATTCAGTTTAAAATCAGAATCATAAACTACTCTAGTGTTTTGAGATCTATTGTTGATTCATGTTTAAGTGTTTAGGAAAGAAAGATGAATCAATCTTTGCCTCCTATGGGCCCGGGCAAAGGTTTTTGATTAATAACCTCGGATGTTATGAACTCTACGCTAGTATATACAACGGAAACAAAAGACGATCCAAAAGAAAACTGCACAAATGGTAGCAGTCAGAGTGGTTATATATTATATATATCGCACCGTACAAAGTGATAAAATTTAATAAATAACATAAATAAACTTCTTCTTCTTGCCAGAGCGAGCCTTAACCTCCTCTATGGCCTTCTTCCATCCTTCTCTATACATTACCAACTCCCTCCAATTCTTTATTACAAATCCTTTCACATCTGCTTGTACATAATTCCACCATCTTGTTCTTGCTCATCCTCTTAATCTGGTTCTGTCTGGATTGTTGTTGAAGACAATCTTCACTTTCCTTGTGGTTTCCATCCTTGTGATATATATCCTTACCATCTGAATCTTCGACATCTTATATATGTCTCTAAATCCAATTCCTTATACAATTCATATAAGACATCATTGTACCTGGTTCTCCATCCTTCCTCTGTTTTTTCAGGAGGTCCTTTGGGTATGAGGAGATTAAGGCTCCCATTTTTTCTAGAGAATCGGCATTTGATGTCAGCCCTGCGTAACGACTGCCTTTACCCCCAGTACAAGTGTTTTGTACTCATTTCATTAGAGGCTGAGTTGACCTCAGGACCATAGTGCCACTAGAAAGTTTGGGTCAGTTTAACTGGCTATAAATGTTGTGTTAATTCCCACTAAAATCTTCTTGTTTAAAAAGGGCTAAATGGCACATGGAACGACAAGTTCTTAGCCTCAGCATGCAGGAATTCATATAAGTGAGAGAAATAATATACATTTTTGCGCAATAGTGCATTTTGTTGTACTTACAGCAATGTCTGGAAACACTGGAGGGAAAATTTTCTTTAGGATCGTAACAGGCCTTGGCCTAATACTTGGAAGGAAGAAGAAAGACAGCAATGCGATCATGATTAAAAGTACAACTTCCTACATTTCGGGGTTGCTAACCTAAATATATATACTGTAATATTACATATTACAAAACACGTGTGGGAAGTAAAACCGCTGCCCTCTATGTATACTACATACAATGTAAATACAAAAAAAATCCAAAAGATAGTGTTAATATACATTACACGAAACAAATCACAGCATTTTAAATGAACTGAACTTTATTTGAAACAATATAAAACAATAATTACGTACTTGCTGCCATTTTATCACTAATAGGTCTTAGAGCCTCCTGTAATTTCAACTATAAACATTGGCCACGCTGTTAACGTTAGTAAATTGTTTATAACAAATGCAAATATTTCCAACAAAGATGTTATTATTTTACTATTATTTATTAATTTGAAAACACCATCGCGCAAAAAATAATGTACAACGCACGTTTGTGAAGTGTTTTACAGAATCTTGGAAATTAAAAAACTGCAATAGCTGTACATGCATGGCCAAACACAGAATTGAAACCAAGGCAAAATTACTTAAACAGTTAGAAAAATCTAAGGAACTCACAATTTGGGAGATATTTACATAAGCAAGAATAAAAAGAAAACCATGAATTTTGAAATTCCTGGTGAAAGGGAAAAAAATTTGATTTGGAATTTCATCAGTCAACCAACTGAGGGTGCAGAAATCAATTTGCAGGAGGGACAACTGCAAGACAACAGTTGTGAAGGATTGAGAATGTCACATAGTTAGCGACGAAGCCAGTCTGCATAAAAATCATGAAATGTGGGGTGAGTCAAAACACACAACTCAAATCTAATTAAAATAAACCTCATGGTGTTATTTCCTACATATATTCAGTAAATGATGTTTCCTGATAAATTGGTGGTATAAACTAATCACAGTATGTATTATGGTTATACAATGCCAACTTAAATCATGGCTTCTTAAATACTGCATGCAACAATGAAGAAACAGTAAAAATTGACTGATAGTCATTTTCATAATTTTGTCGATGAAATTCTCAAGACTGACAAACAGTAAAATATTTGACTATAATCAATTTGACAAAAGTCAAGCCATTTTTTACTAATGATAATGAAATTGGTCAATTAGTTACTTCCTTATTGTAATCAATGGTAAACTGAAAAATTTTTGCCTGAACCGGGAATCGAATCCTGAACCTTCAGCTTTCCAGCTTTTGATTCCCAGTTCAGGCAAAAATTTTTCACTTTACCATTGATTACAATAATTTAATTGTGTTCATTAATGTACTTATTTCTATCTCAGTAATAGCTTTAGCTTCTCAATATTAATTTAATAGTTACTTCCTATCAATTATTAATTTATTATGAATTCTGATGTTACATTTTAAATTAACAATGTTCCAGAATTGGTATAGTTTTATTTTAGAAAGAAAAATTATTATGAATTTGCCTATAGATTCTGATTCCAGTTCGAATGGGGATGAAAACATGTTCAGGTAATAAGATTTATTTATGAGATGAAGAGAATTATTACCGATTAAATTTTAATGGTTATTGCTTCATAATGTAATTTCCTACTGATTCATCCATCATCATCATCCTCTTATCGTGTCCTCCTTTAGGAAGGTCAATTCTTCCTACTAATTATGTAGTTCATATGTGATACATGTACTTACCAGGAAAATTTGCTACATTTGATTGTTCTTTTAAATCCCAAATCTTAACTTGAGAGTCTGAAGTTCCAGTACCGAAGATCAAACCATCAGGATGAAACTGAGCAGTCGTTAGAGCAATTCCCGATGATCCTTGATCTGCTACCTGTGATTCATAATTACAAAAAAATTATATATATATGGAATGATAAGAAAAATAAATGCCTGGACGGGATTCGAACCCAGATCTCTGAGTCTGTACCTCAGTGTGATATCCATTACACTACCAGGCGAATCCAATTCAAACACTTATTTTTCTTATATATGTATTATACTCTCCATATACACACACACACACATATATATATATATATATATGATAAAACTTTTTTTATAGCATTTAAATTATTAGCATAAATTATATTTGAAGAGAAAAAAAATTATACGTTCAGACTGGGGTTTGAACCCAGGACTTTCTAGGCCAATGCTCTTCTCCTGAGCTATGTGAACACTCCAATCTAAATCCAAATCTTTCTCTTATATACACTGTTAATTCCTGAGTGCCAAATGTTAAGAAACCGGCTTATTTATTAAGAAGACCTTTTTTTTTTTTTTGGGAATTTTAAATTATATTTTAAAGCCAGTACAGCCTCTTTTGATGTTTTTATTATTCATTTCATACATCTCAATGATGGATAAATTATATTTGAAGAGAAAAATTATACAGTGTACATAAGAGAAAGATATGCGTTTAGATTGGAGTTTCTCAAATAGCTCAATTGGTACAGCATTCGCCTAGAGGTCCTGGGTTCAACGCCAGTCTGAGCGTATATTTTTCTCTTCAAATATAATTTATCCATCATTGAGATGTATGAAACGTATAATAAAAACCATCATATTAGTATAAAATGTATGACCTTGGCCCCTAAATCATTCTCTTTCAATATACACTGTAAAAAAAAAATTATAACATAAATATAAAAGGAAAAAGTCACTGCATTCACATTTTATCTGAAAGGTAAAATTTCTCTAATAATAATCTATGAAAATCCATAGATACATGACTCCATCAAGACTAGAAACATCTGTGCACATGCTCAATGTAAAAACAAATTGTTTCATATTTCATTTGGTTCACTCTGTATTTTTAAGTTTATCCAATATTTCATTAATCCTAACAATTTAAAAACAAAATTGTGACACATTAACTACAAAGAGCCAAGTCTGCATGACTTGGTTACCCCAATACAATTTCTCAACCACAATTTAAATTTTCTTAACCAAATTTCATTACATGTAAACTAAATATGCTGCACTGCAGCTCCAAAAAGCTAAGGCAGAGTGAAGTAGTTGTTATCAGTGCAGTGAATCATGCAGTTAGTGTAACTCAATTTCTCAATTTATTTTGAGTTGTATTTTGATTCACCTCATATTTCTTGACTCCTTCGCAGACTCGAGTTTCTTCACTGCATCTATAACATTCTCATGGTTGTAACCATGATGTCGCATTGAGAATGTCACAGATGCAGTGAAGAGTCTGCAAAGAAGTCAAGAAATATGAGGTGAGTCAAAATACAACTCAAAATAAATTGAAATAAACCTCATAATGTTATTTCCTACCTACATAACTCAATTTCTCAATCTTAGTTCCAGTTTTATTAACTGGATATCATACTTCTTGTACTCAGCAGCTATTCAGTTTTCTTCATGAGGATGGGTACACCAATTCCAGATTCAATATTGAATTAAACATTTCTATGGCATGACTAGAATTGATCCAGTTCCCTGGGATGTGAGTCATACATGTTATTGCATCATGGAGGTATTCTCTTGGCTATCTTACATTCTTAATAAATTTTGTAATGGAGTTTGCTATGTATATATAAAAGGCTGCATATAATACCTTTGTAAGAAGACGTCCAGTTCGTATGTCAGAAAATGCCCAATGCTGGTCTGTAGATGTGGATAGTACATAGTCTCCTGTAGGATGGAGAGAGAGCCCTGTAACAGGACCTTCATGTGCACGGAGCATCTGGGTAGTCTGTGATGTGGGTACATTCCAAACTCTAATTGTTGTGTCTGGAGAAGCTGTGATTACTAAGTCCTGTAAAAAAAATATGATGAATTCCTCAAAGATAACTTTATTAATAATATCTCTTTATTTCATAAAACTTATGATGGGAATTAACATTTCAAATTAATAAGAATAAATGAGTTAAGCAACATCTCAAAATTCCAACGGATTTTGACCTGATCCGGAGGTTCATCGGTCTACCAACAGAGGGAAGAAGTGGTTCTTACAATCGATGTAACATCAGTCAGCATAAGCTTACTGAGGATTGGGTTGCCAAGACCCTGAAATCGCGATCTACTTAGAAGATTAATTATGAGGAGAGGTATGAAACATTTGAATTTATATTTAATTTTAGGAAGTTATATTTTGAGGTTATTTTAATTATATTATTTTTGGTCTGGACATCTTACCTCAATATTAATGTTGATTTGTTCTTGAACATGTTTCAAAACAATTCTCTGTTTTATCTTCAGCTTTCCCAGACTGGTTTTATTTATGTTGCATTATGTTGCACCACCTGGATGTCGATGTCAGCTCCATCCTGTGGTTGGCCAAAGAACCTCCAAACAAGGTCACCCTCCATCGGAATATCAAAATTCATAACTCTGTTTCTGTTCTTCTGAATATAAATTTTTTCCCAAATAGTCAGCTCGTTTGTATTTTCTAACTGTTTTAATAATTTAGTGTCTGAATTTATATTATGTTTTTCAGACCAAACATGAGCAGCAACTGCAGATTTTTCAATTTCTCCATTTTTAATATTTCTTATGTGTTCTTTGGTTCTAATTTTTAGGTTTCTTTTTGTTTTCCCTATATATATATCTTTTCACAACCCATGCATTCAATTTGATATATTCCTGACTTTTTATTTTTATCAGTTTTTTCATTTTTGTTGGTTTTTATTAGTTTATTTAAACTGTAGTTATTTTTTGGTGCTAATTTAATATTAAACTTCTCAAATATATTTTGAAATTTATTATGTACCCAGGGGTGATATGTGAATTTCCTATATTTTTTCATAGGTGGTTCTTCTTTTTCAAGATTACTTCTGTTTATCATTTTTTGTTTTTTATACTTTTCTATCCTTTTATGTACCATTTTTTCATCAAACCCATTTTCTCTTGCTACTTTGATTATGTGTTTTTTCTCATGTTTGAAATCTTCTTCGTTTAAGGGTAAGTTTACCAATCTATGAGTTAAACTATTAAATGCTGCTAATTTATGTCCAATTGGATTGAACCCTGTTGATTTTATAAAATTTTCCGTATGAGTTTCTTTCCTATGAATCCTGAATTCAATTTTTCTTTTTTCTTCGTTTCTGACCAATTTAAGATCCAAAAAAGGTATTTGTTTATTGTCTTCTATTTCTTTGGTGAATTTAATGTTTGTACTCTGTAAATTTAATAGTTTTAGGGAATCTTCTACATGTTTTTCTTTAACAATACAAATTATATCATCAACATATCTACTCCAAAATTTAAACATTGTGGGATGTGCTTTAGTGATTTTACATTCAAAATCGCTCATAAATAAATTTGCCAGGAAAGGTGATAATGGGTTTCCCATTGAGAGCCCTGATTTTTGTCTATAGAAACTCCCATTGAATGTAAAAAACATTTGGTCAATGCATAACGCAGTTAATTTCAAATAATCTTCTTTGATCTCTCTGTCTATGTTGTTTTTTCTTAACCAATTGTTCAATATCTCCAAAGTTTTTTGTTTCGGTACATTTGTGAATAGTGAAACTACATCAAACGAAACCAACCTATCTGTGGGTTCAATTTCCACTTTTTCTAATTTCTTAACTAATTCCAATGAATTTTCAATCTGCAGACTTTCAAAATTATTAATTCTTTTAAATTGATTATTCAGCCATTTCGAAATTTTGTAGGTTGGTGATCCAATATTGTTAATTATTGGCCTCATTTTGTTTCCCGGTTTGTGAATTTTTGGAAGTCCATGTATATTAGGGTTTCTTGGGTTGCTTACTTTTAATTGAAATTTTTCTTTCTTGGATAGAATTTTAACATTTTTAAAACAGTTTTCCACTTTTTTTATGGTTTTTGGTAGGGGGTCATTCTTAATTTTTTCATACTCTTTTTCTTTCAAACGTTCTTCCATTCTATTTTGATAATCTTCTTTGTCCAGAATTATAATTTGGTTACCCTTATCTGATTTTGTATATACAACATTTTTGTTATTTATTTTTTTGAGTGTTTTTAAATTCTCCTTACAAACTGGGTTTTTATTTGTATTCTTTATTTTATTCAAAATTTCTTCACATTTTTTTCTGATGATTATTTTTTCTTCTGTAACTAACCCTTCTATTGAATTTTCAATGTCCACTATGTATTCTTCTATTCTATTGGAATAATCTATTGCTGTTTTTAGACCGTTTTCTAACACTTTTGTCTCTTTTAGGTAAAAGGTTGCCTTTGAAAAATTTTTAACATAATTTCTGGTGGATTCTGATTTTTCTTCATTTCTGGTTTTATTCTGATGTTTGATTTTATTTGATGTATTCTTCTTTCCCTTTGATTTAGTTAACAAATTATTTATCTTTTTCTTTTGTTTCTCAATTTTCTTTTTCATGGTTATGTTCAAAAAAGTGAAAAATTTATTTTCTAGGTTTTCCCACATGATGTTTCCTAATATTTTAGACAATTTGATATGTAACAAATAAATTTCAATATCCAGATTACTGATCATTTCAAAGTGTTTATTCTTCTCTAGTTTTAGTAATTTGTTCTCCAAAATTTTTTGTTGTTTGCTGTTATTGTTATGCTTAACGGTTTTTCTAATGAACATGGGAACCAATTCTAATTTTAGACATTGGTTGATGAATTTAATGTCTGCTAATCTTTTCAATGGGAGTTTCTATAGACAAAAATCAGGGCTCTCAATGGGAAACCCATTATCACCTTTCCTGGCAAATTTATTTATGAGCGATTTTGAATGTAAAATCACTAAAGCACATCCCACAATGTTTAAATTTTGGAGTAGATATGTTGATGATATAATTTGTATTGTTAAAGAAAAACATGTAGAAGATTCCCTAAAACTATTAAATTTACAGAGTACAAACATTAAATTCACCAAAGAAATAGAAGACAATAACAAATACCTTTTTTTGATCTTAAATTGGTCAGAAACGAAGAAAAAAGAAAAATTGAATTCAGGATTCATAGGAAAGAAACTCACATAACAACGGACAATTTTATAAAATCAACAGGGTACAGCTCCAATTGGACATAAATTAGCATCATTTAATAGTATAAAATTAACTCTTAGATTGGTAAACTGACCCTTAAACGAATAAGATTTCAAACATGAGAAAAAACACACTAATCAAAGTAGCAAAGAGAAAATTGGTTTGATGAAAAAATGGTACATAAAAGGATAGAAAATTATAAAAACCAAAAAAATGAATACACCGAAGTAATTTTGAAAAAGAAGAAACACCTATGGAGACAAAATATAGGAAATTCACATATCACCCCTGGGTACCATAATAAAATTTCAAAATATATTTGAGAAGTTTAATATTAAATATAGCACCAAAAAATAACTACAGTTTAAATAAACTAATACAAACCAACAAAAATGAAAAAACTGATAAAAATAAAAAGTCCAGAATATATCCAATTGTATTCATGTTTTTGGATGAAAAGATAGTAGTATATAGGGAACACAAAAAGAAACCTAAAAATTAGAACCAAAGAACACATAAGAAATATTAAAAATGGATCAATTGAAAATCTGCAGTTGCTGCTCAGGTTGGGTCCTGAAAAACATAATATAAATTCAGACACTAAATTATTAAAACAGTTAGAAAATACAAACGAGCTGACTATTTGGGAAAAAATTTATATTCAGAAGAACAGAAACAGAGTTATGAATTTTGATATTCCGATGGAGGGTGACCTTGTTTGGAGGTTCTTTGGCCAACCACAGGATGGAGCTGACATCGACATCCAGGTGGTGCAACATAATGCAACATAAATAAAACCAGTCTGGGAAAGCTGAAGATAAAACAGAGAATTGTTTTGAAACATGTTCAAGAACAAATCAACATTAATATTGAGGTAAGATGTCCAGACCAAAAATAATATAATTTGAATTTATCTTAACTTTTTATATCTCTCCTTATAAAACTCCACAATTATCACAGGACTAGTTTCTGAAACATTCACTAAAATGTGACTGTATTCTTTGTTAAAATTCTCACCAATTAATGGAATGTTTGTTAATTTGTATAATAAATTGCTGAATATTGGATGTTTATGTGCAATATGATTAAAACCTGAAGATTTAATGTAATTATCTATATGAACATATTTTCTGTGGATACTGAATTCACTTTTTGTTGTTCTTATTATTAATTTCATACATCTCAATGATGGATAAATCATATTTGAAGAGAAAAATTATACGCTCAGACCGGGACTTGAACCCGGGACCCTTGGTTTTCTAGTCCAAGTGCTCTACCATTTGAGCTACCTGAGCAAGTACCGATCTAAACGCAAATTTTTCTCTATATATGTTGTAATTCCCGCCCACCAAATGTTTTGAAGCCTTTGCTTCTATCTTTGCAAATGGCGGCTCCTATATTAAGAAGACATATTTGGGAATTATACGTTACATTATAAATGCCAGTATGGCTTTTTTCGATGTTCTTATTATCAATTTCATACATCTCAATGATGGATAAATCATATTTGGTGGGCGGGAATTACAACGTATATAGAGAAAAATTTGCGTTTAGATCGGTACTTGCTCAGGTAGCTCAAATGGTAGAGCACTTGGACTAGAAAACCAAGGGTCCCGGTCTGAGCGTATAATTTTTCTCTTCAAATATGATTTATTCATCATTGAGATGTATGAAATTAATAATAAGAACATTGAAAAAAGCAGCGTACTGGCATTTATAATGTAACGTATAATTCCCAAATATGTCTTCTTAATATAGGAGCCGCCATTTGCAAAGATAGAAGCAAAGGCTTCAAAGCATTTGGTGGACGGGAATTACAACGTATATAGAGAAAAATTTGCGTTTAGATCGGTACTTGCTCAGGTAGCTCAAATGGTAGAGCACTTGGACTAGAAAACCAAGGTTCAAGTCCCGGTCTGAGCGTATAATTTTTCTCTTCAAATATGATTTATCCATCATTGAGATGTATGAAATTAATAATAAGAACATCGAAAAAAGCCCTACTGGCATTTATAATGTAATGTATAATTCCCAAATATTGTTTTGTTGTTGTTTTCTAATGGCGAGATTTGACGCTTAAGTCATTTTCTCTCTGGCTTCCCAGTACAAGCGAACAAGGGCCTTAGAGTGTTGTGCAGTTGGATTTAAAGCTGGACAGACTAGAAGGTGGTGTTTGTCCATGATCAGGTCCGGGTCTTTGCATATGACACATCTGTCGGATTGGAAAACGTTTATTCTGTGGAGGTGGTGAGCCAGGCAGTCGTGTCCTGACACAGTCTGAATTTTGCTACTGCTTCTTTGCGGCCTTTATATTTTATTTCTGTGTATAGCTCATCAATTTTTTCCCATGATTTCCCTCTGGCTGTTGCAATGTTTTCTTTCATGTTTTCCATTTGGAATGCTTTCTTAATTTCTTCGATCTTTCTGTGGAGGTTCGAATTGGGGTGGGTTGTTATCTGTATTTTGGTACCCTTTTTGGCAAGTCTATCAGCTATTTCATTGCCAACTATTCCGATGTGCGAGGGTATCCACTGGAAGGCTATTAATTTATTTTGGTTGTTGAGGTATTTCAGAAGTTTACGGCATTCCAAGATGGTTTCATTTTCTGGTGTTTAGTTGGAGGTTATTGCTTGTATAGCGGCCTTAGAGTCTGCCAGAATAACAGCTTTTGTAAACATTTTTGTTTGGAATAGGAGGTTGTGGAGTGCTACTTCTATGGCCTTTACTTCACCATCGAAGGCTGTATTGTTTGTGCCTACTGCAACATATTGACTAAACAGATGGGAGTAGATTCCTGCACCAGCATTTTCACTCTTGGTTTTGGAGCCATCAGTGAAGACTCTTAGCCACTCTGGTTCTGGGAACTTTGTACTAATAGTTTCTAAGGTCATTTGTTTGGCTATTGATGGGTTTGTGTCATTTTTCTTTATTATTTCGTCTATTGAGAGGGTTGCATTGTACAGTTGGTAATCTAATGGGCTTAGTATTTGAGGTGTTGGTTCAGTTTTGGCATCTAATTTATGTTTTTGGAATAGATTACTAGTTTTGTGGAGAAAGGAAGGTTGTGTGATTAAGATCTGGGGTGTTGTGCTTTGAGGTTGGATTGCTTTTGGTAGCGCTGCTAATTTTGTGTGCATGATGCAGGATTTCTTTTCTATCTCATTTTTAATTGAGGGGTTGCCTGTGAACATTCTCATAGTTGCAGTGTTAGTTGATTTTACTGCTCCAGTGACTAACCTTAGCATTCGGTTCTGGATTATTTCTAGTTTATTCATCGTGGTGTCTTTAGCATAATTCCCAAATATGTCTTCTTAATATAGGAGCCGCCATTTGCAAAGATAGAAGCAAAGGCTTCGAAGCATTTGGTGGGTGGGAATTACAACGTATATAGAGAAAAATTTGCGTTTAGATCAATACTTGCTCAGGTAGCTCAAATGGTAGAGCACTTGGACTAGAAAACCAAGGGTCCTGGGTTCAAGTCCCGGTCTGAGCGTATAATTTTTCTCTTCAAATATCACTTTTTGTTGCTGTTCATTCCTGATTTTATACAGGTTGAAAAATGGGATTTGGTTATTCTTTCTTAATTTAATAAATTGATTATATATAAATTGATTCAAAGGAATATTTTTAAATTACATAATATATGTGAACAATATAATCTCAAAATATCCATAGAAAAAACTAAGGTAATGGCATTCCAAAGGAAAAATCAAATCAGATCCAAAATAGTAATAGGAAACAAAATCATAGAACAGGTGAACCATCTCAATTATCTAGGATGTGACATTTCATTTAATTATGATAATAATATAACTAATAAAATAGCAAAATCCCAGGGAATATGTGGTACAATAAAACAATCACTAAATAACAAAACAACAAGAGAGACCCAATTGAAATTTTATAAAACATTGGCAGTACCGGTACTGCTCTATGGATCAGAAGCCTGGATACATAAAAAACAAGATCTAAGTAGGATAACGGCGGCAGAAATGAAATTTTTGAGATCTGTTAAAGGGTGCACTAAGGAAGACAGAATCAAGAACACAGAAATAAGACAGGAACTTGAAATATTTGCAATAACTGATAAAATAGATACATATAGACAAAAATGGAAGCAACACATAGAGAGAATGAATGAAGATAGATATCCAAAACAAATAACAAAATACAAACCTAAAGGCACCCGAGATGTGGGCAGACCTAGAAAGAGATGGGCTGAAGTCAGAACGGGTCAATAGACCTAATCCATGAATGCAGATGATGATGATGATTATAGCTATAGCTGTAAGGATCCTATAATGTCTTCTTAGGATCGTATGCAAATACATTACTCTCTACTCAAATTACTTCCAATCACTGGTGAGCTGAGATCGAATTAACGGCCGCCTTAACCGGTCATGCATGAATGTTGACGTTTTCGTAATATTGGCAACGAATTACCCAGAATTCTCAGCGATAAAACCACTTCCGTTATTTTTGTCTGCTATAGAGGAATGCATTTATGCTTGCATCCCGCAAATAATACCGTATACAAACACGTCTGCGACGCGCAATATTACGCCGATTCTCCTGTTCTTCCAGTTGAATTCTTTGGTAGACTCTATCAAATTCCTCTTCTCCGCGTATACCGAAAACATGATCGAAGTCTTCAAGGTCCGACATCTTGGATAAGTTTCAAACTACATCGGTTCCCTTCGGGATTTTCACATAAGTTTATATCTTGAGCTACGATCTTAAGGTACCTTGTCAGGTAGCTTTACAATTATTACCGCGTGAATAGATTTCTGAGTAAGAAAAATGTGTTTGAATAAAACTTTATCAGCAGAGAACGCCTTTTACTGTCTAATGCGTTCAAACATTCGACCCTTAATGTAGAAGCAATGTATTTGTGAATGATTGTCCATTATAATGGATGCGAGGTCAAGAGAGAGTAGGTAAGAGGAGAATTTGTGCTTGGGTGGGAGGGGAGCCTAAATTAGCTTAGTGCTCAGAGCATCAGCAAGGAAAGCTGAAAGCTTGGGGTTTGATTCCTGGTTCAGTTAGAAATTTTTCTCTTTACAATCGATTCCTGAATAAGATTACTTCTGAGTATTCTCACAATTGTAAGACATATGATAAAAAGTTAAGGAACTTCAGAGATACGAATTTCGAAGCTCCAGGCAAACACAAATATGATCTTGAAGATTATCTACCAATCATCAGATGGACAAATTACAAACATCAAAATCTCAAAGAAAACAGTTGGAATCTACATGAGAATGGGGACAATAGTTTCCAAAGCATGTTCGGATAAAAAAATTCATCTGTGAAGTAAGTACACATTTCCAATGCATTTGTTTAATGAACTACCTCAATCTGGAAATAAGAACATCGAAAATTCAATAAAATTGGTAGAAACATTGAATAACATTACACTGGCTCCGAATGATAAGACTGGTTTCTTTTGATGTTATCTCTTTATTTCCTAGCATTGCTATTGACAAATTGCTCATGTTTTTAAGAAAATGGTTAAATTCACTAAAATTAAAAGCAGAAATCATTGAAGAACATTTAAGACTAACTAAAATTTGTACTGATAACAATTTTTTCACATTTAATGGAAAATTTTATAAACAAATATCTGGATTGGCAATGGGAAATCCACTTTCTCCATTTTTAGCCAATTTATTTATGAGTATCTTGAATCACATATCACCAATGCTTATCCTTTGATTTTCAAGTGTTGGTATAGATATGTGTATGATATTATCGCTGTAATTGATAAAATAATACATTCAAGATGCATTGAAATTGATTAATTTTCAGGATGAGTCAGTAAAATTCACTATTGAAATTGAACAAGATAACAAGATCCCATTTTTAGACTTATACTTAATAAGAAATGAACAACAGCAAAGAATTAAATTTAATATTTATATATACTTATTTGGGATATAAACTATCTTTTGTTGAAAATTTGGATTTATCAGAGAAAATTGTGAAATTCAACTAATCAATGGGAATCATTAATAGAGTTTAAAACCTTCATTAGTGCAAAAATCAACTCGTACTCGTCTTTATCAAATAATGGCTCAACCAGTCCTATGTTATGGGGGTGAAGCGTGGACTATAAGGACGAGAGATGAAAGCAGACTAACAGCTTGTGAGATGAGATTTATGCGCAGAACAGCTGGCTACACCAAATGGGATCGAAAGAAAAATGTAGAAATCCTTCAAGAACTTAATGTGTCACCAATACTGGACTACATCTCCAGATATCAGCTAAACTGGAAGGAACAGGTCTCAAGAATGGCTAGATCCAGGATCCCCAAGGCAATAATGAACTCCTGTCCAAATGGGAAACGGTCACTTGGTCAACCTATGAAAAGATGGCACGAAAACCTCTTTTTCAGGCCATAACAGTTCTTCTAGGACTAATACCTGGCAGGATGATGATGATTTATAGAAAAAGACATTCATACTGACAACTACATAAAATCTTCAGATTTTAATCATGTGTCACATAAACATGCAATTTTCAATAGTCTATTACACAGATTGATAAATATTCCACTTAATGTAGAAGATTTTGATAATGAATATAATCATATTATACATGTTGCTAAAATAAATGGTTTTGATGAAGACATAATAAAGAATAAATTAAAGAAATTTAAACAACAAAAATAGGTTACAGGAATACACCACCCTATAACATGATTCCAAGAAAGATGAAAAATTCAAGAAATTTACTTACCTTCCTGATGTTCATAATAAGTTTCAAAAAATTTTCAGAAAATGTAATATAACATTGGCTCCAATTAACAAATTCAGCCTGGGTAATCTTCTGTTAATTAATAATAAAATTAATACCCCAGACAACAAAAAATCTGGAATTTATCAAATTGATTGCAAAGATTGCAATAGGATATATATAGGAAAAACAAAAAGGAACTTGGAAACTCGTATAAAAAGAACACTTCAGAAACATATAGAATGGAGAAATTGAAAAATCAGCTATAGTAGCACATAGTTTATTAGAGAATCATAGAATTGAAAAGGAAGCAAAACTTTTGAAACATCTATCCAAACCTTTGGATTTAACAGTTTGGGAAAAGATATATATTCAAAAAAACCATACTAGAACTATGAACTTTGAGATTCCAGATGAACCAAGCTTGATTACTAAGTTCTTCAAAAATACAACAGATGGCAGCTTAGAAAATGATTCCTTCAAAAGAACACCAGATGGCAGTTTGGATAATTATCGGCAAAAGAAAAAATTGACAGTCATGAAAACAGCTGATGGTGACGATGGTCACCGATACTGCGGTGCTGTGTTTAAAAAAACATAGTAGTATGAGGTAAGAAGAATTCACGATTCATTTTATTCTTATGATAATATGTCTATATAAGTTACGTGGGAGAATGTCAAAATATATAATTTTTAAATTGAATAAGCATTGAATTTTTAGGAATTAATAAATAAGCATTGTTTTATTCTTACGCATGTGCAATACAGAATATAATAACTAATAAATAGCGAGTCATGAAATCTCACCTCATACTCCTTATCTTCAAACAGGAACCACAGTTTTAAGAGGTATCCCTCTCATCTTCAGCCATCTGAAGTTGGGAGAGATGCCTTTCGAAACTGTGGTTCCATGCTTGAAGATAAACGGAGTATTAGTCGTTCAAAATATCTCTGCAGGCGGAAGAATTCGGAAGCTCTGTTTGTTGCTACACGTGACGTCATATAAGGCAGTGTACACTGTCAGCGTCCCACGTCCCATTCCCCTCTCCACTCATAGATATCTGTGTCACGTGTTCTATTCCTGCACAAACACGACTGCAGTGCCCTCCGTCAACAACTGCGCTTACTCCTTAAACGGGTAATATGAGGTGAGATTTCATGACTCACTATTTATTTGTTATTAACCTGAAAATCATAATATTGTTTCCCATAATTAATTTATGAATATGTTGGAATTTCAGTTGTTCAGTTGCTCCTGTAGATTAATTTCTAAAGCATCGGAAAGGAGATCATTTGAAAAGTGGAGAGAAACAAACTATTTTGAATGTTTTCAAACAGTTTAGTGATTAGCCATTGAGGATGCAGTGAAAATAATAGCAGAGTTTACAGGTGAGTGAGTCAACATGGAGCATAAATTCCGCTCGTAATGAAATTGTAATGACAAATAAAGGATATCTATCGACATCATGGAAAAAGCATAAACATATGATTAGGTAAGCCCATATATAATTTTTGTCAGAAATTAATAAGAAATGTAGGATGTTCCTAATTATTGATACCATCTAATTCTGTATCCAGTCTTACCTTCTGTAAAATATGATGTTGCCTAAGAAAAATGTTTCTATACACAATTTAGTCATATGGCAGTTAAAATTAATATCATAGTTCTCCCAACAGATTCAGTCAACCTTACGCAAGTGTGTTTACAGTACAACTGGAACTTATTTAATAATTGATGGAAGAATAATAAGGAGGAAACTATGAATTTTTTAATTCCCGGAGAAAGAGAAAAAAATTTGTTTTGGAAGTTCATCGGTCAGCCAACAGAGTCAATACTAATAAAATTCATTGTTAAAACCATTGAGGTGGATAGTCATGACAACACCACATTAGGACCAGCAGCATCACACATATCAGATAAGGTAGCAAAGAAGAACCTGCTGAAGATGGAACGGATGTTCTGAAAGGCCTACAGACGTAAAGAATACATATTTTATAAGTTGAGGACGACAACCTTACCTAAGAAGGTATATTTAACTTATTTTATTTTATAAAGCCAACAGAGGGAACGGAAATCAACCAACAGGATTGACAACTGCAAAATCGACAGTTAAGACGCATTGACAATATCATGAAGGCATGAAAAACTAGTCTGCAAGAAAAATAACAAAATATGAGGTGAGTCTAAATTCTTAACTCATATTAACTGGAACTTAGCTTGGAATTAGTATACCAGGATTGATCAAATTCTAGTACAGAATTACTTAAAGTAATGTAAAACTAGTATAATTACCTCATCTGGATGGTAAATGACACGAGTCACTTTCTTAGTATGTCCCTTCAATATGGCCACTACCTGTTCAGTATCTTTGTTGAAAACAGTAGCATTACGATCATTTCCTCCAGTCAATATCTTGCTTGTATCTGCACCATGTATATCTAAAGACAAGATACCTGGAATACTAGCACTATGAAGACCCTAAAATTACAAAAAAAAAATTATATTTATATGTAAGATAATGGAATATACACTGCTCAAAACAATTAGAGGAACACCTGTAATAAATTGAATAAGTAATTGTTTTTTAAAGCTGTGATGCTGAAAGTTGTACAATATGTAAATTGAATTATTAATGTTATCATTGGATACAAATTTTAAAGATCCATGGCCTAAATACAGAGAAATTACCTCAAATAACAAATATAGAGAAATTTTTTATTTTGGAAGGCACTGGCCACTTCTAATTGGTAAGCTTCCTGATGTTGCTATAGTGACGAATGTTGATTATTGCCTTGTTTATTGAAGTCTCTGACAAAATGAGGCATTTAAAAGAGTTTGAAGTGTATCATGCTCTACATCTTTTACGACAAGTGGCTAGAGAGCTTGGGGTTTCTCCTTCCGTGGTGTCCAGGTTACGCAATAGGCACAGACAGACAGGTCAGTATTGTAGAAGACGTGGCCAGGGCCGTAAATTTAAAACAAGCCCCCAGGATGACAGATATGTTGTTCTTTCTGCTCTTCGACAGCGTACAAAAACTGCAAAAGACCTCCAGAATGACCTTCATATGGCTTCCGGAATCCGGGTTTCAGACCAAACCATAAGGAACAGATTAAGGAAAGAGAATATTCGTCCAAAAAGGCCCGTTAAAAAAACACGCTTAACAAATGGGCATAAGGCAGCAAGACGTACGTATGCTGAAAACCATGGTGATTGGAACCTGAACCAGTGGGAGTCTGTGTTCTTCTCGGACGAATCCAGGTATCATCTTACACGTTGTGATGGTCGATTGAGGGTGTGGGGACGGCCAGGAGAAAAGATTTTCTGCAGAGGCTGTATAGGAAATTGATAGATTCGGAGGAGGTTCCATAATAGTGTGGGCCGGAGTTATGTACAACAATCGTAAGGACCTTGTACTTGTTCCCCAGCGACTGAATGCTGTCCGGTATATCGAGCACGTTCTGGAAGAGCATGTAGTACCTGCTGCCATTGGAGTAGGCCCTGGATTTCTGTTTATGCAGGATAATGCCAGAGCACATTCTACGGCTGTCACCAGGGATTTCCTGAGGAGGAATGAAATTGAGGTAATGGAGTGGCCAGCGGTCAGCCCAGACCTCAACCCTATTGAACACTTGTGGGATCTTCTAGAGAGGAAGGTTAGGAACCGACATCGAGCTCCACAAACTCTGCAGCAACTTGGAGATTCTCTGAAGGAGGAATGGGAGAATATCCCGCAAGAGGAAATCCAGAATCTTATTGGGAGCATGCCACGAAGGTGCCAAACTGTCATCGAATGTCATGGAGGCCATACACGATACTAACTCTATATAATGAGTGTTTAACTTTGAAAAATAAGCACAAGATTCAATTGCTTACATAGCGGAATTATTTTAAAAGTTAATTGTCAGCGTTATTCATTTGTTTTTTACTGACATGAGCAATAAATAAATTAATAACCACAAATAATGTACTTTATTAATTCCATGTTTGTACTTTTACCCAATGAAAAAATATTTGCATATTTCATAGTGTTCCTCTAATTGTTTTGAGCAGTGTATAATTGATTTTAATCAAAATTAAAGTAGGAAGTATATATATGTTATGTAGATTTTTGTGGATATAAGTATGATTAATAAAATTTTCTTGGGTTTTCTGTATCATGGATTCAAGATCGCCCTCTGGCCATTGATTTTTGATATTACAATATGATCAGACATGTCATTATCAAGGATAATGTGAGATCATGCCAAAATGTTGGAATCAGTGGTCAGAGGCCAATCCTGAATTCATGACGTGGAAACCCCAAGAAAACTTTATTAATTATATATATATATATAAAACTGATATTGAATACAGTTGATTACTTCATAATGTTTTCATACTTCTATATTTTATTAAAAATTAATGTGGAATTTTTTTGAAAATCTTGGGGAAAAGATTGGATGTGTGGGTTATCTGAATTATACTTCAACATGCTTGCTATTATATTTTTATTTGCCTACATCAAATAATTCTTTGCACATCTAAGAAGTCTAATGCTTATGTCCTTCAAGTTTTTTTAAATCCAAAATATTGATATATGAACTTGAACTTTCTGAAGTGATGGAATTTTTCTCAACATATTTGCCTCACGTATGTGGGTATTACATAAGAGAAAGACAGTTTTTCATTTTCAATTGAGATGCCTAAATAGCTCAGTGGTTTGGACAACCAGAGACCTTAAGTTCAAATCTCAGTTTAGACATACATTTTTTCCTTCCAAATATATTTCCAACATTTAATATATTTCCAATAATTAAATATACTCATTAATTAAAAAAGTAATTTGTTATATTTTAAACATAGCTGGTTAGAATGGCTTTGGAAAAGAAATAATAATAAATAAATTAAAGAAATTCAGATGAGAAAAAAGATTAAAAGAATACACCATCGTACAATTTGATTCCAAGAAAGGAAAATAATTCAAGAAATTTAATATCACATTAGCACTGATAAATAAATTTAGCCTGGGTAATCTACTAATAACTAATAAGAAAGTTAACACATAAGATAATAAAAAATCTGGAATTTATAAAATTAGTTGTAAAGACTGCAATAAAGTACATATAGGAAAAAAAAAAAAAAATGAATTTAGACACTTGCACAAAATAATACTTTAGAAATATGAAAAATGGTGAAATTGAAAAATCTGCAATTGCAGCTCATAGTTTGCTGGAGAATCATAAAATTGAAATAGAGGCTAAACTTTTAAAACATTTGGACAGTTTGGGAAAAGATATGCATTGAGAAGAACAAGTTTAGATCCATGAATTTTGAAGTTCCTGGTGAGAAGGATTTGATCTCAAGGTTTATCAAACCAACACTAGGTGGTAACTTTGAAGATGATGATATAGATGAAGTTTGACAGTTGTGATGATGGTTAAAGATGGGAGAAATCAAACTGTGGACCTCCAATTCTGTTTGAAATGGTGTAATGCACACCGATGCACAATGATCCAGAATGCGAAAAAATCAGCAAAAATCTGGAAGTCACTATTTGGGCTCCAAATCATTCCACATGTGTAAGATTAACAATTTTAAGAGATAAAAAAAATATCTGGGTCTGCATACTTGATGCGAGGGCCTTAATTAGTTGTTACATGCATAGTATTCGTTGTGACAGATTTAACAAACACATTTTATTTGTGGAGATACTTTGAAAAATGGATTAATCTAGTCACAAATAGACTTATGCATTTAGAAAATAATGATAATAATAAATAAATAAATATAAATATCCTCAACTTGTGTCCAACTCAGGGTCGGGTCGAGAGATGAGAAGAGCCCCTATATGTAGAGGCCTGTGAATGACAAGGGTGCAAGCCGACCACGCCTGACACACCATTACAGAGACAAATGAACAAAATAATAATAATAATGATAATATATGAACTGGATATTTTAATGCAACTATACGCAAGGTTGTATGATCCAACAAATTCTGTAACTGCACATCTGCAAAAGATTCACTAAAAATCCTTACTAGGATAACAACGTTCTTTACTTAAGGATTAAATGACTGATCGATTGTAGCATGCCTTTCTTTTGCTCGTGCTCTTATAATCTTATATTGACTTTGGTTTAAATTAGCTTCAATAATTTACAAAATAACTTCACTTTCATTGTAGGGTTTTACTTGGAGTTCGTGATTTTAATGATTTCGAAACCCGAAGGGTTTTTTCCTGCTCTTGTTGGAGTTGTTTAAGACCGCTTCATTTACTAGTTCCGATGCCTTTTCCTCTCCAAGCTCCTTTAAATGTACCTTAGTTGCAAAAGGGAGTTCTTTGAACGGGTTTTCATGTCAAAGTTCTACAGTCTTTCGCTTTTTATTTTTATCGCTAATATCTTCAAAACTGACACTAGGGCATCCTCTTTGCTTTTTAGAGCTGTAGGGATAGACGAACTACGAACTAAACCACTTCATGCTTTTCACTTTTGTTAAGTATTTTGTTGCAGAATGGCGTCACCTCTACACAGATTTTTTTCACATAATATTCAGAGATACTGTTTACAAATTGAAACAAACATTTGATTTGATTATTCCGACCTTCACCTAATTTTTCATGGAGAACTTCGTACAGTTCCCTTCTAGATTTGTAGAATTTCATAAGATACCATCGCAAATCAAAATATTAGCAAGCTTAAAAAACTGCAATCAGCTGTCAGTTATTGTAGTGACAGAATTCCCATCCTGAATGGAAGCACACACACGCTTACGGGCGGCGGCAAGGTCATGCATTATCGGCACAACACGAGTTTATTAATGTGCTGCGTAAATCTAAAGTAGCAAACTGCAGCAAAAGTTTTCACCCATGCCAGTTTAGTAACACTTTAAATTATACTTTGCTTTAGAAATCGTCGCGGGAAATGGTGGCAAAAGCATTATAACGCAGGATAACTTTCATTTTTTCAAGTCCGAAATAAAAGTTATTAATATTATTATAATTCAGATGTAGGCTCTTTATTTGCGCATTAGCAAGAAGCTATAAGTCTATTTAACACAATTATAGCGAGAGGCATTAAAATAATTATCACAAAAAGTGTTAACAGTATGTCCAAAACGTGGCATAAAAATTCCGTTTTTATGATGTTTAACTCCACAACCCGAAAATTAGGTCTAATAATTACTATAGAGAATAATTTATTTGGTACCCCATTTATTTTTTTAGATGACTGTTCAGATTTTTGCCCTCTAATGAAAAGCAAAAATTTAGATTTTTGCTGGTATTTTTACATTCACGATCACTGTGCAATGTACAGAATTGGAGATCCGTGGCTCGATTTCCAGTTTCTTTAAAAAAATAATTTTGTCCAGGACTGGAACATGTTAAAATAAATATAACAAAATATTAAGCTTTGCTGCTTGCAGGTAATGTAAAATTCTCATTAAAAATACTTTGAATAGAAGTTGTCTGATGAATAGAAGTCGTTGATAGCAAGCTATCTGCCTTCGGACATTAGATAATTGTATAAGTGGAAAGAAATGTTAGTGTTTGTGCCATGTTTGGAATGGTGTTTTGAATTTTTTCTTTTGTAACTAGTCGAATGGCATTTATTTTTTGATTATATAAACAGTAACATGTTTCAGAACTTAATGAAGACATTGACAATACAGAAATTAATATTTTTGAGAAATATATGGGTTGTCAAATTTTTGCCCATTCTTACTTACTTACTTACTCACTGGCACTATCGAACCCGTAGGTTCATGGCCGCGCGGACATAAGCTCTCCATACATCCCTATCCTGAGCTAATACTTTCCAATCATTCCCTGTATAATCTACTTCCCTCAAATCATAGGTAATGTTATTCTCTCACCTCATTCTTGGTCTACCAACTGGGCGTTTTCCTTCTGGCTTTCCTACAAGAAGTTTCCATGCACGTCTTTCATTCCCCTTACGCGCAACATGTCCTGCCCATCGCAGTCTACGAGACTTAACTGTTCTTATTATATCTGACTTTCTATAAAGACCATGTAGTTCATTATTATGTAGTCTTCTCCATTCACCTGTCTGTTCATCTCTCTTTGGTCCAAAAATTTTCCTAAGAACTTTATTCTCAAATACTCGTAATCTCCTTTACTCCCTTAAAGTAAGAGTCCATGTTTCGCACCCATATAATATAACTGGTAGAATAATAGTTTTATATATTTTCAGCTTAACATTTTTTGAAAGGAGTTGGGACATCAAAAGTCTCTGCAATGCATAATAGCATGCATTTCCAGAATTGAGCCTATGTTTAATTTCTTTGTGCATCTCATTCCTATTTGTGATTATTGTTCCTAGGTATTTGAATTCAGCCACTTCCTCAAAATTTCCCTCATTTATCATTAGCTGTCCATTTCCATTATATACTGAATTTCTACGTGTGACCATATATTTAGTTTTACTGATATTTACTTCCATTCCTAATTTCTTAGTGTTACTCAGTAGTGTGTGCGTGTTGGTCCTTTAGTATCTCCTCGCTATCGGCCAGTAGTACTACATCATCATCATAAACTAACAGCTTATTAATACCATTGAGTTGTAAGCCTTGTTCATTCTCTAAAGATTTAATGGCATGCTCTAGTACAAAATTAAATAGTAGAGGAGATAGTGCATCTCATTGCTTCAACCCATTCTGGATTTCAAAAGTGTCCGAAAACTGTTTGCCTACACGCACCCTACTCTTTGAGCCATTTAGACACATTCGTATAAGTCTAACTAACTTTTTAGGAATTCCGAACTCCAGCAGGATACTATATAACTTCTCCCTCTTAATTGAATCATATGCTTTTTTGAAGTCTACATATAGTTGATGTACAGTACCATTATATTCCCATTTCTTTTCTAAAATCTGTCTTATACTAAAAATCTGATCTGTTGTAGACCAGTTTCTTCTAAATGCACATTGATGATCTCCTATAATGTCATCAATATAGGGAGTAAGTCTGCTTACTAATATATTTGTTAGAATTTTGTACGAAGTTGAAAGTAATGAGATGCCCCTGTAGTTGTTGCAATCAGTTTTTTCTCCTTTCTTATAAATTGGTACGATAATTGATTCCTTCAATTCATCTGAAAGAGCTTCTTTTTCCCAAATCATACTAAGCAACCAATGTATCTTGTCCAATTTTTCTCCCCCTGATTTTATCAGTTCTGCTGGGATCTCATCTGAACCTGATGCTTTATACATCTTCAATTTTTCAATCGCCATTTCAACCTCTAATGAACTTGGTTCTGCGACTAACATTTCTGCTGTCTGTAACTTATCCTCCTAATGTCCTGTTCTGTATGTACATTTAATAGCTGATTAAAGTAACTTTTCCATCTATTTAGTACACTCCTAGAATCTGCAATCATATCCCCATTTTCATTCCGAATTATGTTTGTTCTAGCCTGAAACCCTTTCTTCTCTATACTAATTCCCTGATATAATTCTCTAATGTTCCTATTTTTTGCATTCATTTCAAGATCATTAATCTTCTCTCTCAAATATTCCCTCTTTTTACTCTTTAGTAACTTGGTGGTTCCCGTCTAACACTACCCAATTGCTCTAAATTTACCTCATTTGGCTAGTGTAACCATTTAATTTTTGCTAGCTTTCTTTTCTTTACAATGTCGGCACATTCCTCATCAAACTATTTCTTGTTTTGCCTCTTTTTTAAATCACCAATGATTTCTGATGCTGACAATTTAATAGTATCTCTTATAGCCTCCCATTCTTTATTTATATCAGTTTCTTCTTCGTTTGCCACATTGTCATCTGAAGATTCTAGTACTTTAAATCTATTAGCAATTTTAAATTGGTATTCATGCCGCATTTCATCATTTTTCAAGTTTTTTAATTCAAATTTTACAGAATCATCTTTAGCGTTTGTTCCTGTCATAAGCGGTAGCCGTTGACTGATTTTCACCCTGACCAGATGATGATCGGAATTGCAGTCCCTCCCTCTAACTGATCTAACATCTATGATGCTACTGTGCCAGCGTTTGTCCACTAATATATTATCTATCTGGTTCTGAGTTTCCCCATCCGGAGACGTCTAGGTGTTTTTATGAATATCCTTATGCTGAAAGTTTGTGCTCTTAACAGTAAGATTCTTTGATATGGCAAATGTGACTAATCTAACCCCATTGTCGTTACTCTCTTCATGAAGACTGAATTTGCGTATTGTTGGTTTGAATATATCTTCCCGTCCCACTTTTGCATTAAAATCTCATAAGACAATTTTCATATGATATCGTGAAAGGCTATCAAATACGCATTCTACTTCTTCATAGAACTCATCCTTGATCTTGTCATCTTTATCTTCTGTGGGAGCATGTACATTTACGATTACAAAATCATGTTATTTACCCTTTAGAATTATGTATGATATCCTATCACTGACAAACTTAATATCTCGGATAGCAGATAAAATCCTGCTTCGGACTAAAAAACCCGATTCCAAATTCAGGTCTTTCTGCACCCCCATAGTATAATGCAAAGCTTCCTGATTCCTGACTACTTTCTCCTGGCCACCTAACTTCCTGTAAAGCGACTATATCCAAGTTCAATTTATCTAATTCCCGCGTTAATATCTCTAGTGCCCCGCTATTGTATAAAGTCCTAACATTCCATGTTCCTAGGAACATGTCCCTGTGTTTGAGCCTTTGGCATGGGTTCCCTGAAGTAGTCCCCGCCCAGATCACCGAATGGGGGACTATTTGACCTCCGGAAAATTTTACCCCAGTAGAACCCATGTCCGCATTTCTTGGCGGTTGTATTTTTACGGTGAAAGATCATTTGCCCATGCCCCTCATAAATACATAGAATATTCATTATATGATGTGAGATCTCAAAAAACTCTAATTTGTGTCATGTTTATAGAGTATCAAGTAAGTGAGATTTTATAACTCTCAATAAAGCACATGTCTCCAAGTTAATGGACAATGATTATGTTTCTAATGGGGATTCTGAAATATAATACAAATTAAAAAAAAAATAATAATAAATAACAAACTGGAAATCGAACTCCAGACCTCTGACTCTATGCATCAGCATGCAATCCATTACACCATTCAAGACCCAATACAAACATCAAATTCTCCTCTTATGTCTGAAGCTTTAATGTTTCTTTTCAAAATATAAATTTGTCCAAGCCTGGAATATGTTAAAATATAACATCAAAGTATTATGCTTTACCACTTAAAAGTAATGTAAAATTCTGGTTTAAAATACTTCAAATAGAAGTTCTTTGATGGCATGTTAATAGCACTTGCTATCTGCCTTCGGACGTAAGAGAATTGTATACGATGAAATAGAATTTGACGATTGTATCAGGTCTTGAATGATGTAATGGACTACTATAAATGTGATGTGATTCTCATTAAAGTCTCCTTGATAAAGAATCTGCTAGGGATTCAAAAAAAGAAATAAAAGAAAAGTTCAAGAAATTTACATAACAACCTTTGACATGTGAAAAATTCAAGAAGTATTTAACAAATTCAATATCATACTTGCACAAAAATTTCAGTACCAGCAAACTATAAACATAAAAAAAGAACCCGGTTGAATATGAATTGTGGTGAATGTTGAAATATGTATATAGGAAAAACTAGAAGAAATCTCTACATCAGAGTGAAAGAGCACCTTAGAGATGTAAAATATGGAGAAATTGAAAAACTGGCAAGGAGCTGCTCATGTGTGGATAGAAAACCATGGAATTGAAAAGAAGTCAAAATTGGTGAAACAACTGGAAAACCAACAAAACTCAAAGTATGGGACAAAACCTACCTGCAGAAGATTAGAGATAAATTAATGAATTTTGAAGTTCCTGGGGAAAACAGTTTAATTCCGATGTTCATCTGTCCAAAAGTAGAGGGAGAGAATATACAAGATTTCTAACAGATGGTTTTGGCTAAAAATGGAGGAAATATCCTTTTAAACATGTTTCAGGTCAAAAAGAAAAACATGAGGTGAGGGTATATAATAATTGATTTAATTTCTTTGGAGATTTCTAATAATAACAAAAATGGTAATACCGGATGTGAAGCTAGTGTGTGGAAAGTACGAATGGAATCATGCGATATAAGATCTTCAGGTACAGTTCTTCCTCTTTTCTTTCTCTCCTGAGTTAGTACAGTTGCTTTATCTTGTAATTTCTGAATTACTTCAGCCGTCATGCCTGCTTGCTCTGTCGGCTGATTTGCTATGCCTCCCGCCTCCACTGCAATTGCCTGAAATATATAACAAATATTCATTAATCATCTATCAGGGCAATGATTTATGGTTACCTATATGCAAACAGATTTCAACTTACAGGTTGTGGTATTCCTGCAGGATTTGTTGTAATTCCAGCCTGTGGTTTCAATGTTGCCAAAGCTTCACGAGCAGCAGTCACTTCTTTGGTAAGTCGAGCAATCACACGGCATGCAGCATCATGTTGGTATAATGCATGGCTAGCAAAAATTAAATAAATAAATGTATAAGATTAAAAGTAAACTAAATTTCAAGCATAACAGGGCTAGAAGGCATTTAGTCTACCATGACTGCTTGCCTCACATTCACATGTGAATAATAGAAATGCATAAAATCAAATTTTTCATATCTTTCCTCATACTAATTTTCTAAGTAGATCGCGATTTCAAGACCACAGCGGTCCCATCTTCAGTATCATCTTGACGACTGTCAAGATAGTACTGAAGATGGAACCTCTATGGTCTTGAAATTGTGATCTACTTAGAACAGAGCTGTCCAAACTACAGCCTGCCATGACATTTCGTATGGCCCGCGGAAGCACTGAAATGAACAAATTAATTTTAGATTTTTTAAATTTAGATTTTAAAATGTAACATCTAGTTTGGACATCCCTTTGTGAAATTCAGCTCTCTGGAATGTGAGGTTGAGGTGTCACCGCTTCTCTTGAAAAAGTAGTAGAGATGATTCATCCCTTATTTACCGTTTTCTCCCCCACTCCAAACTTTGAACATTACTTGTTTCATTTGTTGTATTGTCAATCAAACAGTAGCATGTGCATGTAATAGTTGTAAAAATAGTTTTACAGTGAGAAAATGCTTTCAAAAATACGCAAAGTTGATTCCGAGTGTTCTAAGTTTAACGAATCCTGGACTAGAAAGTACTAGCATTTTTTATCGACATGGCAAAGCATTTGAATGACTTGAATATTATTTTACAAGGTAAAGACAAATTAATCAACCAAGTTTACAGTGCAATAACAGCTTTCTAATTGAAACTGAAGCTATTGAAAAGGAACGTGTCTGTGAAAAACTGCGTACATTTTTCAAGTGTGAATGCTCTGCAAAATGAATATCCTGAATTGTGTTTCAGAAGTGATTATTTTGTGGAAGTTATTGAAAGAATCGAAGAAGAGTTTTCTAATAGATTTGTTATTTCAATAAAATGGAACCAGACATTTCTTTGTTTTGGTCTCCATTTTCCTTCGATGTTAACAAAGCACCAGCAATGTTACAATTTGAATTAATAGATTTGCAGTGTAATGATGCAACGAAAGGAGTTTTTGATCCTATCATTAAGTTTTCTACAAGTTACTACCTCAATAATATTTAGGGTTAAAGGAACACGTCCGACGTTTAGTAATAACTTGGGTCAAGATTTTAATGAAATGTCATCTTTTTTTTGAGTTGTCAAGAGACGATGCACATTAATAATTAAGTGCATTGTGCAATAAATATGTTAGATATATGAGGTTTTTATAGGCCATTAAAATGCATTTTTTCCCACATTTTTCTGATAAAGTCGTTTTACAAATTTTAGATCATTTTATTTATTTTTTGTACTTTTATTCATCAGTTTTTAAATAATCTATGGTCAAATGTTCATTTTTATTTTTATTTTATTTATTTTTTGGTGCTCAGACAAGTCAGAGAGAAACCACAGTGTGTTGCCTCAATTAACGTGAAACCACTGTGCTCTGCCTCCACATGGATTGATTTGAGACTTTCCCTTCAATGTGGGAATCATTCAATTTGTAATCTTTCCGTTTGTCTCAGGAAGTAGTGTTTCTGTATGGTTGTGTTGATTTTCCTGCAGTGCAAAATGCCAAAACAAAAAGTGTGTCAGTGCTATCCGTTTAAGACAGCATGTAACAGAATTGAAAAGTGTCTCAATTACTGTTAAAACACATCTAATAGCAAGCCATCTTTACTTTTTAAAGAATTATGTGAAGTGTTTGTCAATGCAAATATTCCACAAGGAAAACTAAACAATTCTAAACTATGTAATTTGAATGCCATACAGGTCATACTGTTCCAGACGAATCAATATTGCGTAAAAACTACAGTGAGTTTCACTCGACTTGCAGCCATTAGCGTGGACACTGCATGGGCAGTGCAAGTTGATGACTCAATTCTTGCAGTCATTTTTTCCGCTATCGGGCACAGGTCAAGTGAAACTCACTGTATTTAATAAAATGTTATGAAGATATATTAAACCATATATGTGAATGTGTAAATGTAAAGAAAATTTATTAATCAATTGACAAGACTACCGTTTCAGAGGGACGCTTTGTAGTTGATATAGTGAAAGGGGCATTAGAAACAAACAGCCCTGGACAGATTTTTCTTCTGAGCACAAAAGTTTTAGAAGCAGTTCACTACACTTACATATGCAAACTGTTTCATAAATCTATGCATTTACTGTGGCCTAATGGAATACAACATGAGAGCATGCTCATCTACATAACATGGTAAAGGCAGGGAAATCTATCAAATCAATTTACAAAAAGCTAGGGCACATTACCTGTCTGGCCCATTCCTTTCATAGAGTTGCAGAGGAGATCAGATCAAAATTTTCAGAAGTAGATAGACTAATATTCACAGCAAAGAAAGTCTTTGTTAAAGCTCCGTCCCAAACTTAATGTTTTAAAGACAAGGCCTCTGGTGTAGCTTTACCCCCAGAACCAAGTTTGACGTGTTGGAGCACATGGTTGACAGCATGCATATACCATTGTGACAATTTTCAGATAGTGAGAGAGGTGTACATAGCTCAGATAGGGCAGATGCTAAGGCAATTGGGAGTGCACAGGACCTGTTTTCTGATCCTGAAATCGAAGGTATATTGTCTGATCCTGAAATCGAAGGCAAATTGGCTTGCATTAAATTAAATTTTGCATTTTTACCAGAAACCGTAACTGATTTAGAATAATGTGGTATGCCATTGGAAAAGTAAATAGTGCTGAAAATTGTATAAACAATATAAATGGAGAGTTTGGGGAAGCAGTTAGACAGAAATTGAAATTTGTGTTAGATAAAAATAAAGATTTTAGACAATGCGTCAAATAGCCTGTATTTTTTAAGGTAAAGAATTCTGAATGGATATTTTTGACGAAGATTTAGCAGCCATTGATATAGTATTTTTTAAATATGCACGCATTATATCTGTGGAAGTAGAGTTAACTTTCTCCAGGTATAAAAGAGTGTTAGCTGTCAACTGCCAATCTTTCACTTTTGATAACTTAAGGATGGACTATGGTGGTGTAGTGTAATGACATCTAAAGTAATTTTAGTTAATAAGTTTTCCTATTAGTTTAAAAGAAATGAGATTGACCTAGTGATAATTATTAATTTTTAATTACTTTATATTATTACTAGTCCACCGCTGTGGTCTCGAGGTAGCGTACTGCCTTGTTATGCAGCGGGCCCGGGTTCGATCCCCAGTCGGGGCAGTTTTTCTGGGTGAGGTTTTTATCGGGGTTTTTCCTCATCTGTAAGACAAATGTCAGGAAAACTTTAAGGCCCAAATGGTCCCTGAAATCATATGGCCATCATCATCATCCTTATCATTATCTTATCTTCATCATCCTTCACCAGTGTGGAAAGCAACGGGAAGCTACCACACCTACAATTCCCTAGTAAAGCTGCAAAGCATAGCATGAAAATGCTATGATTGCAGTGAAAGACCTGCTCTCGGGCAGAATTACTATGGATGGATATTATTACTAAGAACATGAATTATTTTAGAATAGTTACCCAATCAAAAATCATTATTTGTCTTAGACCATTTCTATTTAATAAATTGATCATTATTGATTAGTTACCGTAATTACTATGAAATTTATAATTTTCATTAGGTCATTTTTTACACTTTAGGTCACTTTAAGAGAATTTTAAGTGAATGTTATAGGGCATTTTTTAAACATTTTAAGGTCATAAACATTGGGCCCAAGTAATAATTAACTAACTACAGTCCAGCTGCTCATTCTCCGGCCCTGACATTTTCACGACAGTGTGGCCGATATGGATATTCAGTGGAGGGGCCAATTTATGTACCATGCGGTTAGTAGAAATACAGCAGACATCGCAGCAATTTCAAACCTCTCTAGTGGTGTCAAGAGTAATGACTGATTGTAGCAGACGTCCACTCCCTGTTTAACTGTTTCCTTATTGGCAGTAGAGGGCGAGTTTCTTCCTTTACTCCTCATACAACCGAAACATCAAAGGTGTAGACTCAGTGGCTGGACTTTAACTACCTCACTGGCACTATCAAACCTGTAGGCTCATGGCCACATGGACATAAGCTCCCCATACATTCCTATCCTGAGCTAGTGTTTCCCAGTCATCCCCTGTACAATCTACTTCCCTCAAATCATGGATGTCATTCTTCCACCTCTTTCTAGGTCTACCAACTGGACGTTTTCCCTCTGCTTTTCCTACAAGAAGCTTCCATGCACCTCTTTCATTGCCCATTTGTGCCATATATCCTGCCCATTGGTGTCTACGAGATTTAACTGTTCTTATTATATCAGACTTCCTATACATATCATGTAGCTCAAGTAGTTTTCTCCATTCACCTGTCTGTTCATCTCTTTTTGGCCCAAAAATTGTCCTAAGAACTTTATTCTCAAATACTTGTAATTTTCTTTCCTCTCTTAAAGTATGAGTCCAAGTTTCGTATCCATATAATATAACTGGAAAAATAACAGTTT